>ML788369.1:31629-88998 GCA_009831015.1 Picea engelmannii
ATGTTCACAGGCCTCTTCGAGGGGGCAACCTCCAATCGAGCAGCGCTCTGTTACAATAATATCCAAGCTAGGGTTCTCATACCCTCGACTCCTATTTATACTAAAAAGAAGCATCTAGAGGAAGATCCTTCTAGAAGAGGAAGTATCTATTAGGTCTTCTTACATCCGCCTAATTCTCTTTTATTGAAAGGTCTTATTAATATTGACCTTTATTACATCCGAATACATTAATCTACCTATGTGCGGGTTAGGACCTTAACATGGACACATTATCTTATTCAAGATAAATAAAAATCTGATTGAAAATCATCATCCTTGCAAGCCAAGTTATTTATTTCCTCTTTTCATTAACAATAATGATGTGAAACATTGGTATGATCATGTGTAATATACCAGATATAAAAAGTATGAAGAACAGAAATAAAATGGTAGAAATGGCAGAATAACAATAATATAACCAACATAATCTCCACAATAAAACATAAATGATATAAGAACAACAACATAAATAACACTTTGATTCAGAAAGAAATGTTCATGGGCCTCTTTGAGGGGGAAACCTCCAGTCGAGCAGTGCTCTATTACAATAATCTCCAAGCTAGGGTTTTCATACCTTCGACCCTTATTTATACTAAATATGTCTATCAAGAGAAGCATCTAGAGGAAGATCCTTCTAGAAGCGGAAGCTTCTATTAGGTCTTATTACATCCACGTTATTCTATTTTATTGAAAGACCTTATTAATATTGACCTTTATTATATCCAAATATATTTCTCTACCTATGTGCGGGTTAGGACCCTAACATGTCTGCCCCCTTAAAAACAGCCTTGTCCTCAAGGCTTGAGATGTGGAAACTGCTGCAGAATGGTAGCTGGTTCCCAAGTGGCATATGGTGGAGTTGTATGTTTCCACTGGACTAACACTTCCTTGATGGTTCTCTGACGCAGGCGATGCTCACGCTGATCCAAAACTTCTTCTGGCTGTAGCCAAATGGATCCTTCTCAGCTAACTCAGGAAGGTTGGTTTGAATTTGGAACCTAGTTCCAATCACCTTCTTTAAGCATGAAACATGAAAAACAAGATATAGCTTCGAATGAATGGGAAGAGATAACTGATAGGCGACTTGTCCCACATGCTTGAGAACTATATAAGGACCATAAAATTTGGGCACTAGCTTCTGACAATGCTCGACCTTGAGGGAAGTTTGCTTGTGTGGTTGCAGTCACAGAAACACCTGATCCCCTTCTGCAAATCGACGTTCAGAGGGACCTTGATCTGCTTTTTGCTTCATGCGATTTTGTGCCATGACCAAGTTCTCTTTGAGGGTACGGAGAATATCCTCTCGAACTATAAGTGTTTGGTCAATTTCTTGGCCTTCGAGGTACCCGATAAGTATGAGAGAACTGAAGGTGGATTCTATCCATATACTGCTTCAAAAGGAGTCATGCACGTAGTTGTATGGTGGGAAGTGTTGTACCACCATTTAGCTAGGGGTAACCATTGAGCCCACTAATTTTTCTTTTCAGAGGCAAAACACCTCAAATATGTTTCCAAACACTTGTTGACAACTTCCGTTTGACCATCAGTCTGGGGATGATAAGTTGTGCTGAGATGCAATTGGGTTCCCTGTAGTTTGAATAGTTCTTGCCAAAAATTGCTTGTGAAAGTTGGGTCACGATAAAAAACAATAGAGTGTGGCATGCCATGAATCTTGAAGACCTGGTCCATGAAAATTTGAGCCACTGTGGATGCAGTAAATGGGTGTTGAAGATCACAGAAATGAGCATACTTGGAAAGGTGATCCACAACCACCATTATGACTGATTTATTTCTCGATTTGGGTAAGCCGGTAATAAAGTCCATAGAGATATCCTTCCAAATAGTAGGTGGAATTGGAAGAGGTTGTAGTGTGCCCAAATATTTGACTGTTTCTCCCTTATTGCGTGGAATACCATTTGATGTTTAGAAAGGATGGCTTGGAGGTCTTGCGGCACCAAGGGTGTCTTTGTTTCTTGTATGGCATGGAGTTGGGCAATGACACCAGAATGACCTTTTTTGAGCATATTTTCCATGCGATGCGAACTAATGACCTCAAGTGAACCAGTAGTGATGCCTTGGAATTTATATTGGTTAATTCCTTAAAATACATGAGAATGGGTCCCAAAGTCCTTATCTAGTATGCACCCAACACAATTTCACAACTGCCCATGTCAGTAGCAAACATATGGGATTTTAGGTGGTAGTCACCGATTTGGAGACGCACATTTTCACAATTCCCTCCACATTTAATGGAACCACCGTTGGCAATCGTGATTTGGAATATGTTGATGACATGGATGTAGCAATGATTTTCTTGGGAAATGCGGCGATGAATAAAATTATGGGTTCTTCCACTATCAACCAGAATGATGACCTTCCCATGCCTGATGTAACCAATTAACTTGAGGGTTTGGGGCGCGGAGAAGCCAGTGAGAGCATTGAGGGAAATGATCGATTCCACTTCGGGGGGGTCCAAGGGAGGGGTTATGTCAGTGATTTCAGGTGACTTAGGCACAAGGGGAGTTTCAACATCCTCTTCCAAAATATCCTTAGAGATGGCCATAAAAATATTTTTTTCCTTACACTTGTGGCCGGGGAAATATTTGTCATCACAATTATAACAAAGGCCTTTGAGTTGACATTCAGTCATTTCATCCCTGGTCAATTTTTGGATCTTTAATGGGGCAGAGGGAGTGGTGGGATTTACGGTTTTAGGGTGAGGGATAAAGGAGGGTTTACAGTTTTGAGAGGATACAACCTGTTGTGCTTCTTTATCTTTTTTAGTAGCCTCCACTCAACTCGAAGGTCGAGCCATGAGGACATGGGCCCGAATCTCATCCTTGAGGCCACTGATAAAACACTCTCAAAAGAAAGCATCAGTCACGCCCTTTGTTCAAAAATCCAGGCGCTCAAAGGAAGCTATGAAGTCTTCTATTGTTCCTTATTTTTTCAACTTTGTCAAATGGCCCAAATGGTTGGTGTCAGTGTCAAAGCGTTCATAAAGCTCAGTCACAAATTGGGTCTAAGAAATATACCCTTGACGGGAAGTTTTTCTCCATTGCCACCATTGCCAACATTCTTGATATAAATGGAGAACACCATACTGGAGTTTGGCCAAGTCATCTGTAATGCCGTATAAAGAGAAATAATGTTCCATTTGGGTTACCCAACCAGTGGGGTCCGAGCCATCAAATTTGGTCACATCCACCCATGGAAGGCATATGTCACGTTGAAAGTGATGGTGCTGAAAGGTATGGGAATGGGAGGAATGTTCACCTTCAGTATTTGGAGGTGTGTCAGAGAAAGGGTCATCTATAGGGATCTCTAGTTTGGTGCAGAGTGATGCAAAGACAAATTCAAGCTGGGTGGTCAATTCTTGTTTGACTTCCTCCATTGAGGACTACATGGTTGTATTTATGGTTGTATTGATGGATGTATCGATGGAGGAAACAATGGAACTGAGTTGTTTCACTTCTTTTTTGGGCCTTGAGGAAACCAGATTGCAAGGTGTTGAAGCGAGATTCCAGGTCTTGGCTACGGGTATGGGCCATGAGGATGGGTGAACTGAAAAGGGGCGGGCGGGGTCAAACATTTTGTTGAAAAATGATGTGGATGAATGTGATAAGGGTGAAGAGATGAATCCAATGGAATAGGTCTCAAATAATTGTGAAACAATTTCCAGACTTGTTTTTTTTTTTTCACCTGCGGAGTTATACTCTGGTCTAGAGAATACTGCAGTGATGAAATCCCCAAATTCTTAACCAGTAAGCAAAGTGTAGTGATTTGGCAACCCAAACACAGTTTCATGGCAACAAATCTTGTCTGTTTTAATTTGTTTATGTTTATGTCCCCCAAGGGTTAGGTATTCAAGGGCTCAACAAACAAGGGTTTTCCCTGTGCTATAGCTCTCTGATATACGTACGGGATCCAACAATAGTACTCGACCCAATATCTCAGGGCACTAACTAAGGAGGATAGACCATACCCTTATCCGTACTAACCGACTACCCAAGTACTAGAGAGTATCTTCCCGAGTGTTGTTCTCGGTGGCACTATAGTAGTCAGGCAGCCGATCGGTTTATCGAAAGAGGGCTTCAGGAAATCTAGGTCGATCCGTACACTGGTTTTGTCTGATACGCTACCACTTGAAGGGGTACCAACAGGGGTTACAAGGGTGGCCAACAGATGTATGCTTAAGAACCACTTGTATTTTCTGCATGTATGAATCCCTCAATCGTGGATTTATGTGTGTAACGGTAGATCTATGTGTCTTAAAGATGCCAAAATACGTCTCTACCTTGAAAAAAAATTCCCACAATTTCTGCCAAGGAAAGTTCTCTGATACCACTTGTAATATACTAGATATAAAAAGTATGCAGAACAGAAATAAAATGCTAGAAATGGAAGAATAACAGTAATATAACCAGCATAACCTCCACAATAAAACAAAAATGATATAAGAACAACAACAAAAATAACACTTTGATTCATAAAGCAATGTTCAGAGGCCTGTTCGAGGGGGCAACCTACAGTCAAGCAGTGCTCTATTACAATAATCTCCAAGCTAGGGTTTTCATACCCTTGACCCTTATTTATACTAAATATGTCTATCAAGAAAAGCATCTAGAGAAAGATCCTTCTAGAAGCAAAATCTTCTATTAGGTCTTCTTGCATCCGCCTTATTCTATTTTATTGAAAGGCCTTATTAATATTGACCTTTATTACATCCAAATATATTGCTCTACCTATGTGCGGGTTAGGACCCTAACATCATGTTCAACCTTGTGAAAGGAAATATGAAATCATTTTGGAAATGGTAGAAGTTAAGACACTATGTAAAGGTTTAAGTAATCTCATATCACAACCTATATGGATTGATTCCCCCATCATAAATGAAATATATCATTAGAAATCAAAACTGAATGAAGTGAGTAAGATCTAATTTCTAATAGGTGATAAATCAATGTTTTTCAAGATGGGAAAATCCATTAAATTGATATCCTCAAGTCCCTAAGAGTGTTCCAAGAAGAGAAAGAATAAATTTCACTTCCTTGAGATTACATATGGGATATAGTATGGATAAAACAAAATGAAAAAGAAGAGTGTGTGGCTTGTCTCTCTACTAGATAGGTTTTATATTCAAAAGAATGAGACATATAATATGGAAAATAAAATCAACAAGATCATGAGTAATATGGATTGGTTAAAATATATTTAAACATAAACCAAACATGTTATCTTTCCAAGTTATGAATAAAATTGTTTTTTAGGTTCAAGGAATGCTAAAGAGTGTGATCCCAATAAATTGATGACTTACAACCCACAATAAATTAACAAGACAACATAATCAGAACTTAATTGATGGGGGGAGTTCATGGGAAAGTAGCATACCCAATAAGAACCATGTATAGAATCTATGTGAAGTATACTTGGTGAGAGAATCTTTGTGTTGATATGCATGTTAATCCTTAAATACAATACAAAAGAATGAGGGCCTGGCATAACCATTGACGTAGACCGAAGTGCCTCATTTTCTTGGAAAGCCTCCTTAGACTCTTAATTCAAGAAACTATAAACTTGAGATAAATTAGTGAAATCAAATTATATACATGGACTATCATCCACCATGGTATAAGATATATCTTCAAGAAAATGGTGGACGCCACTGACATTAATAATATCAACTAAAGGGATACTTGAACAAGAAGACTCTCTATTGATAAAAAATGAGGATGAAAAAGAAGAAGATGCCATTTGATATACATCTGCTACAACATTTCCTTCATCCCATGAAATGTTGGACAATTGGTTTGGACAATGTTTTTTCATTGATGTCAAGACTTGGATATTGATATGTTGGACACATCGACCACACTAAAAGGGGGGGGGTGAATCAGTGTGTGGCTCAGTTCACAATTATTTCTTCCTTTATTTAGCTAGCACTTCAAAATTTGTCATTCACTATTAGTTTCTTGCATGTAAACATATATCGATAACATTCATAAAAAATAAAAACTATAAACCATCATCATAATGAACACAATGAGAACCATATATATGTGTAAGATTTTGTATTATGTTGTTACATGAAGACTACAATATTCATGAGTTTATCAGCACGAACTGAAAAAGAGTACCAACTCTAAGAGAGTTCCAACTCTCAAATACAAGACTCATCTTACAGATCTCAGCACCAACTGAGATGTGATGATTCCAAGACTCAAGTACAAGACACAACTTATAGAAAGAAAGAAATTTGGAAAACAATACCAATCGGTCTATACCAACACAAGTGCATCAACTATACAAAACACAACATGTCACATCAACCTATCACATCAACCTCATCAACCAAATCATATCTACTCACCAATATCAATAACCAAGACAACTCTCACCCATGAGCACAATATCACCAAGATAATCAACAAGATACATCTATCTATACACCACACTCTTCATAAACCAAATACCATAAACCCTCACATCAACAATGCATCCAACCCTTGCTATAATGAAACCTCAATATTTACCAATAACTTCAGCAATTCACCTTAACCAAAATCTCTCAAACATGTACCACTCAATCATATACCAAAACCACTAACCAATGCCTCTCATAATGTACTACAAGATATGCCAATAATTCAACATAAATGCATCAATAATGTAATTCACTAGATATGACTCATAACCATTGACCACAACAATTACTATACAACAATAGTACCTTCAGGAAGATTCCCAAACTCGCAAGACCCTCATCCATATACAAGAAAATGCCTCAAATAATTACCAACAAGTGTGCCAATGATAAAAAACAAGTATACCAACATTGTACATTTGTATATCATCCTTATGCAACATATATCATGCAACCAATGATGTCCCTACTGAAACTCATATGTCCGTACCTCATGCTATCACAAATATCCAATCATGTAGCATACCTTTTTGAACTTGTAGCTTGATATGTCGTACCTGAACAATGTCACACTTCATGTAACCTTTTCTCAACCTCTGCAACATGAACCATGCCTCAACCTTCACTTATGGTAGGTCCTCTGTGAGGTTTCCAATGGGGCCTCGCGTGGTAGGCTTTACTCAACCCACTTGGGTACCTCGCGGGATGTCTAATGGGTGACCCACGGGGCTGATCCTAACTAGGGTTTTTCACGATTCCTTCACACTCCATTATGGCCATGAAACTTTGTCAACACTCCAACTTCACTTCCTCGGACTTGTAAAACTTCAAATGTATCAATGATTAATTGCAATGGACCTTTTACAATAATAGATATTCAATGTGATCAATTTTATACGAATAAGAGACCCTTGATGTCTCATTTATACTGTCCAAGTAGCTTCCTCTAGGGCTTATCTTCTAATTGTTTTACCCAACTTCCTTCTTTCAGGTATAACTCACTTCTAACTATATTTTCCACTTACAACCACTTTATCCACAAATAATAAACTCTCCACTTCTAGTTGCAACTAATTTATTTTTAATTATTTTATTTTTGCAACAACTTAAATCATGATTACCTACTAGTTGAAACCACTTTGACTAGCCAACTTATTCTAGGAGCTTCTAGAATAATTTGACTTCTTTGACCTTCTAGGTGCTTCTAGATGACTCATGAGGGTTATCCAATTTCACTAAGCCATATCTCCTCAATCTTGAGGAACTATGTGATGTACCACATATCACCATAAATGAAATAACATGTACTATCCATCTAGAATATTCTTACTTTCATATTCATTGATCTTCATTGCATTATTCCTTAACCAAACTTGGGATCCTTAACCAAACCTCTGTAGCTACCATAATGTGCTACCAAACACACTCAAGATTTTACATCAATCTCTAATTGTTGACATAAATCTACAATATTACTCTCCAAGGGTTGACATCAATGAAAACCAACTATGCAAACCAATTTTCCATCAATCTAAACCAAGTGTCTGGAAATATCCACCTTTGGAATTGATGGAAACACCAACGTTGATGGAAACACTTAGTCATGACAACACTCATTCTTGTAATCCTCATCAATTTTTCTATCTCTACCCCTTTGACATCAATGGAAAAGGGTATTTATTCTTGGGGATGCTCCCCCTATCTACATTGTCCATGGGGTTGCCCCCCCTATCTGTATTATCCATGGGTTTTCCCACCCTCTCTTCATTCCTATGATTACTCTCTCTTTGACCAAGGGTTAAATCCTCATGTTGATATGTGTCCTTCTGACACTATACCTATTGTAACCAATCAAGGGAAAGAAAATAACTCCCCTGATGGGTGTGTCTCCCTCTATCTTCTCTGCAATATGTCATGTAATCACTACGAACAATATACTACCACTAAAATTTGATTCTACCGTGGATACTGCTTCTCTACCGAAACATTGATCAACTTCTCAACAATACTACATCATCAATACCATGATCTGTTATTCCTTTGATGATCCTTGGACCTATTCATGCATCATAAAATGGTCCATCAATTTGTTATATTGATCTATGAATGTTGTTGTAATTTTCTATGTCTCTATCAGAAATCTGTCACGGTCTCATCAACCTACATTTGATAATCAATAATCTAAACTTGTCCCATACCATACATCAAGTGTATACATACATACTATCTCATTATATCAACAATGAATAGTGAATCATAAACAAAGCATCAACCATGTACAACCCATGCCATACGATACATCAAGGGTAAACTAACATACATATTATCTCATGATATCAATAGTGAATCATGAACAAATAATCAACCACCAATCATACGCATATATGAACCATGTCTTCAATGAAGAATCTCTATCAACCTATGCATGCCCCTCATGCATACATCACCATACGACATAGATATCTCTCAATAAAGTACAAGAAGCTCAAAGGTACCATACATATTAGTATTGTACCATACATATAAATAATGATGCTCACTCAACCAACCATCTAACATATACCATGTCCAAGTACTAGAACCATCACACCAAGAATGACTCTAGCATTCACAAGATCATAAGAAAATATAAGGATCAAAGTAAGCTAATAACCATACCAAAAATTTTGTAGCTTACCTGGAACATCATATCTCAAATAATTATGGCTTACCCATATTTTGCAGTCTGTTCTAGCCCTTTTCCCCAAATTTATGAGTTCCTTGCTTGTTGCACACTAGTGACCCACAAGGATGCCTCACTAGATGCCTATAGGGTGACCCTTGAGGACCTCGATAATTATTGTTTTTTAGAAATCCTTTCCCTCTTCATTCATGCTTAGTTATTCATTCTTATTCATCCAGTTCTAAGAGTGTCTTGGTTTCTCGGTACTTTTTCTTTGAGCTTCCATCCTTTCAAAATTAAGTTTCTTCTATGTTTCATTTGTTTTTGTTTCCATATTGTATGAAAAATTTCTCATTGACTATCTCCTTCAATTCCAATAGTCCTGGTATTTGTTCCCAAACCTAATATAGTTGTAACATCTCATGGTGTGACAATGTGCAACAATGTATCGAACAAGGTTGCATCTCCAATATCTTAAAATGTTATTGAATCCTCCACATATTTCCTTGCATAATATATACAATCCAATGATTTGTGACCATATTCATTACATGAGAATAAGTAACCATTGAAAACATTTTTCACACATGTGATTTTGTGTCAACCTTGAAGGAATATCTCTTCTGAATTTTCTTTGAGGTGTAGGGTCAACTTCTTGGTGTCTTCCTTGCTCTAATCTTTTGAATATTTTATTTTTTAGTGTAGGTGCTTGACTTGTATATTTTCTTTCACCCTTTGAAAATGAAGGACCTACATCATGCTTCTTAGAAGTTCCAATTTCAGAGTGTGTAGGTTCCTTGTTGTATCCAAGATAAGATTTATCATTTGGTGATCTTTGACTATCCAGGATTTCATCTAAGATTATTTAGTTATTCATGAACTTGACATGAGTTTTTGACTTCTCGGAGTTCCTTTTGAGATCAACTACTTATTCTTATATCTTATGGCATGATTCTTCTTTTTCATTTACATTATTCTTCAATAGTTCCTCTATCCTTTTGGCTTCTTCAAGTTGACCTCTTAGATTGATATTGATTTCTCTTTTTTTTTTCAATATCTTCAAATTTTTTGCTAAGCTCATCATATACCTTCTTCTTTTGTTCTCCTTGACTAATTATTTTAGTCTTCAATCTCTTTATCTCTTCTTCTTTTTCTTCTAATTGAGTCTTTTTCTCAGATATGACCTTTTCAGTTGTTTCTCTTTCTTCTTGTTTCTTGAGCATTTTTTTTAGTGCCATGGTATACCTTCAGTACTTTTCTAGGGATTCTTTAGTGATTTTTTTAAGAAAATCAAAATAAATTGAATCATATTCTATTTCCATGCTAACTTCTTATAAACCAGCTATAAATTTTCCTTTAAGATTTAACAAATATTCTTCTTCATCTATAAGATAATTGTTAGTTGATCCTACACAAACTTTCTCTATTGCAACTAGATCTTCTTCTTTATTTGGAGGAGAAAATTAAACATCATTACATTTATAATTGTTGCAATCAAAATATTTTCGAGGTTCTTTACCTTCATTGATGACTGCATTTTACTTCACGTCCTTGATGGGATTGTCTTTTGTGTCTTGTATTTTGTCTTGATATGCCTTATCTAGCTTCAACCATAGGTCCTTGGCAAAGGTACATTGTTCGATGATTTCTTTGATACAACTTGAGATTCCATTGAATATAGTCTTGAATTCCACTACATTGTTCTTCCTTTCTTCCTTTTGAGATCTAAATTTTGATTGTTTCTTTGAGGGAACTGATCCAACAACAAATGTGTCCCAAACACCTTCTACTTTTGACTTCAAATACCCTTTAATGTTTATTCAACATGTCGAGTAATTTGTCTCATCAAAAAAGGGAACTTCATCTGTAGAGGGAACTGCATGTCTTCCATTTTTGTGTCCATGGATCTCCTTCAAGATTGTAAGGCTTATATTGAATTCCTTCTCTGATACCAATTATTGGACAAATCGACCACACTGAGAGGGGGATTGAATCAATGTGTGGCTCTTTTCACAATCATTTCTTCATTTAGTTATCTACCACTTCAAACAGTATCATTCATTACTTGCATTCACCATTATATGCTTGCATTGAAACATATATCAACAACATTCATCAATAATAAAAAATATGAACCATCATCATAATCAAAACAGTGAGCACCAGATATATGTGTAAGATTTTGTATTATGTTGTTACATCAAGACTACAATCTCTGGGGGTTTATCAGAACCAACGGAAAAATAGAAACAACTCCAAGAGAGTTCCAAATCTCAAATACAAGACTCAACTTGTATATCCCATCACCAAGTGAGATGTGATGATTCCAATCCTCAAGTAGAATTCCCAACATGTAGACAAAAAGAAATATTTCAAACTATACAAATCAGTCTATACCTACACAAGTGCATCAAATATGCACAACACAACTTGTCAGAGTAGCCTGTCACATCAACCTCATCAACCAAATCATATCTACTCACCAAGATCAATCACCAAGACAAATCTCAACCATAAGCACAATATCACCAATATAATCAACAAGATACCTCTACTAATACATCACACTCTCCATAAGCAAAATACTGTAAATCCTTAGATCAACAATGCATCCAACCCTCAATGCAATGCAGCCTCAACTTGTACCAATAACTTTATCAATACACCTCAACCAAAAACCCTCAAACATGTACCACTCATAAACCAATCATATACCAAAATCACTAGCCAATTCCTCTCATAATGTACTACACAATATGCCAATAAAACAACATAAATGCATCAACAATGTAATTCAGTAGATCTGCCTCATAATCGTTCACCAAATAAATTACTATACAAAAATAGTACCTCTAGGAAGATCCCCAAACTCACATGACTATTCCTCATCCATATACAAGAAAATGCCTCAAATATATACCAATAGGTATGCCAATGATAAACAACAAGTATACCAACACCTTTGTATAATTTTCTTATGCAACATCTATCATTCAACCAATGATTTAACAAGGGAATCTACTCAACCTCATATGTCCATACCTCAAACTATGACAAATATCCAATCAAATAGCATATTGTTTTGATCATGTAGCTTGACATGTCGTACATGAATAATGTCACACTTCCTATAACCTCTACTCAACCTTTGCAACCTAAACCATGCCTCAATGTTCACTTCTGGTAATGCCTTGCGTGACACAGGAGAGGTGTCTAGTACATCCTTGTATGACAGGATCTACTGAACCTGTGGGGGTTCCTCATGGGACGTCTACTAGCTGACCCATGAGGATGACCCTAACTAGGTTTTTTCATGATTTCTTCGCACTCCACTATGGTCATGAAGGTTTTTCGTCACTCTAACTTGGCTTCCTCGGACTTGTGCAACTTCAGATGTATTGATGAGTACCCACAATAAAACTTTTACAATAATAGATATTCAATGTGCTCAATTGGGTATGAATAAGAGACCCTTGATCTCTTATTTATACTCTCCAAGTAGCTTCCTCTAGGGGTTATATTCTAATTATTTTACCCAACTTCCTTATTTTAGGGATAACCCACTTCTAACTATTTTTTCCAATTACAACAACTTGATCCACAAATAGAAAACTCTTCACTTCTAGTTGCAACTATTTTTTTTATAATTATTTTCTTTTTGCAACAACTTAAATAATGATTAACTCCTAGTTGCAACTACTTAGACTAGTCAACTTCTTCTAGGTAATTCTAAAATAATTTGACTTATTTGACCTTCTAGGTGCTTCTAGATGATTCATGAGGGTTCTCCAACTTCACTAAGCCATATCTCCTCAATCGTGAGGAACTACATGACATACAATATATCAATGGAAATGGAACGACATGGACTACCCATCTAGAATAGTCTTACCTGCATATTCACTAATCTTCATTACATTATTCCTTAAACAAACTTGGGTTCCTTACCCAAACATATGGATCTATTGAAATGCGCTACTAGACATACTCAAGAGTTTACATCAATATCTAAGTGTTGACATCAATCTACAATATCACTCTCCTAGGGTTGACATCAATGAGAACCAACTATCCAAACCAATTTTCCATGATCTTGTAGATTCATGTCAACCCTTGAAGCAAGTCTGATAGACCAATATGGTAGCCAGAGAGGCGTGGTTAAATAACCTGAGTTTGTATGAGGAATAAAGACATTAATAGCAATGTATTTTTAGGTAACACTATCATCGATGGATAGTACAAATCATCACATTTCTGGTGATATGTGGTACATCACATAGTTACTCACGGTTGAGGATGTATGGATTTGTGAAGTTGGATTACCCTCATGAATATTCTAGAAGACCCTAGAAGGTCAACAAAGAATTCAATTATTCTAGAAGTTCCTAGAAAGTCATCGAGAAGTTTACTAGTCATAGTGGTTGTAACTAGGAGTTAATTGTGGGTAAATTTGTTGAAATAAGAAAATAAATAAAAATAAATCGTTTGCAACAAGCAGTGGTGAGTTTACTAATTATGGGTAAAGTAGTTGCAAGTGGGTAAAGTAGTTGAAAGTGGGTTAGCCTTAAAAGAGGGAAGTTGGGTAAAATATTTAGAAGATTACCCCTAAAGGAAGGAACTTGGATATTATAAATAAGAGAGAAAGATACTCCCATTAGCACCTATTGATATTATTGTATATCTATCTTGCGAAAGGTTTATTGGAGGTACTCATTGACATATATGAAGTTGTGAAAGTATAAGGAAGTGAAGGAAGAGTGGAGGAAAAGTTTCATAGTTGCAGTAGAGAACACGAATATTGTGAAAAACCTTGATTAGGGTCATCCCTATGGTTCAAGCAGTAAATGTCTCATGAGGCATCCCCATGTGTTTCTTAAAGCCCGTCATGTGAGGCCCCACTCGAAACCCACCTTCATCATGCGAGGCACTATCTGATATGGAAGATCAGAAGGGTTGTAGGTTGTAGGAGCTAAAAGAAGGCTACAGGAATGTATGATAGTGTGAAAGTACAACAAAGCTATCTATAGTAATAAAATGTATGTTTCTATGTATGCTTGAGGATTTTATCATGGATTGTTTAGCACACGCTGAAGCCATTTCTTAGAGGCTTTGTGGCATATGGTATAGATCCTTCTCTTGGTGATATTGGAACATACATATTTGTGGTATTTTTTCTATGGATATTATGGATCTTTGTTAGAATAACATATTGGGATATATTTGAGGAATTTATTATGCATGATTGAGGTATGGTCTTGTGAGCTTGGGTATTTTCCTAGAGGTACCATTAGTTGTATGGTTCTTGCTGTAGTGAATGTTTTGAGGAAGATCTGTTGAAGTACATTGTTGGTGCACTTAGTTTGATTTATTAGCATATCATGTAGTGCATTGTGAGAGGCATTTCTTAGTGGTCTTGGTATATGATTAGCTTGTGAGTGGTACATGTTTGAGGGTTTTTTGGTTCAGGTGTTTTTTTGAATTTATTGGTACAGATTGAGGATACATACCAGTGAGGGTTTGATGATTGGTTTATGTGAGGGCTCATTGCACTTGGTTTATGGATGTTTTTATATGTATGGCACATGATTAGAGAGACATAGTTGTACATGGTTTTAGCTATACAATTGTGACATCTGGTATGATATCTATGTAATCGGATATGATTGTTTGATGATATTAATGTTATAGGTTGTTGGTACAGGATATGATATCTTTTTTATGTACTTGGTTGATATACTTGGTTGATGTGCATGGTTGGCACATGATATGGTACATGATTGATACTTGGTATAGTTGATGCACTTGTTATTGTACATGGTTGATGTGCATGGTTGGCACATGATACGGTATAGGATTGATACGTGGTATAGTTAATGCACTTGTTATGGTACATGGTTGATGGTACAGGTTGAGATAGAGGTTTAGTGCATGGTTGATGCAATTTTTATGGTACATGGTTGATGGTACAAGTTGAGGTACAGGTTGATACATGGTACATGTTAGTACTTGGTTGAGACACATACCGTTTGATGGTATGTGGTAATCTTGGTACATTCTTGGTAGAGGCATGTGTTGGTGACGTTGATCATATGGTTTGATATATTCTCTTAGTGAAATTCACATGAGTTTTATGTGGATGAGAGTGGATATGGTTTTGTGAATGAGACAGTTATTGGCTGGACATGTTTTTGTGAAAGTGATCGGTTGGATAGGTTGATGTGATAGTGACAATGACAATGAAAGTGACAGTGACAATGATAGCGATGGTGGAAGTGATTTTTGTAGTGATGATTGGTATACACTTATATTTTAGGGCGTCAAGATGGGGCAAGGAAAAGGGGTTGTAACCTCCTTCTGATTGGAGACAAAGAATCAGGGAGTTGGAGCTTCCTTCAAGTTGGATTTTGAGAACTAGGTGGTTGTAGCCACCTTCTAGTTGGAGCCGGAGAAGATAGGGGGTTGTATCCTCCTTCTGGTTGGAGCTAGAGAATCTAGGGAGTTGTGGATTTCTTCAGGTTGGATCATGAGGATAGGGGGTTGGATCCTCCTTCCATTTGTATATGGAGAATTATAAGTTGGTGCTTCCTTGAATGCAATTATTCTAACATATAAGAAAATAATTATGTGGTTTTATCCCGCATTGTGTTTCCACGTAAAAATATGGTGTATTGTGTACTTGATATGATGTTGTTGATGTTATGATGCTTATGATTATACGATGATGAAATATTGAATGCATTCATGGATACTACATTGATGATGAACTGATGAACATTGTTGAATAAGTTAAAATAATATATATTGTGGTTAAAAGTGGAATAAAGTGCTCATAATAATTCACCCCCCCCCTCTTAGTATTCCATAAATTGGTATCAGAGTAGGTCCTTCAAGAAAACATTTTAAACACTCCAACATAGATCATGGAGTTTATTGAGAATGGAGTAAAAATGTTTAATGGTCAGAATGGTTAGAAGTATGAAAAGTGGAATATCAGAATGAATTTTTTTTTAAAGCCACAAGGATATGATATTTGTAAATTAGATGTGACAATATAATATGATACAAAGAAACCAAAGACTACAACTAAGAATGAATTGAAGAAGGACAACAAATTAGCAATGGATTTCATTCTAGAAGGACTATGTAATTCACTGAAATAAAAGGTGGGAAAATGTTCATCAACTAAATAACTTTGGGTTAATCTACATAATATCTATGCCAAAGAATATGAAAGTATAGAAAAAAAGGAAATATTCTCATCATGTTAGACAATCCCAAAAGAATAAGAGAGTGAAGTGGATGTTGAGGAAGAATTTAACTATGCCTTCACTCAATTAAGCAAAGCAAAAATGGAAAACCAGTTCCTCAAGGAAGAATTGATTAAGCTAAAGGAAAGTCCTAAATTATAGGAAGAAGTACATCACATTTTTGTAGGTTTACAAGATCAGTTGAAGAGGCCAAATAAATTTAACAAACGCTCAATATTCATAAGTAGTACATGGAAGAAAAAATGGTAGCACAAAAGGAAGAAGGACAAAAGAGAGTGAAGATATTGACAGATCATCTCAAGGAAAGAACTAAGGATTTAAATAATATTGAAGCGTAATTTGGTTAAGAAAAGAGAATAATTGAAAAGGAAATCATATCCTTGAAGATCCAACTTGAAGAAGAAAAGCGAACAAACGAATTCATGAAGAGTCAGATGGTGAATAAAGAAGAGGAGGTTTTGAAGCTTGAAGAAGAAGTTGTCACATTGAGAGCCAAAATCATCAAGCTCAGTAAGAATGTTGAAAAGACAAAAAAAACCACATCAGCAGTAGAGAATGAAGAAAATATAAAGAGTTATGCAGAATTTCTCAAAGTAAGGAATCATTGTCAACTAGAATCTAAGAAAATTGATTAAGATACATCTTCAAGAAGACCCTCCACATCCAAGCCACAAAGAAGCTTCAATCATGGTTAGCCAAGGTAGGAATTCAAAAGGACTACACCATTTACTCCTAGTTATGTAAATTTATTTTATGTTCATTTATTTATTGTACTAACTTTAGACATAAAGTTGCAGAATACAAGGCTTATGAAATAAATGTTCAAGAAAGAAAAACATATGTGGCCCCACATAATATTGAATGTTATAGTTTTCACAATTATGGTCACATAGCTTGTGATTGTATAAGTATGATAGATACTTCCTTGAGAAACAACACTAGTATCATATATAGGAAGATATGGAAAAGAAAGAAAGAACGAGTAAAGGAAGATCAAATGAATAAAGGAAACCTAGAATTCATACTCTCAATATTGGCAATAATACGTGATGAAGAAAATTCTACAGAGAAAACAAAAGATGTCATATATAGGAAGGTTTGGAGAAGAAATGAAAAACAAGAAGAACATGTGAATAAAGGATAGGTCCCATAGATCACATGATTTGTAGTAGTGCAAGAAAGAAAAGAAGAGAAGGTGAATAAAGAACTATCCCAAGATATTTTTCGTTTAGGAATTATAATGCAAAATCAATACATAGGACGAAAGAAAAAATTCAAAGTTTAGAAGGATTATGAGTCTATAGAAAAAGAGGAATATTACTCCACATCAGAGAGGGTATTTTTTCGAGACACCTAGCTTGAACACTCCCAGTAAATATGAGTATTGAACAGGGGGAGTCTAGGTAGAATCTCTACATACCATAGATTTATCTTTCCAACAATTTGAATTGTTTTAGAATGATAAATACAATTTCAGAATGGTTTGATGGTAGAGGTACAAAATGACAGATTGATTGATTGAGAAAGAAGTGTTCCCACACATGTTCCAGTTGGTAGTTACAGAGGAAGAAGGTTATAATTGTATTCAGGTAGAGATATGTTCATTAAAGATTTTTCTAGACATGGAGATATTGGTTTGCATATAGACAAGACCAGTGGAGACATTTGATATGTGATGATAGTTTTAGGTGTGAAGAGTTCATGATAAGTACAATGAAAGATGGGTCAAAATTGTGGATAGTTGAGTAGCAGATTCATAGATATTATGCATAGAGATGGATTCGAAAGAACACTTAGAAAGTTTGGAGAGATTTATGAAAATGAATGAGAGCATGAGTTCAGGATAGATTGGTTCATAGACTAACTCAAATATAGTTGGATGATCTTGATAATGAAACATTTTAATTATTTAACTTTGAATTCTTTTAATATATTGTTGGAATACTGAGAGGGCCGAGGGCTGAATCAGTATTACCATTTTTCAAAAATTAGTAGTTACTTTTTTATTTTGTTAACTACCACAATAGATCAACAATAGACTTGTTTGTAAAATCAAATATATAAATATAATTAATAGGAATTACAAGGATTTTTATGAATAATAGTGAAGGAAAACAATAATTTTTAGAGCACCAACTCTAGGAGACACAAATCCCCTTATTCAGGGCACCAACCCAAGGAAGCACCAACTCCCTTGTCATTAGGGCACCAACCGTAGGAAGAAAAAATCCCTTGTTTTTAGGGCACCAAACCTAGGAAGCACCAACTCCCTTATCTTTAGGGAACCAACCCCAGGAAGCACAAACTCCTTTAAATAAAGGATATAAATCCTTACGCTCTCCTCCCTTCCACCCTCTCTCCATGAGAATCATCATTTATTCTTCTTTTACTATGTTGTTGTTTTGATCTTCTAATCTAGGCTGCAAAGATGCATCTTCTCACCATTCTTTCTCGTTTATATATTCTTCCAATTGGTGTGAGCTATGAAGCATTGTGTCCCTTTGTTTGTACCATCAAACCTTTTCATTTTAAATTAACAATAATATTTATTATTATTCAAACATCATTGTGAAGGATGTTAATTCAATGAGAGTGATTTTCATAAATCAATCACATGTATGAATTGATTTCTTTTAACTCGATTCCATGTCTCTGCAAATGTTGCAGAAATTGAATCCTGCAGAGGCACTTCCTTCAAACCATTCACATGTGACCATATGCGCAAAACCATAGTCTGATTAATTAATTGATGTATTGAATGCCTTATGGATTATTAGTTTGTAACCCATGACCAAGGTTTGGAACCTATCTCTATGGTACTTCAGCCTTCAGGAGATTTCTCTCTTATCCAATCTTTCGGAGTAGTTACTTATCACAAATATGGATCTAATGGTTAGTATGATACCTGGAACTAGATCAACTGTTTCTCTTTGATCCTTACTATATACTTCCACTTATTAATCCAATGGGTATGAATTAATCAATAATTTATATGGACAACCATTATTTACTTTGGGACTTTGGGACTTCCAGCCTCTGCAATATTTCAACCTTCAGGAGTAAATTTTTTTGAAGTAGATCAAATGATTGATATTTGTTCTTCCATAGATGGATGATCCTGGGTTGTCCAAAGGTTTCTAACATATCGACGAACATGAATTGATATTCATTTGAGTGGATGTTTCTCATTCACTTTGGGAATTCGGTGCTTCCATCTTTTGCAATCTTTCAACCTTCTGGAGTTACATTTCTCCGAAGTAGATTGGACGAACGATATTCTCTCTTCAATAGATGGATGATCCTCGCTTGTCCATGGGTTTCAAAAATATTAATGTCCATGACTTGATCTGCCTTTTAGTGGACAATTCTCATTCACTTTGGGAGTTTGGAGGTCTGGGTAATTGTTGTTCCAATTTCCACCAGAGTTGGTGAGTGACAAAGTGGTCAACATGGGAGAGCTTACTTCATGTTTTGATCTAACAGTCATGTGAGAATCCAGAGGATCTTAGATCAATGGTTTAAATTGACTTCAGCCTTTGGCGCTTCAGTTAGTTGTTGGTTTCCTCCAAAGAAAAAACTCCTTGAGTGGCGTAACTTGTTGAGGTCACGGTTGACTTGGCACTAGTCAATTGGTTTCCATGTATCACCTAGATTCATGACTTATGTAACCTAAAGTGTCAAGTGGACCAAGACACTTGTCACCATCTGATTGTGCCACATGTCCTTACTGACATGGTATGTTGGCATGGATCTCCTGATGTGTCACATTTCCTCTTCCTAGATCTAACGGTCATAGGTTCATCTGAATCCTTGATCAAATGATTGTGATTAGTTCATTTCGATGTTTGGGAATTTTCTTAATATGCTCCCATTTCCCAAATATCCTGAAATGAGATTCTCTGACTAAACCTCAAGCATATTTACTTCATCTAATTATCCTTCTTTGATGCGAAACACTTAATACAATCAAATGACTGTCGGGATTTCAACTACTTTGAGATCTCGTGAATCCTTGATCCAACGATTGTGATCAATTCATTTCAGCATTCGGGACTTTCGGTTATTTCAATCCCACTTCCCAATTCTCCCAAAGTGATATTCCCCAATTAAACTTTGAGTAACTTCCATATCTGAGCGCCCTGGTTTGTCTTGAAACCTTCATCAATGGACAAGATTCTCCCTTCATTATTTTTTAGTTTTACTGTGGGGATTTTAATCCTGATCGCGTTTCTTCAATGTGCTTTCACTCCTTATTTTTTTGGTTTTTTTCTTGGATTTTAACTGATCGAGATCATTTATATTGTTGGGAATTCAATCCCGATGGTGTTTCTGCATTTGTGTCGATCTCATGAAATATAGTACATTGCCTCTCATGAGATTTAGGTAGATTCCTCTGCATATTGTTCATAAAAACTCATCACGCATCATAATGACATCGACCGTTGACATAAATGAAAACACATCAATGACAATATGTCCAACAATCTCCCTCTTTGACATTGATGGCAACCTTTTTCTTTTTGAAATTTATGCCCTTATCATTTTCCTCCCCATTTGACAACAATGGAAGAGGGGATATTTCTTAGCTCCCCTCGTGGATATGCTCCCCCTGACCATGTGCCCCTTCTGATATGTTTTTATGGTTTTTAATGAGGTTTTTAAATTACTCCTAATTTTTGTTGAATATTTTCATAATTACTCGAGGGCAAGGCTTTTGTGAAAATTTCTACAATCTATTCTTTGGTGTCTACATACACTATTTTAACTATTTTTGGCGTAACTTGATCTCTTAGGAAATGGTATTTAATTGGGATGTTTTTGGTTTTAGAATGCATGACATGATTTTTAGAGATACTTATGGCACTAGTGTTATCACAGTTAATAGTAATGGGATTATTACAACTTATTTGTAGATCTTCTAAAGTTTGATTCATCCAAAGAACTTGTGTGCAGTAAGATGCAACAACAATGTATTATGCCTCTTCTGTAGAGAGTGTTGTGAATGCTTGTTTCTTTCTTAACCATGCTACCATGCTTTTTCCTAAGAAAAAATCTCCTCCATTAGTTCTTTTCCTATCATCTATGCTATCAGCCCAATGTGCATCAGTATATGCAGTTAGATTGAAGTCTTTATCTTTTGGATGCCATAATCCAAGTTATAGGGTGCCTTGAAGGTATCTAAATATTACATTTACTTATTTTAAGTGAGTTTATTTAGGTGCAAATTGAAATTTCCCCATGAGTCCTACAACCTGCATGAAGTCAGGTCTTGTTTCTGTTGAATAGAGAAAAATTCCAACCATTGATCTATACATCGTTTGGTCCACTTTTGGTCTCCATGGGAGTATTCATACGTTTATTGTCTTCCATTTGAAATTTCTTCATCATTTCCTTGATATATTTCGTTTGGGAAACAAATATTCAATTTTTTGTTTGATTTACTTGTAAACCTAAGAAAAATGGTAGTTCTCCCAGCATAGACATTTCAAACTCTTCTTGCATTTTGGTTGGAAACTTTCTTCTTAGTGTAGTGAGATTACTCCCAAATATGATGTCATCTACATATACCACCACAACAATAATATTTTGATCCTCAATTTTGATGTATAGTTTCTTTTCAGTAGTCTGTCTCTTATATCCTTGGTTTTGTAGGTACTGATCAAGCCTAGAGAACCATGCTCTGGGGGCTTGTTTAGGACCATACAGGGCCTTTTTTAGCTTGCACACATAGTCATGATTTTTTGATAACATGAATCTTTCTAGTTTCTCAACATAGACTTATTCTTCTAGTGTTCCATTAAGGAATGTTGACTTGACATCCATTTGATAGGTTTTCAAATTTTTGAAACATGCAAATGCCAAGAACATTATGATGGTATCAAGACTTGCTAGTGGAGAAAAAGTCTCTTCAAAATCAATACCTTCCACTTGGGAATATCCTTTGCACACTAATCTGGCTTTGTTCTTTATAATTTCTCCATTTTCATTTAGTTTTGTTTTGAAGACCCACTTGGTTCCTATCACATTCTTTTCCTTGGGTCTTGGAGCTAGTTCCCAAGTCTAATTATTCTCTATTTGGTCTAGTTATCGATTCATTGATTGTATCCAATATTTGCTTTTGATAGCTTCTTTAATTGAATTAGGTTCTATTAGCGATAGCATTTCTTGTTCTGAGTCAAAAGCGATTTTCCTTCTTATTTCCACTACTGAACTTTTATCTCCAATAATATGGATTTCAGGATGATTCTTTTGAAATATTTTTGATGGAGCTCTTGGAAAGGGTGTTTCTTCATTGTCTTCTTCATCAGTATGTTGTTCATTTTCCCGTGTTTCATGATTATAATCTTCTTGTTGATATTATACATCATCATCTTCCTATTGATTTTTTACATCATCATCTTCTTTTTGAGATTTTTTATCAACGCCTTGGGATATGCTCCTTTTTAGATCATCTATATTTACATTGGCACTTTCCACTATCTTTAGTAATCTAAGATTATAACATTTGTATGATTTTTTTTAGATGGATATCCTAATAAGAATCCTTCATCGGATCTTGGATCAAACTTTCCTAGGTTATCTTCATCATTATTTATGTCACATTTACTTCCAAAAGTTCTAAAGTGTTTTACAGATGTTGGCCTTCCAAACTACAAATCATAAGGGGTTTTTTCATGGTTGGGTCTCAACTGAGCTCTATTAAGTATGTGTTGTTTTTTATAGATTGCATCTCTCCAGAATTTATCTAGAAGTTGGGATTATTTAGCATGGTTCTTGTAGCTTCTTGAACTACTCTGTTTTTCCTTTCTACCACTCCATTCTGTTGAGGAGTCCTGGGAGATGAAAACTATTTTTTGATACCATGATTTTCATAGAATTGAATGAAATCATTAGAGGTGAATTCTTCTCCATTGTTTGATCTCAGACATTTAATTTTTATATCTGTTTCATTTTCTACAAGGGCTTTGTATATTTTAAATTTCTCAAAGGCTTCTGATTATTATTTTAGAAATAATACCGAGGTCAATATTGTGTAATCATCAACAATCAACATAACATATTGTTCACCATAAGCACTTTTGGTTCTGGTTGGTACACATAGATTTGTGTGAATAAGCTCTAATGGTTTTGTTGTGGAATGCTCTTTATTTTTAAACCTAACTCTTGTTTTCTTTTCTATTTGATAATGTTAACAAATAGAATCTGAAGGCTTAAACACTTTTGGCAGGTCCCTAACTGCCTTTTTCTCATTGGATTTGATCAATTTGTCAAATATTAAATGTCACAACCTTCTATGTCATAGCCATGTTTCATCTACTCGACTTAAACAATTTTTTTCTTCTTCATCTATATTAAGGATGTACACATTGCTATATTTTCTTGGTGTAACTGCCACTAGCTTTCCAATGTCCTTTTTTCTGATCTCACATTCCTGAGAATCAAAAGTAAGTATGTGACCCTAATCACATGTCTGACTTACACTTAGGAGATTTGGTTTGACATTTTCTACCAGAAGTACATCTTCTGATTTGTTTTATTATTTCCTAAGCTAACAATGCCTTTTCCTAGTATCTTGGCTGACATGTTATCTCCAAAAGTTACTTTTCATTTTCCTTTATTCTTTAACTTGATAAATTTACTTTGATCTCCAGTCATGTGTTTGGAACATCCACTGTCTATATACCACTGACATCCTTGATTTCCTGTATATAAGGCTACATTGCACTCTGGTTTTTTTTTCTTCCATTCCTTTTTATTATGGGAAATATTTGCCTTTTTATCATATTTTGGAAATCTACATTCACTAATTTTATGACCATAGTTGTTGCATTTTTAGAATTCACTATTGAATTCTTGGAAAGGAGAAAATGAGTTATATTTTCTCTTCTCTGTATTGTATTTATTGTTCTTATATCTTTGGGAATTTCTATGATTGTTTTATCCATAAGCTTTGCATTGTACTGCCTTATGTCCAAAATTATTACAAGGGTAACAATATCCAATAAATAGATATTTAGGGGGATTCCTTTTGATGATTGTATTTTTACTATCATATTTTACTCTAGTAGGGAGTATTGATTTATGTTTACGTGTAAAAGTTTTCAATGGCATCATATTTTCCTTATTATCTTCTTTTCTCAATGAGTTTTTCAGAGCATCTGCATAACTGATTGGTTTCTTGATAGATCCTTGTGATGAAAAAGTTGAGTCTTGAGTGTACACCAAACCAACATTGTTGTTTGGTGACCTTTGACTACTGATAATTTCATCCAGGATTTCTGAACTATTTCCAAATTGTGATCCCTTATTTTCTTTCTCAATTTCACGTTTTAACACCTTAATCTCAGCTTCTAGTTTCTCACATACTTGTTTTTTTATCATTAAGTTGTTTTAAAATGAATTCTTCTATTTTATTAGCTTCCAAAAGCTGATAATTCAAATCATAGATGGTTTGTTCTAAATCTTTGAGAGTTTTGGAAACTTCCCTCTCTCTTCATTTAGTAGCTTCTTTAATCTCTAGAAGCTCTTCCCTTAGTACCCTGTTTTGTTTTGTAGTTTTTCTTAGTTCTTCAATTTCACTAAGGATTTCTTCTTCGAAGTTCACTTCTTCTTCATCTTTTGAATGTTTATCATCTTGATTTTTTATTCCCATAAATAGAATCTTAGGTTCATCTTCTTCATTTTCTTTTGATGAGCTACTGTCTTCTTGGGTAAAGAACATTTTCTTTTTCTTGTAGAACTTATTTTTATTATTAGTGTTTCTTTTCTTCTGATTTTTTAAGGGTCTTTCATCATCACTTTCCTCCTGCTTAGGATGGGGACATTTATTTTCAAAGTGTCCAATTTTTCCATAGTTTAAACATATTAGAGGAATCTTTAATTTGGATTTCCCTGTCCCTTTCTTGAGTTTCTTTATGAAGTTGGTAGTTTCCTGATCAGATATATCTGATAACTCATCATTGGTCTTTTTCTCCTACCTCATATTTTTTTTAGATGATGTAAAGGTTGTTTCTCGTTTTGATGATTTATCATTCCCTGTTCTCATTTGATATGTAGTAAACATTCCATGAAGTTGACCAATTGTGAGTGTGTCAAGATAAGACCTATCTTCAATTGTAGAAATATTGGCATCATATCTCATAGGTAATGACCTTAGTGTCTTTTTCATAATTTGTTTATCTATAAGTTATTATCCTGTTTCTCTGATTGAATTAGCCACTTCATATACCCTATGAAGATATTCAACAATGTTCTCTTTTTCTTTCATTTCCAGATTTTCAAATTGAGTTCTATAGGACTGTAGTTTGGCTTCTGTGACTTTTCTATCTCCTGTTTATACAATCTCCAATTTGTCTCAAATTTCTTTGGTTGACTTACAATTCATAACCTTCACACATATAGAATTTTTCAACCCTCCTAGAATTGCATTCACTACTCTTGAGTTGTCATTGCAGATTTTCTTTCCTACAACATCTTTGGGTGGAGTAGTTGGTGCAGTGTAACCATCTCCAACAGATTGCCAGATATCAAAACCAAGAGCCAACAGGAACATTTTCATTCTTATTTTCCATAGAGCATAACCACCTCCATTGAATAGTGGTTCTTTGTTGTTAAACATTGCTTCTTGTTGATCCATCTTCAAGATATATTGTCCAATTGTTTAGACTATGTTGAAGGAACCTGCTCTGATACCAATTGTTGGAATACTGAGAGGGGGGTTGAATCAATATTACATTTTTTCAACAATTAGCAGTTACTTTTATATTTTGTTAATTACCACAATAGATCAACAATAGAATTGTTTATAAAATAAATTATATAATTATAATTAATAGGAATTACAAGGATTTTTATGCAGAATAGTGAAGAACACCAATCCTTTTTAGAGCACCAACTCTAGGAGACAAAAATCCCCTTCTTCAGGGAACCAATCCTAGGAAGCACAAACTTTCTTGTCTTTAGGGCACCAACCCTAGGAAGCACTAACTCCCCTTTTTTTAGGGTACCAAACCTAGGAAGCACCAAATCCCTTACCTTTAGGACACCAACCCTAGGACACACCAACTCCCTAAAATAAAGGATATGAATCCTTTTGTGCTCCTCCCTTCCACCCTCACTTCATAATAATCATTAGTTCTTCTTATTGGACTTTGTCGTTGTTTTGACCTTCTGATATGGACTGCAGAGACACATTCTTCTCACCATTATTTCTCATTTATATATTCTTCCAATTGGCGTGAGCTATGAAGAATTGTGTCCCTTCGTTTGTACCATCACACCTCTTCATTTTAAATTAACAATAATCTCTATTATTATTCAAACATCATTGTGAAGGTTGTTAATTCAGTGAGAGTTCTTTTCATAAATTGATCACAGGTATGGATCGATTTCTTTTCAGTTGATTCCATGTCTCTTCAAATGTTGCAGAAATCGAATCCTGCAGAGGTGCTTCCTCCAAATCATTTACATGTGACTATATATGCAAAACCATAGACTTATTAATTAAGTGATGTACTCAATTCCTTATGGATTATGTGTTCATAACCCATGACCGGGGGTTGGAACCTAGTCCTATGGTACTTGTCCTTCGGGCAATTTCTCTCTCATCCAATCTTTCAGAGTAGTTACTTATCACAAAGATGGATCTAATGGTTAGCATGATTCCCAGAACCAAATCAATAGTTTAGCTTTGATACTAACATTATCCTTCTATTTATTAATCCAATGACTATTACTTAATCAAACATTGAGATGTACGACCATTATTTACTTCGGGACTTCAGGAATTCTATCCTTTGCAATCTTTCAACCTTCTAGAATAATTTTTTTTGAAGTAGATCGGACGGTCGATATTTTTTCTTCCATAGATGGATGATCCTCTCTTGTCCATAGGTTTCAAATAGATCAAAATCCGTGAACTGATATGTAGTTGAGTGGACATTTCTTGTTCACTTTAGGAATTTGGTGTTTCCCTCTTATGCAATCTTTCAACCTTCCAGAGTTACATTTCATCAAAGTAGATTAGACGGACGATATTAGATCTTCCATAGATGGATGATCCTATCTTGTCCATAGGTTTCAAAAAAATCAATGACCATGACTTGATCTACCTTTGAGTGGACGATTCTTGTTCACTTTGGGAGTTAGGAGGTACGGGTAATTGCAATTCCAATTTCCACTAGAGTTGGTCAGCACTAGAGTGGTCAACATGGGAGTTCTTACATCATGGTTCGATCTATTTGTCATGTGAGAATCCGAAGGATCTTAGATCAATAGTTTACATTGAATTTGACCTTCGGTGCTTTGGGTATTTGTTGGTTTCCCCTGAATTACAAACTCCCCAAGTGACGTAACTTGTTGAAGTCACTATTGACTTAGAACTAACTAAGTGGCTGCCACATTTCACCTAGATTCGTGACTTACGTAACCTAAAGTGCCAATTGGACCTAGACACTTGTCACCATCTGATTGCACCACGTGTCCTTGCTGACATGCTCTTGTGAAGTGGATCTCCTAATGTGGAACATGTCATCCTCTTGGATCTAACGGTTGTAGGTTCATATGAATCCTTGATCCAACAACTATGATTAGTTCATTTCAACATTCGGGACTTTGGGTTATACACTGCCATTTCCAAAATATCCCTAAGTGAGATTCACCGACTAAACCTGGAGCATCTTGAATTCATCTAACGACCCTTATTTGACAAGTAATGCTTAATAAGATCCAATGGCTCTCGAAATTTTAGCTATTTCGAGATCTCATGAATCCTTGATCCAATGGTTGTTATCAATTCATTTCGACATTCAGGACTTTTGGTTATTTCACTCCCACTTCCCAATTCTCCCGAAGTGAGATTCCCCGATTAAAGTTTCAGTAAATTCCATATCTGACGGTCCTATTTTGTCCTAAAATATTCATTAATGGATAGGATTCTCCCTCGATTCTTTTGTAGTTTTATTGTGGGGATTTCAATCCTGAACGCATTTGTGCAATGCACTTTCCCTTCTGAGATTTTTGGTTTTTTACTTGTATTCTAACTGATTGAGATCATTGATATTGTTGGGAATTCGATCTCAATGGTGTTTCTACATTTGTGTTGATCTCATCAAATCTAATACACTGCCTCTCCTGAGATTTAGGTAGATTCCTCTGCATATTTTTCATAAAAACTCATCATCACATAATAATGACATCGGTTGTTGACATCAATGATAACACATCAATGACAATATGTCCAACATATATGTCAATGAATTACATGAGGAACCACCAATGGACAATAAGAAGGACTGGAAGTGAGGAAAAGAAACATATATGGGAGTTGGAGTTACTTAACACACACCTAGTATTTATTTTTTCTAAGGTTTTCCCTATGTTTATTAGTCATTCTTCAATATCCTATATTTTAGGGAGAACATTCCTCTAGTAGAATATTATCTTTAGTTCACACTTTAGTTTGATCAGCTGAGTGGATTCTAGATGCCACATTGGGATCATCATCAGCTAATGTGAGTTGTCCTTAGGATCATCACCAGACTAGTGCATTACTCATGATTCCTTGATCTCCTCCTCACATCACTCTATTTCAGTTAGTTAAATGAAGACTGATAGACTAGTTAACTCAGTTAGGTGATAGTTCACTCTCGTAACTGCCTGAGAGACTAGACTAGGTGGTAGTTTACTCCCGTAATTGTTGGTGTGTGTCTAGATAACTCTAGACCAGGTGCATTTCTTTCTCTTCCAGTGCACATTGGCTGATTTATACAAAGTATATCATGTGTAATTATCATTCATTCATTTGGTTAATGAGAATTCTTCCATTCTTTCTCTGCTTCTTCTCTTTTCTCATATTTTCTCTCCATCCGTGTATGTCAATTCCCAGTTAGATCTATTCTTTGTAGGTTAAACACATTTACATCGTATCAGAGCCAATGGACTGCTAGGGAAAATCCACACCAAATTATTTTTGTAAGTACCAAAGACTGAAGACAATGGAAAAATGGATTTTCCAAAATAATTCATTCTTACACCTTACAACTTCTTTGCACGGAAGGAGAAGATGACAATCAATCTTAGAAGGAGAGGATTTTACAAGTTAACCATGAACACATAGGAAGAACCAACATAAGCCATAGAAAAATCCAAGTATCTAAATTGAATGGATGAAGCGTTCTATACAATTTACAATCTCATTTCTCTTGAATTCCTCTTTCACATATCCTCCTATAAAACCCTGAATGAATCCTGGACCACCATGGAAGGGATTTTTGGAAAACATGATGAGATGAGGGGACACATGCTGAAGGTGGAATTTCTAACATTGGATCCAAAAACATTCGACAATCTCCAAGATTTCCTTACCAAATACATGGATTTGTTGTCGCAACTCAAGGCTTGCGGGGTTGATAAATCTAAGGAGGAGAAACAAATGGTTCTCACCATTCTCTCAAAAATTGGTACATAATACTCAATGTTTGTATCCACATTTCATTCAGTTATATTCTCCCCTAGATCCACCTGAAATATTCCCTCTCTTGAGGAATTTATCAAATATCTGACACAAGAGAAGAACAAGCTCATCAACATGGGAAAAATCAAAGGCCCAAAGGGACATGCACTTACTTTGAAAAATGGCATTGGTAATCAATATAATAAATTTAAATATAAATACAAAAGTAAATAACATGAAAATTCAAATAAGGAAGGGTATTCAAAAACCCTTCAATGATGGCTCTAGATCCAAAGGTGGAAAGGGAATAAAAGGGGATAAATGCACTTAATGCAACAAAGCATTCCATTGAGAATCCATGTGTATGCAGAAATAGATAGATCTAATGACCCAAATACTTCAAAAAAAAACCCATGGATATCACATCCCCAAGGGTGCCAAGAAGAGGAAGCCAAAAGATCAGAATCCAAAGAAAGGAAATTCTAGCCATGCCTTGATAGCCATCAACTCCTCTCCCGATGCTTGGATCATAGATTCAGGCTCATTACACCACATGGCTACCAAAAAATAAGTTTATTCTTCATTGTATGCATGAAAAGGTCCTCCTATTCTGATGGGGAACAACTCTCTAGTCGAGGTCACTTGCAAAGGAAGAATTGAACTCACAAACGGAAGCTTTGAGAATGTGTTGCACATTCCCAAACTTTTCATCAATCTTCTCTCTATGTATCAGATGAAAAACTCTGGTACCATAAAGACATTCATATTCACACCTGATGCAATGGATATCTATGACATGCAAACCAATTCCAGGGTTTCTACTGGTGAGGCAGATCATCAATCTAGACTCTACACATTTTTTGAATTTATTGAACCAGATTTTGCATTACTGCTTACCCATGTTGATGAAAGTAGTAGAATATGGAGAAAAAGGTTTGGGAATTTAAATTTTAGATATATGCAACAAATTAGCAAGCAAGGAATGGTTTATGGTCTACCCGACATCCACTTCTCTGGAGGAATTTGTGAGGGATGTGGTCTTGGAAAACACCCTCAAGAGAAATTCGACAAAGGAAATACTCAAAAGGATTCATCTCCTTTAGATATGATCCATAGTGACTTCATGGCCCCTTTTATGTATCCATAAATTAGTAAAACAAGGTACATGCTCATTTTTGTGGATGATTTCTCATGCTTCACATGGATTTTCTTTCTCAAGAAAAAATCATAAGTCTTTCAACAACTCAAATATTTCAAAGACCTTGTTGAGACACTGTCAAAAAAGAAAATTAAAGTTCTTCAAACAAATAACGGGGGAGGGTATGTCAACCATGAGATACATAATATTCTTCTTGAGGTGGGCATTTAGTTGCAAAACACAATTCCCTACACTCCGTAGAAAAATGAAGTTGTTGAGTGGAAAAATAGAGCTCTAAAAGAGATTGCATCTTGCATGCTACATGAAAATTCACTTGTACAGAGATTATGGGTTGAAACACTTAATTGTGCAACCTAAATCCAAAACAGATATCCCCATATATCTATCAAGGATAAGACCCCCTATGAGGCTTGGATCAGACTCCAACCAGAATTGACCCACTTTCGTATTTTTGGTTCACATGCATGGGCTAGGATTCCCTGTGAGAAGAGGAAGGTACTTGCTCCACAGAGCACATAGTGTATATTTGTTGGATACCCTGATGGTGTGAAGGAATATAGATACATTGATATTTCCTCATACCAACTCATCATTGAGCATAGTGTCCAATTCGAGGAAAGTCTCTGACATGTACCTCAGCAACCACATGCAGACATTTTTGTTCTTCCACATACCAGAGATGATGAGAATGAACATGCCGACTATTCTTCATATGATGGTTTTGATTCATAGGATTCAGATGATCCAGATACAAAGTCAGTACAGTCATATGCAAAGTCAGTGCATCCAAATGCAGATGTAGAGAAAGAGAAGAGGCCCAAGTAGGCCCTAACTACTCTTGATCCAAAATATCTTTGCAGAACGAAATGAATACACATTATTATCAAAATATGCTTAACATAGAATAACATATGTACAGTAAAATTGGTTTCTGTTCAATAAGGAAATAAGTTGAAACTATAAAATGAAGTGGAAACAAGCTTACTAGATTGGTGGCATCTTATCTCTAAGAAGATATGTGACAGATGCGGTCATTCACAAGAAGATGATTACAATGAGGATTTGAAAGCAATTTTACAATAAACAGGAATGTAAAAAACCCTACGCATCCAAAAAAACCTAACACTAGGAGATGAAGCACCAAAAGTCATGTAGGCCCCATTTGGGTAAGTTAGTACATCAACTTCTCGGGGTCGTAACTTTTGCATACGATCTATGTTTTAGGCGCACGATACCCCGTTGGAAATTTCTATACAAGGAATACACATTTTTTCACTATCTATTAGAGGTAATTATAACTATGGTGATCCCTAAAATTCGTTGTTTACTTCCCCAAAACGGCCCTACAAGTCAGGGACCTGAAAAATAGGGAAAAAACTGCCAAACTGGAAAACTACCAAAATGAGCCAGCTGGAATAGGTGGGAGGCCACCGACATCCATATGGATCAATCCTCCCCCCTTAGGAATAAATTGTCTACTTAGGAATAAATTTCTACTGAATTTGGGCCCAGGTGAGCCACTTGCCTTGGTGTAGGAGCTACCCTACTTTGACAACTCGATAAACTTGGATCCTTTATTGGTGAGTTCCCTTGATCTATTTGTCCACAATTTGATCACTAGATTCCTATTGTATGTATTCGGGGTTGAGGTTTTTTGGTTTCATTTGTTCTGTTATCTTTGAGATGTTCAATAATGGTGGGAAATACGGTCGAAGTATATCCACGTTGAACACTGGGTGCAAGCCAAGGAAAGGAGAAATGTTGAGCTCAAAAGAATTATCACACACATCCTTGGTGATGGTGTACAACCCATAACAAAGTGGGAGAAGCTTCTGATGGGGTCCTATAAGGCGCTCTTTCCTCAAGTGCAACCAAACTTCGTCGCCCACCTGAATCTTATGTGCCACTTGATGTTGGTCATGGTGCTTCTTGTACTTGTCATTGGACTTTTGTAGGATAGCCTGAACCTATTAGAGAATGTGTTGGATCTTCTCAATGAACCGAGTGGATTTGTCAACTTCAGTTGGAGTATGAGATGAGTCAGTCGAGGTGACCAGAAGGGGTAGTGCAACATCTATGGGACCCAACGGTTGTAATCCCAACCCCACCTGAAAGGGGCTATGGTCCATTGAGATATGTAGGGCTTGGTTGTAACTATGATGAACATAGGGGAGACTATCATCCCATGTGTGAGGGTTCTTGTAATTATACATGTGCGGGATATGCACGATCATTCGATTTATGACCTCGGTTTGGCCATCTATCTGGGGGTGGAAGGTTGTGGATTTAGTGATCTTGGTGTCCAGCAGTGACTAGAGGCTTTACTAGAATTTGCTAAGAAATCGATTGTCCTGATATGAGACAATGGTTTGTGGGATTAAAAAATGTACACATACTCGTTCAAAGAAGAACTTGTAAGTTTCCTCTGTTGTGATTCTCTTATTTTAAGTTTCCATAATCGCCATCTTAGAAAAGTAAACCACAACCACAAAAATATAGTCATTGCCCCTCTTGGTGTACAAGAGGCTGGACATGTAGTCCATTGAGATGGATTCCCATGGCCTGTGAGGAATAGGTAGAGGGGTGTATAGGCTCTGTTTCTTAGTGTCTTCTTTGGAAATCACACAGGTAGTGTAGGACCTGATATACTTGCTGACCTCTTGTCAAAGTTTTGATGAGTAGAAATGTTTATGCAACATTGCCAGTTTCTTTTCAATGCTGAAGTGTCCTACCAACTGACTGTAGTGGGCTTCCTAGATCATCTTTGCTCGCTCGCTTGATGGAATGAATATATGGCCTAGAAAACACAACAACTCGTCCTGAAGATGGAAATTAGCGATAACTACGTTTGCACCCAACATTTGGTAGGTGGTGGCGATGTCCAGGTCTATCTCATAGGCTTGGGGCCATCCATAGGTCTCATGGCTACAAGAGTCTAGAACCATGGTGAGTTCCACGACTAGAAGTTTGTTGAGGAAATAAACGATGTGGTTGGTGTTTCCTGTTTTATAGTTGATGTTGAGGTGGAATTGTTGCAAGTACATGGACCACTTCTGATGGTAGTCATTCTACAATTTCTCTTGAGTATACATGAAGTTCTCCTTACCACCACCCCTGGTTACTTGGCTGAGGGCCCATGCAATCTGGGAGAATACTAACATGAACCTGTGGTAGAAATTGGTAAGACCCTAGAAGCTTTGAAGCTCAGTGAGTGTGGTTGGGGTTGGCCAGTCATGGATGACTTGGATTTTGGCCAAATCCACATGTACGCCATGTTGATCAACGATTTAGCCCAGGTAATGAACCTTGTCCATGCTCAAGGATCATTTTTCCAAGTTGACGTACAACTGGTGTTGCCAGAGGGTGTGCAGAACCTGTTGAATATCCTACAAGTGTTCTGCCCAAGTCTTACTGTAAATGAGGATGTCATCCATACACACCACTAAAACCGTATTGGTGAATGGTCGCAGGATATCATCCATCATCCTCATGAAAGTGGTTGGAGAATTTTTCAAACCAAAGGGCATGACCAACCATTCAAAAATACCTTCCTTCAACTTGAAGGAAGTCCTCCATACATCTGTCTATTCTATCAAACTTGGTGGCAGGCAGACTTCAGATCACTCTTACTGAAGTATTTGGCTCTAGTGAGCTGATCAAGGAGGTCGTCGATTTGGGGAATCAACTACCGGTTTATGACTGTGATTTTATTCAGGGCCTGGTAATCAATGCAGAGTCACCAAGTTTCATATTTATTTTTCACCAGCTTGATTGGGATCCCGCAAGGTGACGTGTTGGGACGGATGTGACCCTTGTGGAGAATTTATCATATATGTCGCTTGATCTCCTCATTCTCTAATAGAGAGCGATGATAGACTGGCCCATTGGGCAGCAATGCACTGGGGGTCATATTGATGGCGTGCTTGACTTGACAGTGTAAAGGTACCCTAGTAGGTGAGGAGAAGATATCTGAGTATTATTCCACAACCTTATCCACTTGCTTCTGCTATGTGGAGAGTTCGACCGCAGAGACCTTGGATGTGGCTGCAATCTTTCACTCATTCTAAGAGCGAATCATGAAGAAGAAAAACTTCCCCATCTAAGATATGACCTTTCTTCATTTATTGGCAGAGATCAAGGAAATAACACTCAGTGGGACTTCCTCACGTATCCTATAAAATTTCTTGTTCAAAGAAATAATAACACAGCAAGGTCTAGACGCATATACAACATGACGTTTCTGTAAATAACGTTGGCCCAAAAGAACATTAAAAACTTTGAGAGGGGAAACATCACACAATACCTCATCTTTGAAGGAATTGATGTCATATGACAAGAAGCATTGTTGGCTGACATGGATGTCACTTCCTTGGTGGAACCATTCTATGGTGTAGGGTTGTGGGTGCTATGTTGTCAGCAGGGCAAGCCACTTGACAACCTTTGTTGAGATGAGGTTCTTCTGGATACCGATATGAATGATGAAGTGAAATGAGGTACCCATCACCCATATCTATGAATGAAAAAGGTGTTCGCCTTCCTCTGTCTCATCTGGGTCATCGGGCTGGATCTTGGTGGTAGAAACAGTAAAACTCAGTCATGTGTCAATGTTTTGTCTCCCCCTTTTTGGCTCTGAATCAGAGTCAAAACATGCATCTAATTCAAAGTCTTTCACCTCATCCACCAGTGACTTCTTCAAGTGACAATCAATAGTGTTATTCCAGGGGCTCTTATGGAATTTGCACCACTTCCCAGTCTCTTTCCTTTTCTTTCTAGTGTCCTTCTTTTCTTGCATCCTAGACTAGTTGTCCTGAGGCTGTCCATCTTTGCTATGTCCTTTTTTCTATAGTTTAGGGCCACCCTTTCATGGATTTTGCTGTGAGGGGTTCCTAGGCCCAAATTGTTGTGTATTTTGTTTGAGATTCTTATTGATTTTGATGACATATCAGTAGGGCACGACCAAGGATAAGATGTCCATAAAATCCATTTAGGCATGAATGCATCTATGAAGACCATCGCGATACTTGATCACTATATGTTTCTCAAAATATTCGTTAACCAACTTGGTGCGCAAGGTATGGAAGATATTTTTGAACTCGGGCACTGCTTGGTCTCTTTCCTACCACAAGGTGGTCCATTTTGTGTACAAGTCATCATAACTTCCAACCGTGTAGTATTGTTCCTTAATCACATCCCTAAAGGACTTGCAGGTTACTACGATTGTAAATAATGAGGGTTCCTTTATTTATTTTTGCTCATAGAAAGTTTCTCACTAGTCTTTGACATGGGGGACGACTTTGAGGAGAGAAAAAGTAATTTTTTCTCTATTCGAGAAGTTATCGATAGAAAAATACCTTTCTAGCAGATTCAACCATTTTTCTACCGCATTTTCATATATATGACCTTCAAATATAGGAATATCGAAGTTTATTTGTACCTTGAAGGGGGAGACACCTCCGTTTGAGAAAGATGTGTCACCTTTTGGTAGTCACCGAAGGATTTGCGCAAAACTATCCATCATATCATTCTTTTGTTGCATGCGGGATTCCTCGAGCAACATTTTCAAGGGATCTCATGTCCGTCGTATTTCTTTTATTTTTCCATGAGAGGTCATTTGGGCATGCGAGAGATTTTTTTCTCAAGAGAAATAAGCTCGAGACCCAATTCTTTGTACCCTAACCTTGTTGGGGACATGCATTAAGAATGACAAGGAGAAGATCGCTCTGATACAACTGATCCAGAATATATTTGCAGAACGAAATGAATACAAATTATTATCAAAATATGCTTAACACAAAATAGCAGATGTATAGTAAATTTGGTTTCTATTCATTAAGGAAATAAGTTCAAACTGTAAAATGCAGAGAAAACAAGCTTGCTATAATGGTGGCGACTTATCTCCGAGAAGAGATGTGATGGTTGCGCTCAATCACAATAAGATTATTACAATGAGGCTCTAAAGGCATTTTTACAATAAATAGGAATGTCAAAAACCCTAAACATCCAAAAAAACTGAACCCTAGGAGATGAAGCACCAAAAGTCATGTGGGCTCTGTTTGGGTAAGTTAGGACATCAACTTCCCAGAGTCATAAAGTTTTCATACGATCTCTGTTTTAGGCACACAAGGCCATTCTGACTTTGGGGATCCCTAAAAAAACGTTTTTTAGGGCCTCAAAATAACCCCGCAAGTCAAGGACCCAAAAACTAGGGAAAAAACTACCAAACTGGAAAACTATCCAAATGAGCTACTTGGAATAGGTGGGAGGCCAACAAAATCCATTTGTATCAACTCTCGAGGATGTAGGGGAATTTTTGGGGATCCAAATGATACTAAGAGGACTCTATCTGGTTTTTGGGAGCCTCCTCTTACACTCATTTCCACTGAATCGATGCCACCCAGACATATTTTCTTGGTTCAGTCTTCAGATCCATAGTCATATGGAGAGGTTGATTGAAATCCATTTTAGGAATATGCCATGCAGGAGGAGTAAAACTCCCTGCTCAAGAACCAAAATTAGGATTTGGTTCCTCTTCCTTCTGGAAGGAAACTTTTCAGGTGCATATGGGTCTATAGGACCAAGAGCGCATCAGATGGATAAATTAGCAGATACAAACCTCGGCTAGTTTCCAAAGGATTTCAGCAGGTGCACGACATTGACTATGATGAGACCTTTTCTCTAGTAGAGAAGATGGATTCCATACATTTGGAGCTTTAGATTGCGGCAACCAAAGGATGGGAAGTCCATCAGATGGATGTGAAAAATGCATTTATTCACGGAGATATCTCTAAAGAGATATATATGGAGCAACACCAGGGATTTATGCAATATTCATCTTTGGTCTGTCAACTACAAAAGTATTTTTATGGCCTCAAGAAGTCTCTGAGCGAATGGTATGCCAAGATGTACTCATGTCACAACACTTTTTACATTGTAAATAAGACCCAGATGTTTACATGCTCATTATGGCTGATTCATTTATACTCTTAGTTCTCTGTGTTGATGATTTGTTGATCACTAGTTGATCGACTTCAATGATTGTTGCAATAAAGAGGATTCTACATGATAGGTTCTTGATGAAGGAAATGGGTCTTCTACATTTCTTCCTTGGACTCAATATAAGTCAGTATGCACAAGGAATCATATTGTCTTAGGAAAAGTATTCATGAGATCTCCTTGAGAGATTTCACATGACTAATTGCAAGTCTTCCCCGACTCCTTTCCTATAAGGAGTAAGAATTGAGGATGGTGGGGACACTCCACTAGTTGAAAGAACATTGTACAAACATCTAGTGGGGAAATTTTTGTATCTCACATACCATACCAGACCTCTCCTATGCAGTTGGAGTAGTCTCTAGGTTCATGCAAGAGATGCATGAGCTACATTCGAAGGATCCAAAGTGTATCATTTGATATGTACAAGGCACCATCATCTTTGGGATTCAATATGTAGAAGAATCTACATTGGACCTCATCAGGTTCACTGATTCTCACTGGGATGGCAATAACATTGATCGCAACTCCACATATGGTTACTCACTCAGTCTTGGTTTCGAGCCTATTTGTTGGTCAAGAAAGAAGCATGATTCTATTTCTCTATATTCAGCCAAGTTAGAGTATAGACGGGTATTTAACATAACCATTCAGGCTATGTGGATACAACATTTTCTCATTGATTTGGGAATTCAGTTTCATTGACTGATCGTCATCTGGTCTGACAACCAAAGCACTGTGAAGTTCTGTAGAGATCCAGTTCAGAGGTAGCGTTTGAAGCACTTCGATATCCACATGCACTACATCTCAGAATTAGTACATGAGGGGATCATCGAACTTTAGTTCTGTCCTTCAACAAAATATACTACAGACATATTCACCAAGACCTTCATTGAGTAGAAGTTCCATTCTCTAAACATTCATCTTGGAGTGATGTACACAGTTTCCTAGGAACTGGAAATTCTTCTTTTTACATACATTGTACATTGAGGGGGAGTTTTTCCATGAGGTTTTCCCTCTTTCCTCATTTATTTCATTGTATCTTTTTTTATCTGGGTACCTAAAATTGCCTCATTGTCTGGACCCATTCTTTATTTTCTCCATAGTGATGTTTAGTGGGGGGTGTTGGAGTTACTTCACACACACCTAGGATTTCATTTTCCTAAGGTTGTCCCTATGTTTATTAGTCATTATTTATTATGCTATATTTAGGGAGAATATTCCCATAGGAGAACATTCTCTTCGGTTCACACTTCAGTTTGATCAGTTGAGTGGATTCTAGAAGCCACATTGGTATTATCACCATGCAACATTAGGATCATCACTAGATAATGCGCATTGTCCTTAGGATAATCACCAGAATAGCACATTACTCATGATTCCCTAATATCCTCCTCACTTCACTTTGTTTTAGTTAGTTAACGAAATACTAGTAGACTAGTTAACTCAACTAGGTGGTAGTTTACTCCGGTAACTACCTAAGAGACTAGACTAGGTGGTAGTTTACTCCCATAACTACTAGTGTGTGTCCATATTAATCTAGATCACCACTATGGTGCATTGGATTCTCCTCCAATTCACATTGGTTGAGTTATACAAAGTATATCATGTGTAAATTATCATTCATTCTTTTGGTTAATGAGAATTCTTCCATTCTTTCTCCTCTTCTTCTCTTTTCTGATATTTTCTCTGGAACTATGTATGTCAATTCCCAACTAGATATATTTTGTGTAGGTTCAACACATTTACTCACATCTATTTATAATCCTATAATTTAGTAGGATTAAACCTTAATACCTATGGTCATTAGTTCCCAATTCAGTTTTGGCATTGAGGTAGAGTAGCATCAGTAGGTCGAGAAGCATTAAATGAAGGTGCATCCAATTATACACTAGAGATGTAGTGGCTCTAGGTGGTTCTTGTGGATGAGGATAAATAATGGGTATACCTATATTTATCTATATGACATCATGTAGAGAATTCAAAGGAAGAGAAATCATAAGAGATACAGATCAGTTCAATAGAATGGAGACAGGGGGAGCATCCCCATGAAGAGTTCAGATAGGGAGAGTAGTCCCAGAGAGAGGTACCCTTTCTCAAAGGGAGAAAGGGACTAATCAGAGGCATGGAAATGCAGAGAAGGAACATAAGAATAGAAATGAAAAGAAATTTTAGAGGAATGAAGAGATGGGGAGAATCCCCAAAGACAATTTAGACTAGGGGAGCAGTCCTAAAGGGAGATACCCTTTGACATTGATTTCAAATCGGGAGAGACAGAAACAAATTTCACGAGCGATGGTCACAGGGGGAGCATGAGCATGATTATTGTCACGTATAAGTGTTTCCATCAATGTTGGTGTTGTCATTAATGCCTAAGGGGAATATTGTTGGACAATTGGTTTGGACAGTTGGTTTTCATTGATGTAAAGCATTGGATATTGATCTTGTATATTAATGTAAACCCTTATAGATTGATGTAAACCCTTGAAGCAAGTTTGGTATCAAATTCTGGTAGTCCCAGAGGTTTGGTTAGGGAACTCAAGTTTGTATGAGGAATAAGTACATGAATATTAGTGAATTTGCAGGTAATACTAATATAAATGGATATTACATGTTGTTTTGTTTTCGGTGATATGTGGTACGCCACATAGTTCGTCATGGTTGAGGAGATATGGATTTGTGAAGTTGCAGGACCATCATGAATATTCTAGAATCCCCTAGAAGGTCAACAAAGAAGTCAATTATTCTAGAAGATCCTATAAAGTCATTAAGAAGTTTACTAGTCAATGTGGTTGCAACTAGGAGTTAGTTATGGGTAAATTTGTTGAAATAAGAAAATAATTAAAAAGAAATAAGTTGGAAAAATAAGTGGTGAGTTTACTAATTATGGGTAAAGTAGTTGCAAGTGGGTAAAGTAGTTGAAAGTGGGTTATCCATAAAAGAGGGAAGTTGGGTAAAATAGTTATAAGATGACCCGTAAAGGAAGGAACTTGGAGAGTATAAATTATAGAGAAAGAGACTCCCATTAGCACCTATTGAGATTATTGTATATCTATCTTGTCAAATATTTGTTATAGGTACTCATTGACATATCTAAAGTTGCACAATTATGAGGAAGTGAAGGAAGAGGGACATAAAAAAAATTTAGTTACAGTAGAGAGCAGGAAGATCGTGAAAAACCATGATTAGGTACATCCCTGCAGGTCAGACAATAAATGTCCCGCAAGGCATCCCCACATGTTTCCTACAGCCTATCATGAGAGGCCTCAATTGACACCCACATTTGTCATGTGAGGCACTAACAGATCTAGAATACGAGAAGTGTTGTAGGTTGCAGGAGCTGAGAAAAGGCTACACAAAGGTCTTACAACGTGAAGGTACAACAAAGCTATCTATATTAATAAAAGGTATGTTTCTATGTATGATTGAGTCTTGGATCATGGATGGTTTAGCACATGCTTAAGGAATGTCTTGGAGGTTTTGTGGCATATGGTAGTAATCCTTCTCTTGGTGATATTAGCACATACATATCCGTGGTATTTGGTCTACGCCTATTATGGTTCTTTTTTAGAAGAACATATTGGGATATATTTGAAATTTTTTCTTGTGCATGGTTGATGTATGGTCTTGTGAGCTCAGGTATTTTCCTAGAGGTACTACTAGTTGTATGGTTATTGTTGTAGTGAAATTTTTGAGGAAGATATGTTGAAGTACATTGTTGGTCAACTTAGTTTGATTTATTGGAATATCATGTGGGGAATTGTGAGAGGAATTTATTAGTGGTCTTGGTATATGATTGGATTATGAGTGGTACATGTTTGAGGGTTTTTTGGTTGAGGTGTGTTGTTGAAGTTATTGGTACACATTCAGGTTGCATAATAGTGAGGGTTTGATGATTGGTTGATTTGAGAGTTCATTACACTTGGTTTATGGATTTTTTTATATGTATGGCACATGATTAGAGAGACATAGTTGTACATGGTTTGATCTATACACTTGCGACAATTGGTATAAGATATATGTGATCAGATCTGATTGGTTTATGAGATTAATGTGATAGGTCATCGGTACAGGCTATGATAGGTTTTTTATGTACTTGGTTGATGTACATGGTTGATCTGCATGTTTGGAATATTATAGGGTACAAGATTGTTACTTGGTATAGTTGATGCACTTGTTATTGTACATGGTTGATTTACATGGTTGATGTGCATTGTTGGCACATGATATGGTACATGATTGATACTTGGTATAGTTGATGCACTTGTTATGGTACAGGTTGAGCTACAGGTTTAGTACATGGTTGATGAACTGATTACGGTACATGGTTGATGGTATATGTTTAGGTATTGGTTTATGCATGGTTGATGCATGGTACAAGTTGGTACTTGGTTGAGACACATATCTTGTGATGGTATGTGGTGATATTAGTACATGATTGGTAGAGGCATGTGTTGATCACATTGATCATATGGTTTGAGATATGCTCTTGGTGATCTTGGCATGAGTTGCATGCGGATGAGAGTGGATCTCGTTTTGTGAATGAGAAAGTAATTGGTTGGATAGGTTGTTGTGATATTGATCAGTTAGACATGTTGATGTGAAAATGAAAATGATAGTGATAGTGATAGTGATAGTGGCAGTGATTGTGGTAGTGATAGTTGGTCTAGACTTATATTTTAGTGCAACAGGATGAGGCAAGGAAAGGGGGTTGCATCGTCCTTCTGGTAGGAGACAAAGAATTATCGAGTTGGAGCTTCCTTCATGTTGGATCTTGAAAACTAGATGGTTGTATCCACCTTTCGATTGGGGTCAAAGGACATAGGGGGTTGTATCATCCTTATGGTTGGAGACAAAGAATTTAGGGATTTGTATCTTCCTTTAGGTTGGAACTTGAGAACAGGGGGTTGGAGCCTCCTTCCAGTTGTAGATGGAGAATTGGAAGTTGGTTCTTCCTTGAATGTAATTATTCTGACATATAATAAAAGAATTTCATGTTTTTCTCCCGCATTGGGTTTCCACGTAAAATTATGGTGTAATGTGTATTTGATGTGTTTTTGTTGATGCTATGATGCTTATGATTATATGTTTATGAAATATCGAATGCATTCATATATACTACATTAATGATAAACTAATGAACATTTTTGAATAAGTTAAAAGAATATATATTGTGGTTAAAAGTGGAATAAAGTGTTCATACTGAGTCACCCCCCTACCTAAATTAATAAACTACATGAAATAAAAAAAATAAAAATTAATAAAATTCTCCCCCAACCTAGGTGATATAAAAATTCAATAAAATAACAAAAACCCCAAATATTAAATAGTTTGAGTTTCATTCCATCCCAATAGGCCATTGTGGTCCCATGGTAAATTCTATGAGTGAAAATTTTGTATGGTTCTATCTGATGGTGGAGCATCCCCAACCACCAACTTGGGTTATCCCACATAAAAATTCCAACTTTGTTACCATTAATTATTATTAATACTCTCCATATGAAAAAACGTGCATTCCTAGCATCATATAAATTCTAAGCATAATTATAATAGAGAAAACCACACAAAATTAAATAAATTACGCACATAGTAATTAAATAAAATACATATAAGACACTTCTATTTGTAAAAATTCACCAACCCATTACAGATCTTATAATTTCCTCCCATATGTAGACTTTTCTTCTCATAAATCTCAATGGTAGGTCACCCCCAAGATGGGGTTGAAACTCCACCTGATAAAAGGAATCCTAAGATAGGATAAGATATATCAACAACAAAAATTCTCATACTAAGGTGCCAACACTAGAAGATAGTTTACAAACTCTCATTCCCCACATGCTTTTCCCACCCAAGGAAGTGTGCCCCTTCTCTCCTAAAAATCCATTCAACTTCCCCACTTCCCTTTTGGGGCTTCAACAACAGGTCAAACAATATGTCTCACATCTATGTAGCCACAACATAGAACTAGGGAAGAATTCCCAATGGTTATATAAATTGGAGAGAATGCTCATAGGAATAATAACCATATTATTAAAAATTTACACGAGCTTGACAACCCACATCTTGAACTCAATTTTCCAAGGCTAACTGGTTGAAAACAATTTTCAATCTTTCCAAGTAAAGGTATGTATGCAAGGTACAAATGGTAGGAGAGAATGATGGGGATCATCAGTGAATGATGGGAAAATGAACTAAATTCCTCAAATGTTTGTGCATGTTCCCAATATGACACTTGTCATGTTGGGAACTACCTTGGTCCCCCCACTTGGGTGATACGTTTATCCTCATTAGGAAATTAGGATATACAAATATCTTGACACTTTAGACTGTAGGAATATTAACATAATATTCATTTGGGATTAATCCGCCTTGTCTTAGCCCCTCTCTTAGACTCTTATCCCTCGTTTCCCTTTCTAGTGGATTTATATCCCCCCATCTATTTTGTCTTGTTGGTATGCAATGTTGATTTATTTTATTAATAATATAGAGTGTGATTACATTTTAAAAATATAGGCTCACTAGCATTTTAGCATATGGTTCTCCATCCTTTAATCATATAGGCACTCAGGCCTCAAAGAACATATACAAAAGAACTTTGGCCCAATGTACCCTAATCTCACCTATTAGGATCTGATCTTAACCCCTCTCCATGGGTGATTAGTTAGTAGGATATGTTTTCTATGTAATAAAGGACAACATTGGTTAATAAGGCCTAATAAATAAAGTAGAACAAGTCAATATAAGAAGACCTAATAGAAGCTTCCACTTCTAGAAACATATTCCTCTAGAAGTTTCCTTAGAAGATAAAATTAGTATAAATAAGAGTAGGAGGCATTGGATATCCGTTTCTTAGAGATCATTGTAATAGATCTTTGCTTTGCTCAAGGTTTTCCCCTCGAAGAGGAAAGTGAACATTGCTATCATTAATAAAGGTGCTCTTTCTGGTGTTATTATCATATTAATATGGTATTGTTTTGGATATATCATTATTGTTTCGCCATTTCTTGCTAAATATTTATGTTCTACATATTATATTATATTTGGAATATTGAAAATGGTATCATAACTATTTCCTAGGTAGAACTTGTGGGGTATTTTTTTTTCAGGGTTGAGACATATTTCAACGTCCTTAAGCTACATAGATCTATCATTTCACGCATAAAACTAGGTTCTGGGACTCATACACATAGGAAATACAAGTGGTAATTAAGTGTACATTATTTCCCACCCTTGTAACCCTTGTTGGTACCCCTTCGAGTGGTAGCGCATCAAAAACCACCTGTATACAGACCGAACTAGATCTCTTGAATCCCTCCATAGATAAACCAATTGGTCACCTGAATTTTATAGTTCCACCGAAAACAACACTCGGGAAGATACTCTCTAGTACCTGTGTAGTCAGGTAGCACAAATAAGGGCACAGTCTAGACTCCTTAGCTGGTGCCCTGAGATATTGGTCCAAGTACTACTGTTGGACCCCACACATATATCAGAGATCTATAGCGCAAGGGAAAACCTTATCTATAGAAAAATTGAATCCCCTAACCCTTGGGATGGAAACATAAACATAATATATAAGATATATTGTCATCCAACTGTGTCTCTTGCATTATGGTTGTGAAATTCCTACACATTTCATCCTATTAAACATTTGGTGATTTCATCACTGCAGTATTATTCATCTCGGAGTATAACTCCATAGGACTAAAAACAAATATATATATTCCATTGCATTCCTCTCTTCATTTTGATCATAGTGGTACCCTTCACTTGTAATCATTTTTTTGTCTCCATGGTTCCACCCCTTTCCGATACACCCTTATTTGAAACCTATCCCAATAGACTCCACTCTTTGTCCTAATAACCCTATTACATCTCACATTTTTGTGGTCCCTATTTTCGTACCAACACCTCATATACTACCTAAGTTTTTACCACGAAATCCACCCAATCTTAGACCCAATAATACTGTGATACTAGGCTCTCAAAGTTAGAAACGTGAATGGACTCTGTCCCTGCTACCATCCAAACAAAAATCAATGACTCCCTCCCTGCAGCAGTCCATGCAGCCATCCATGAAGCGATGAAAACATTCACAAAAGTTAAGAAGGTAGAGCCTAATGGAGAGGACCATCATAATTCCCATTATGATCATACTCATTCCTCTCACTCCCCTTGGGGTTCTCCATAATCTTGGAATAACATGCCCAAAGTTGACATGCATAAATTTGATGGATCCAACGCAGCAAGGTTGGTCTCTCAAATGGAACAATAATTATCCTTCTATAATATTTGGGATGATGAGACCAAAATCCATGTATGGGTTTTGTACCTAGATCAAGAATGATGTTAGTGGCATAAGAAATTTTATTGAGGAAATCCTACATGGAACTTGTTCACTAAAGAAGTTTGTACCTGTTTTGATAGGGAATCACATTTTTTTGGGTAGAATCACCAAGCTATGCCAAACTGGATCAATCACATATTTCATAATGACATTTTAATGGTTTTCTATCCATACTAAGGGATTATATGATTCATTTTACCCTGAATGTTTTATCAGTGGCTTAAAGGGAGCCATCTAGACTCCTGTGAGCATGTATCATCATACTACCTGCTTGCAGGCATGCCAATTAGAAAAGGAATCTAAGATCATCCTTCAGGCCCCACCCATGAAGGCTCCAATTCTCAACAGTCCTCACCTCGGGGCTCACCCAGCTCTGACACAAACATTGAAGGCCCAAAAAGTAGCTCTAGCTGAAATGGCGAAGCGTCGCAAGCAAGGAATTTGATACTATTGTGATGAAAAGATTCACCAGAGCATAAATGTAGAGAACAAAATTTTTTCTATATTGATGCATTTGATTCTTATCCTTCTGAATACATCCCATCATATTAGGCTCCTGACTCAAATGATGCTCCACCAAGTGATGACATCGAAGCTCTATTTGTAATTCCCATGGAACCAAAGGAACCCATCATATCGCTTCATTCACTCTCATATATTTCGGCCTCGTAGACATTGAAGTTCAAGGGATACATCAAACATCTGTTGGTGGTGGTGTTGATTGATAGTGGTAGCACCCATAATTTTATTCATCACAAGCTTGCTGATGAGATCCATTGTTTTATCTTCCCTGTTTCTAATTTTCAAATCCTCATTGATAATGGTGGTACTATGATGTGTGGGGGGCGTTTTTAGAATGTTAAACTCTAAATGGGTGATTATACTTTGAAAAAAAAAAATCTCTCTATTTCCATGGGTGGTTCTGATATTTTATTAGGAGTGGAATGGATTCACACTCTAGGGCCAATCACAGTTGATTATCAAGAATTATATATGATATTCACCCAAGAATCTCACTCCTATACCCTCCAAGGTCTCGAAGTGGGATCTCCTAAAATTATCATCTCTCACAGGATGGAAATTTTTTTGATGAAAGTCCACCATGGTGTGATTGCTCAATTTAATGCCATCCATGTCACTGAATAGGCCTCTCAGGTAGTTCCTCCTAACCTGCAAATCATCTTGGACAAGTACCCCAAGGTATTTGAGATTCCTGAAGCCTTACCTTCCTCCAGGGGTGAGCATTATCATAGCATACCTCTCCTTCTAGGAAGTCAACCCCCCAATGATCATCCCTACAAATATCCATTTTCTCAGAAAAATGAAATCGAAAAGATTATACCATCCCATATTCTTCACCAATGATGATGGTCTTAAAGAAAGAAGGTACTTGATCCATGTGCCCTAATTTTCATTTCATGAATAAACTAACAATCAAAGATAAGGTTCCCATTCCTGTCATTGATGATATATTGGATGAACTCCAAGGTGCCTATTCATTCACCAAATCAGACCTTCACTCGGGCTATCACCTGATCCATATGAAAGAGGCATATATTTAGAATACTACTTTCATAACTCATGAAGGGAATTATGAATTATTGGTCATGCCTTTTGGCCTTTGCATTTCCCCATCCACCTTCCAAATTATTGTGAATAAATTATTGAAACATTGTTCAAAAGTTTGTCTTGGTTTACTTTGATGACATCCTCATTTATAGTTGCCCTTGGGATAGCCACCGTATTCATGTAGACAAAGTCCTTCATTTGCTTCAGGAAAACCAATTGTTTGTCAAAAACATTGAATGTTCATTTGGATCCAGTGAAGTGGAATACATGGGACACATTTTCAGTCGATAAGGGGTAAAATTTGACCCCAAAAAGATAAAATCTATGCAGGAATGGTCGCGACCCAAGACCTTAAAAAACCTAAGAGTTTTTCTTGGTCCCAAGAAATTTGTCCACCATTATGGAAAAATTTCTAAGCCATTGACCGAACTTTTCAAGAAGAATGCATTCCATTGGAAACCTGATGCTGATCAATCCTTCACAAAATTAAAGAGGGACATGTGAACTACTCCTTTCCTAGTAGCGCCTAACTTCAAAAAACATTTTTGGTGGAATCAAATGCTTCTAGAACTGGTATAGGTGTAGTTCTCACACAAGATAGTAGACCTTTGACATTTACTAGCCAAGCGTTGAGTGACCACAATCCGGGAAGATATGTGTATGAAAAATAAATGATGTCCATTCTCCATGCGGTGCATATAGGGTGGCCATATCTCTTGGGATGTGATTTTTAGATCAAAACAAATCACCATAGTCTGAAATATTTTTTGGAGAAAAGACTATCCTATGTAGAACAAAATAAGTGGCTCACCAAAATGTTCGATTATGATTATGAAATTATATATAAAAAGAGAAAAGATAATATAGTATTTGATTCATTATCATGCCAACATGAGGAGGACAAATACCTCTTTTCCTTATCTTTACTAGTCCCTGATTGGATTGAAGAAGTATGCCAAGAGTGGCTAACACACCCAACTTTCTCCAAGTTAATTCAATTCCTTAAGGAGAACCCTAATCCTCCCATCAACTACACTTGGTAGGACAATATTCTCAAATATAAGTATTTTCTAGTTCTCTCACCCTCTTCAGAACTCAAGCCGCAAATCTTAACTGAGTTGCACTCATCAACTATTGCGTGTCATTCAGGCTTCCAAAAGACACATGCTTGTGCTCGTCATTATTTTTTTGGGAAAGCATGAAGAAGGATATACTTCACTTTGTCACAGAATGTGAGGTGTTTCAATGTAATAAAGGTGAAAATATCAAGTCTCCAAGCTCCATACAACCCTTACCCATTCCATATTCTATATGGACAAAAATATCCATGGATTTTATAGTGAGACTTCCTAAATATAGGAACAATTATGTCATCATGGTGATAGTTGATCGCCTCTCTAAGTATGCTCATTTTTATGCCTTACCCCACCCTTTTGCAGCAGCACTAGTAGCACAAATTTTCCTCGATCATATTTTAAAGTTACATGCCATTCCCACCTCTATTGTATCTAATTGTGAGCCCACTTTCAGAAGAACATTTTGGAAAGAGATGTTTAAATTGCAGGGAACCCAACTGAACATTTGAAAAACCTATCATCCCCAATATGACGGCCAAACATAAGTGGCCAAATTTTTTTTGGAAACCTACTTGCAGTGTTTTTCTTTCTTTGGACAAACAAAAGAAGTGGTTACAATGTCTCACCTTGGTATAATGGTGGTACAATGCTTCCTATCATACAACAACTAAAATGACCCCATATGAAGTATTGTATGGCCAATTCCCACCTATAGTCACTACCTAATTTCCAGACACATCAAAGGTCCAATCTATTTATATAATTATGCAAGGTCACATAGCCACCCTCTCGGCTCCGAAGCATAACCTTCACATGGCCCAAAATTGCATGAAGCAAGAGTCATACCAACATCATTCAGAAAGGGTTTTTTAGGAAGGTGATCAGGTGTTTCTTAGTCTCCAACATTACAAGAATACATCTCTAAAATCCCAGGGACATCGCAAGTTGGAACCTAAGTTTTATGGGCCATACCATATCATCAAGTGTATTGGTGTTCCATGTTTCCTGTCTGAAGAAAGTGGTGGGGAAGAATTGCAGGGTCCAAACCATCCTTCCAAAATTATATGACGAGGGCTCCCTTTGGATCCAACCAGATGTAGTCCCGAATCACCATGAAAATCATCTATGTGGTAGTACTATCAAATAATTATCGATCCAGTGGAAGGACACATCACCAGGGGATGTGACCTTGGAACCAACGACTATACTCCAGTGGTTTCCACACATGAAACCTTAAGGACAAGGATACATTTGAAGGGGGATGGAATGTTAGGATCTGATCCTAATCCCTCTCCATGGTTCATTAGTTAGTATGATATGTTTTCTATGTAATAAAGGCCAAAATCAGTTAATAATTCCTAATAAATAAAGGAGAATAAGTCAATGTAAGAAGAACTAATAGAAGCTTTCGCTTCTAGAAAGATCTTCCTCTAGAAGTTTCCTTAAAAGATATAATTAGTATAAATAAGAGTAGGAGGCATTAGATATTATTTTCTTGGATATCATTGTAATGGAGATTTTCTCTACTGGAGGTTTCCCCATTGAAGAGGAAATTGAACATTTCTATCATTAATAAAGGTGTTCTTTCTGGTGTTATTATGGTATTATTTTGTTATTGCTCTGGATATATCATTGTTGTTCTGCCATTTCTTGCTAAATATTTATGATATTCATATTATATTATATCTGGAATATTGCATCACCAGCCTAGATGTGAATTACAATTGGGTTTCATCCTAGGGGTATTACACTCCCCCCCCCAATTTATGCATTATCCTCAGTGCATTATATACACATGTACAATAAATAATCTTTAAAATCCTTCAAAAATATGCCGAAACACTTCCCGCATAACATCTTCATGCTCCCAAGTTGCAACCTTGGGATAATACCAGTTCCATTGGACATTTACTATCCCTACAACTCAATTGTGGAGCTTCTTGATCATCCAGTCCAATATGCAAACTGTCTTCACTTGAAATTCTCCCTCTTTATCCACCTGAATTGCATTTGACTAAATGACATCATTAACATCAGGTACATAATTTTTAAGAAAATATACATGAAATAAATTATGATTGAACATGTATGCAGGTAGTGCAAGCATGTATGCAATAGGGCCAATCCATTCCAAAATCTCAAATGGCCCACAAAAAAATATTTTTAGCCTTGAAAAATTCCCCAACTTCAAGGAACTTCTCTTCCCCTTCGCTTTCAAGAGAATATAATCACCCACTTTAAACTCTTTTTGAGTTCTTCATTTATATGCATAAATTTTCTTCCTGTCTTGCGAATCCTTTAAATTATATTTTATCTTCACCATCTGATTTTCCATTTCCCTGAGCATTTATTGTCCAATAATTTATTTGTCTGCTGGGTTGTACCAAATCACTGATGTGTTTCATTTCCTTCCATATAATGCTTCAAATGGGATCATATTTAAATATTCCTGATACCCATTATTATAAGAAAAATATACTAAGTGGAAATAATACTCCCATTTCAATGGTTTATCCATCACATACATCCTTAACATATCTTTAATCACCTTATTGAACCTCTTTGTTTGTCCTGATGACTCTAGATGGTATGTTGTGCTAAAGTTCATATTTTTATTGGATCCTTTGAATAACGTCTTCCAACAATTTGATGTAAATTTGTGATCTCTTTCTGAAACAATTACATTAGGGATGCCATGAAGCCTTGAACTTTCACTCATATATCTACCTTATGAGTTAACTTCATGAAAATAAAATGGGTATCTTTAGTAAGCTTATCCACCACCACCATGATGGAATCACGTTTCCTGGTTGTTATGGGAATTCTAGTGATGAAATGAATAGTTACAACTTCCCATTTCCACTCAGGAATGGGTAATCGTTGAAGAAAAATAGCTAGATGTGTATATTCAATGTTGACATTCTAATATTCAAGACATTTGGCTATATAATCATCCACCTCTTTCTTCATACCTCGACAAAAATATTTGCTTTATATCAAAGTCACACTCATTGAGGAATTCTAACCATCTAGTTTTCCTAGCATTCAAACTTGGTTGTCCAAACAAATATTTCAGACCACTACTGTAGATCCTTCTAGTCACCATTAAATTTTTTATGTGAAATCAAGATTTTAGGATCTAACAAGGTGCTAAACCGGTCTAAAATCCCGACAAACTGGAGAAGGGGATAAATATGGCAAGAAGAGGCTAAAAATGGCAAGACCACTAAGTTGATGGGGCCCGATATGTCGCAGATCATGAACTCCCAAGATCAACGGTTGAGGATGATTTCGAGGGGAGAAACTACATGGAGGTTAATTTTGGAAAGCAAGCCAAAATTTAAACTATGGTTCTTGTTCGAGGATACATGGCACCATCAAGTGCATTTCGAGGTGAAAAGCGGGTTGCCCCAAACCACTCTCTCACGCCTCTGAAATTTGGAAAATTATAAAAGGGAATTTATTATTTAGTTTATTATTATTTCAAACACTGGACCGTTTGAAACTTGGAACGAACAACCTCGTTCAACTACAGCTCAACAATACGCAAATTGCACGCCAATTTCGCTCGTTTCTAGGTATTTTTCATCACAACCATGGATACTATCATAACCTCAGTAACAGAACAAGATATTTTGGTCAAGAAAGAAACTGAAACACCAGAAGAGCCAAAATCCAGATCATGAAATGTTTTCTTGCTAATTATTGTAATCAGTTTCAAACGGAAACTGTCCATTGTAATTCTTGTGACCAATTTCGAAACTAAAACATTTCATTTTAATCATTGTAATCAGTTTCAAACCAAAGGAATTCAGATTGTATAAATATTGGGAGTTCCAAATGTATTAGAGGTTAGCAGAAGTGAAAGGGAATGATTTTAGCTATTCAGAACTTGAATGTAATTTTCTGAAGCTGAATAGACTACACATGTAGAAGTCTCGAAGTTTCCATGAAAATATTTTAATGGTGGTGATCTAAGTTTTGTCTCCTCTTTTTGTATGTATTTCCTGTATTTCTGATTTCATTTACAATGTTTTTTGTTTAAATTGGAAAGTTAAAGGCCCATAATTTGTCTTGTGATGCTCTTGTCTTAAGCAACTTAAACTTTTTTAAGTTCTTCCTAACTAATGTCATAATTCATTTATTTAATGCTCTGATACAATTATATGTTTTTCCTTTCTTCTTAAACTCTACAAATTTACAATTTAGAACTCAGTTTTATCGCCTCATTTAGCCTTTATCCTCTGGAGAGTTCTATTGAACATTCAGTTCTTCCATTCATTTCAGAAGTTTGACTCCATATCCCTAACTGTCCCTCCCCTTCCTTTCCAACAAAGTTATAAAAACCCTTCAAAACTACAAAACCTAGCCATTCATTTGTTAAAGAAAACTCATCTATTCAAGACTAAGTGACAGGAGAGATCCCTCTATGAGCTAAGAAATCTAGTACCTATCTCTAAAGTTTGTTTGTAGGTTACCTCTGTCAATTTTTTTATCAGCCGAACAAATTTATAGAGTGCTAATATTTTGGCATTGTTGTCAAGGATCGAAAGTGTAATCTTCCTTGGGAAAATAACGACTTAAATATTCAGATTTGATTCCTGAGGGTGAAAGTGAATCAAACACCTTATTGGTTGAGACTAAATTTACCTTGGAGACTCCATTATAAAGAGATCAATAGCATAAATTAGTTTGAGCAGGAAATATTGGCTCCCAAGAGAGTTTATACCAGGAGAAATACAGACCTAGAAGAAATAATCCCTATGTTTGATCTTGAAGATGAAGTGACAAGCATTGAAGACCTTGATTTTTATTTGAATACCTTGATGGAGTGACAAGAATTGAAGACCTTGATTTTGATTTGAAATTTGAGAAAAATCTGTTAAGAACTAAATTTGAGTCCAGTTTGAACGAAATCATCTTTGATGAGAAGAGGTTCCAAGATTTAATGTTACCTACCTCTATTAAGCCTCTTGTGATTCCTACGCAGAACCATCAACCATTTCAAGTTCTTACTGCATCCATGGAAACTAGGTTTGTGGACCAATAAGACAGGATGGAAACCTTCCTAACAGGTCACATAGCATGTTCGAGTCATCCACAACAAGATAGAGGAGAAGTAGAAGTAATACTATGTCTCATTTAGGTCAACATTAGTCATTCTTTTTGTAATAAAGCATATGCCGGTATAAGTAATAATGGAAATGAATATTTTTTATGTAAGATTCAGTATCTCAATAAATCATTCGGGAAAGTTCTCTTTCATATCTTATTGTGTAGAGAATCTCAGAAGGAAACGCAACATCTTTCGTTTTTTAAGATTGACGTTGTTTGTTTAAGAATACACTCAAAGAGATAATACGATTGAGGAAGTTTTTGTGTAGCATGCGTTCTCTAACTCTATTTTGTGTAGCCTACATTCTCAAAGAGATAAATATTCCCTCACACTCATACAAATTGGTATCAGAGTGTGTTCGATCTGTGGGACCAAAAACTTCTTCCACCATGTTCAATTTTTTTTTACGGTTAGAGAAAAAACATGAGGGCCTTTTTCGTGAATGTTTTTCAGGAGGGAGAAAAGGGAGATTGTGCACCAAAGGGACTGGTGCACATCTCTATTTGGAGACTGAGAATTTATTTATTTATTCAAGGGGCTTCCAACATTTGGATCTGTGAACCAAAACGACCACGGCCAAGGAAGGAACGAAGAGCACACCAGAAAAATCATTTTTTTTCTTCTCTTCTTAAGAGCGCCCAGATTGTTATTGGACTAATCGGTATCTAGAACCAAAGAGGACAAAACATGACTCTTTCCCTAAGTTGCAATCATTGAATTAGCTAGTAAGGAGGAGAAAATGACATACCTTTGTATCGCTTCCTTAAGTCTCGGTTGCTCCCACTTCGCTCGGGTGCTCTCGTGAGGTCAAGTCCAAGACAACACAAACCAACCAAAGTGAAGATAGCACAATGTATTCAACATAAACTTATGCATATGATCAAGGAATTACACAATAAAGTAAGAATGACCTTATGGGAAAGGGACATGTCGCTGTATCATATTAATTGAAAGTAGAAGATACAACCTGATCGCCTTGATGTCGCAAGCTTCTTTTTCAGTGACCCTTAGTTCCAACACACACACTTGCTCTTAAATTGCATGAAGAAGATCCAATTCCTCTTGATAGACCAACTAGAGTATCCAAGCTTCTGTCTAAGCAGGGTTCTTTACAAAATTCCCTCACCAAATCTTCAATTAATCTTGCTTAACCTTTTCCATGAGAAACCTTTAAATATATAGGAGAAGGAGAGATGGTTACATGGATGAGGATGATACCATAAAATCTGAGAAGTCAGTAAAATGAAAACCATATGAATGCCAACTCATTTTCTAGAAGATTCCCTTCTAGAACCCTCAATACCTCTTCTCTTTTCCAATCTTGAAAACAGGTTCGCACCCTATGTATGGAGCAAACTGCGAGACGTTCGCACCCTAGATGAAGGTGGCCTGCGAGAATGAGTCATTCTCACACCCTAGGTCATATGAATCCTACAAAATCACTTTGAAAATATGTTTCTGGAAGGAGACAAGATCCACTTTTCTCAGGCAAAAAGTCCTGATCAGGGGATCAAATTTTGCTCAAAAATTCAAAGTGCTCGAAATTTCTTCAAACCGGACGAGAGCATAGAACGCGTTGTTGCGAACCCAACGCAACTTGTTTCATCTCAAACAGATGTCGAGAGAGAGATATATCACAATCTGTTCGGAATGTCAAACAGGGAAAAAAAAAGGATGTTGACTGTACAATCCGTACAGGCTGACGTGGCAGGGTCGTACAACCATACGTTGATGTGGCATGTGATGACATGGCAGTGTTTGGTTGGTAGATGTGGTCGAATGGTGTTTCGACATGTGTCAGCATATGGTTGGTGGTTTGGTGCCACGTGGCACCTTTATATTGGTTGTTTGATCAAAATATATTGGAATCTGTGGGGTTCGACCCCCGGACCTCCCCACCGGTGTAAATCTTTGGCAATGGCCACCCTACCAGCGCGCCATACATTGTTTCTTATGAACTATATGGTTTTTAATTTATATATGTTTGATTTATATGTATGTCGGTGGAGGGTCGGGCCGGGGCTTAGCCCTGGCCCATGGTTTTGTTATATTACATATGACCCTGTTATAATATTTGTGCGCGGGAGTTGTTACAACGGAATGGAGCCCCGGCCACATGGGTTATGTATATGACCATGCCCTCCGTGAAATGGCGTGTGGGAATTTGTGTTGTCAATGGTTTAAGCCCGTGGTTCCATTGTGTTGCATATGACCACAACCAGGAGTGCGGGGGAAGTTGGAATGGTTTCAATAGTTTAGCCCTTTTTCTTATAGAGCATGGTTATATGACCCTCACATGCCCGGGTGTTAGGCAGTTAGGGGCTGGCGCGCCCATAACCGTCCTATAGTTCACACCATTGGCGCGGTTTCACCCAGTGCTGGGTTTTCACGCTTTAAATTGCATGTGTGCTAGGTTCATGAAACAAGGGTGCGTTTTGTAGATGCAAAGACAACAAGCTTGAAGGAGGGACTTCCAAGAAGCATAAATTCTTCGTTTTTTGTCCAAACGAGGTGCCGAAAAATCCTAGCTAGGGGTTTCTGGACGCTCTGAATCCATTGGAGCAGTCTGTTGGTCATTTTGAGCATTGTACAACATGTTTTTGAGAACTTTGAGAAATTAATAATAATGATCCATTGGAAGCTGGACCAGGGGATGTAGCCCAAGAGAGGGGTGAACTACTTTATCAATTGTTCTGTTTATGTTCTTATGTTCATTGATTATGTTGTTGTTTATTTGTATCTTGAATGAGTAATCCTTAAATTAATGTTTTTCAAAGTTGACCCATTTGCTTTTAACACATAAAATTTACTTGCAAATAATTTCAAGATTTCAAGTCTTCTTCATTTTTAGATCAAGTTGGTATCAGAGCACTAGTTTTTGAAGACTTGATTATTTTGCAAGTGTTTTGTTTCTGATTCTCACAAGGTTGAAACTCACAAGAGGATAAGGTCAACTTGTGGAGCCGAGTTCTCATCCTTCAAGGAGGAAGCATATACAATCACCGCAAGTTTGAAGGAGGCATTCACCAGGTATGGCTCATGAATAAAGTCATGAACATGTTCCTGCAGAAGATGAAGATCTCAGAAAAGTTGTCATGGAGATGAGAGAGATGATGAAGGTCTTGATGGAAAGGAATGCATTGTTGCAAGGTGAAGGCTCCAACCCTTCAAGGCATAAGGGAAGCAGTGGTGACAAAACTCCAAACGGAAATGGAGGGAATGGTGCTTCTCCACCACCCTCTCCTCCATATTCTTCTTCTTCT
>ML788369.1:92433-106240 GCA_009831015.1 Picea engelmannii
ACAGTGGTGCATCTTCTTCGTGCTTATTGCAACAAGCATCCTAAACTTTGGGATGAGCATTTACACTACATTCAACATGTGTACAATCGAGCTAAGCACTCTTCGACTCAAACGTCGCCATTTGAAGCATGTTTTGGCTATTTTCCAAAGTCTCCTTTAGATTTTATCTTTGGGAAGGTTATTGTTGTCGATGGTCAATATGACATTGATAGGGCAGAAAATTTCATTGAACAAATTCAGTCAATACATCAAGTGGTGCAAGAGAAGTTGGAAAAGAGTCAGGCCAAGCACAAGACGAGACATGACAAGCATCGTGTTGATCACAGTTTCCAAGTTGGAGGTTAAGTTTGGATTTACATAAGTAAGGAGAGGCTTAAAGGAGAAGGTAAAAAGTTGAAACCGATTCGATATGGTCCTTTCAAAATTATCGACAAGATTGGTAACAATGCCTTTCGTTTAGATTTGCCTCCTTATATGCAGATGTATGCAGTTGTTAATGTTGAGAATTTGAAATTGTATGAGCCTCTTTTGATTGATGATCAAGGAGAGCATGTTCAGATTCCTTCTATAGATGATTTTTCCCCAGAATATCTTACATAACTGCATGAAGACACCATCCTTGACAGGAGAATGTGAACTTCAAAACGAGGAAATGTGGAGTATCTTCGAGTTGGTCTTAAAGGTAGCAATCCAAGAAAATCCAAGTGGATTGAGTTTGGAAGGGTGAGAGAACTATAACCTCATCTTCACATAGACTAAAAATAGTCTTTTGGAGGTCCAAAAGCTTCACAATGGGGAGGTGTGATCAGGGGATCAAATTTTTCTCAAAAATTCAAAGTTCTCGGAATCGCTTCAAACCGGATGAGAGAGTATACCTCATTGTTGCGAACCCAACACAACTTGTTTCGCCTCAAAAAAATGTCGGGAGTGAGATATATCGCAATCTGTTCGGAATGTCAAACAGGGAAAAAAAGGGACGTTGATTGTACAGTCCATACAGTCCGTACATGATGACATGGCAGGGTCGTACGAACATACGCTGACATGGCATGTGATGATGTGGCAGTGTTTGGTTGGTAGATGTGGTCGAATGGTGTTTTGACACGTGTCATCATGTGGTTGGTGGTTTGGTGCCACGTGGCCCAGTCATGGGCTGCCACATGGCACCTTTATATTGGTTGTTTGATCAAAATATATTGGAGTCTGTGGGGTTTGACCCTCGGACCTCCCCACCGGTGTAAAGATTTGGAAATGGCCACCCTACCAGCGTGCCATACATTGTTTCTTATGAACTATATGGTTTGTAAATTATATATGTTTTATTTATATGTATGTCGGCGAAGGGTCGGGTCGGGGCTTAGCCCCGACCCGTGGTTTTTTTATATTACATATGACCCTGTTATAATATTTGTGCGTGGGAGTTGTTACAATGGAATGGAGCCCCGGTCGCATGGGTTATGTATATGACCATGCCCTCCATGAAATAACACGCGGAAATTTGTGTTGTCAATGGTTTAAGCCTGCGGTTCCATTGTGTTGCATATGACCACAACCAAGAGCGCGAGGGAAGTTGGAACGATTTCAACAGTTTAGCCCTTTTTCTTATAAAGTGCAGTCAGATGACCCTCATGTGCCCGGGTGCTAGGCGGTTAGGGGATGGTGCACCCATAACCGTCCTACAGTTCGCACCATTGGCGCGGTTGCGCCCGATGCTGGATTTTCACACTTTAAATTGCATGTGTGCTAGGTTCATGAAGCAAGGGTGCGTTTTGTAGATGTAGAGATAGCAAGCTTGAATGAGGGACTTCCAAGAAGCATAACTTCTTCGTTTTTTTGTGAAACGAGGTGCCAAAAAAGCCCAGGTAGGTGTTTTTGGACGCTCTGAAGCCATTGGAGCAGTCTGTTGGTCATTTTGAGCATTTTAAGGCATGTTTTTGATCACTTTGAGCAATTAATAATAATGGTCCATTGGAAGCTGGACCAGAAGATGTAGCCCAAGAGAGGGGTGAACTCCTTTATCAATTGTTGTGTTTATGTTCTTATGTTCATTGATTATGCTGTTGTTTATTTGTATCTTGAATGAGTAATACTTAAATTAATGTGTTGCAAAGTTTATCCATTTGATTTTAACACATAAAATTTACTTGCAAATAATTTCAAGATTTCAAGTCTTCTTCATTTTTAGATCAAGTCCTTGTTGGGAGCCTAAAAGCACCATTGTTAATACATCACCAGGATGACCAAAATCACGTGTAATAGAGTACCTCCCAAAGTATGAGGCTGGAATTAGTGACAACCAAAATACTTTGTAAACTACGTGTGTGTGTCGGAAACCAGGAGTGAACCTAATCGGAAACCTGCAAACAACCAAACATTTGAAGAATATAATACCAGTTCTGAGGTAGGCATCCCCATACTCAAATCACAAATGGATGACATCATTAACATGGGTCATGGCCACCTATCATACACCGTGGATCCATGCCGTCAAAATATCACATAGCCACCAAGAATACATTGTGGATATATGCAAGAAGATTCAAATTAAGACGACATCGCCACGAGACATACAAAGTGGATCTATGTGTCGATGAAAATCATACATATTCCATCGCAGCCTGGGTCAAAAAGATAAAACCCAAGGTCTTCAATCCCATCACCTAAAAGTATGAATCTAACCATGTGATTAAATGTGATGAAGTTGAACATGGTAGAAACCACTTGATTACCGTTCAATGATGCAACCATTAACAAGTGCGAGGGAAATCACCATTAATGTCAATGAATCCCAAGGTACACTAGTACAATCCAATGAATGTGAATAAATGAGATGAGGTTGAACATTCAATGGAATCTCCCGATTAGGGGTCAAGGATGAAAACCCATTGTCGGAAGCGAGAAAACCTACCATTGAGGCATGCAAGTTCTAAGGTACCAAATAATTTATAATTCTTGTTTCGAGATAATGAGTTGAAGTCGACCGAACAAGACTCGTCATAGGAGGGCCTTGATGTATCCCCCATCAATGAAACGAAAAAATTAACAGAGTTTGAAGGTGAAATAGAGTATGAATATAAATGGACATGGACACATGGAAGGCCAACTCGGTAAGAATGGACAACTGTAGATGGCCGACTCAATAGAGGTTTCAGATGAACTTCTCTTGAACACATGAATGACACGACAAATGATTTGGAAACACTGACCCAAAAACGACTCAAGATATGACCTTGTGGCAAGTCGAATGAGAGAAAAATGGGTTTCCCAAACTAGCTTCAAATAATGAATAGGAGGCGTCATGTTCAAGAGTGACACTTACTACCAATAATATGAATATGAAAACACATTCCTTTCCCAAATTTCCCCCCACCATTTCTGGCAAGTACCTCTTTATTTTTACGCAAGCTTGAGGAGGATAACATATTCTTGTTTATGTAAGCTCATCCTTCGGACGAGTCCCTCAGAGTATGTTTAACGAACCCTAGGAAGGAGTGGTTTGGTCCCATTACGGATCTTTCGATGTTTTTTTAATGAGTCCAAAGATAGAAAACTCGAAGGTTTTTCATGATTATAGAGTCTGGAAAAACACTCAAAAGAGAACTCTCTCAGTTCCTTTTTCATAAAGTAGTCTGATGAGACCGAAAAGGAGATAAATTATTGCCCAATAGATGATTTATTCAAATACTTTAACGAGCATGAAAATAGCAAGATCACTTGACAATCTTTTCATGTTTAGAGAGTCTGAAAAGAGCTTAAAGAGGACTCCAAGGGGTTCCTTTTTCATATAACCTTTATGAGCCTGAAAAGATGATAAAAGTGTGCTTGATTACGTTCTCATGTATTTTCAAGTGTGAGAACGAACAAAGACCAAGGTCGAGGTTTTGTAAAAAACCATAAAAAAAAATTAAACATGGTACGAAAAAAGAGAGAATGTTCGTACTCCTTCGTGTGGACTTCGAAGTCGTCATATATGCAAAAATTCTCACTCATAGGGCTATTAGGCATTAGGTTCGATGAATAAAACAATTATAAAAACCAACAAAAATGGTAAAAAGTAAATATAAGTGGGTAAAAGTTCTTTTACCATAGTCATTGTAACTTTGCCAAGATTTTAGCCCCAAAACCCCTCTTTTGCCCTTGAAATTCAATGCTCGATTGTGGAAGGTAAGAACAACCATTTGGCGAACCGTCTCCATCAATGAGGTAAGATCCTTGTCTTCTACCTTTTCATGGTTCAAGTTTTTGAGCTTGTTTTAGGGCCAAAATTCGTGCCCAGGTGTTCTCGCAGGCTAGCCATATGGGACCTATGAGAATGCATGATTCTCGCAGGTGGCCCCAAAGGCACCAGCAAGAACCTTGCACTGTGCTAAAGGGGCACCTGCGAGAACCGTAAAATGAAAAATTTCTTTGGGTTTTGCTCAATGAAAAATGTGCCAAGGCTTGAAAAGAGTTGTTAACCTTCTTCTTATGATTCTTGTTGTTTGCACCCAATTCGTCACTAGGTGAGAAAATTAAGAGTGCTTACATGCCCAGTTGGGCTCTGCTAAGCATGACAGCTGTGAAAGGAAAGCTTAGAAAGAGAAACAACAAAGCTATTAACAAGAATTAAACTAAAACTAATAAAAACTATGAGCATATAAAATGAATGAAAAATAGAGACAAATGGACCAATATCACCAATGTATAAACTGATCTGTTGATGAAATCCAAAGGCACAATGAAGAAAGGGGACTTGGGTCCCTTCTTTCTCCAATGGAAGGCTCTTGAGGCCCTTAAAGCTTGCTCTCCTTACAATGAAAAGATGAAAATGTGGGTGAAATAACTCCAAGCTTATTCACTCAAGAGAGGGGTGAATAGCTCTATGAAATGCAGCTTGTGATGTGTATTTCCAAAGAATGAGTCCTTAGCAATCTCAGTAGCATAACAATACAAAGAATTCCTTGAGAAAGTGATGGTTATTCATGGCTTTTTATAGCCTAGCATGGGGTGTTTATGTGACCTCTTTGGAATGTGAAAAGGGGCACTTTAGGGCTCAATTAGGTCTTTGACCAGCCCCCCACGCGGATTGAGCTCGGATTTGGTGTCAAATTGACTTGGGAGCTGATCCATTAGTGGTTGGGAGGTCGACCAATTTCAATAAATGCGTCGTTTAGCAGGTGCGCGGGTTTTTCACCCAATAACTGCACATCGTGCATGCATGCGCGCATTGTACTTTGTTGTTACGCGCATATGCACGCGCACCCCGGTTCTGTAAAGCGCCCTTCAATTTTGGTCATTTTGTATAGTTTTTTGACCCTTTTGCCATGCTGTGGATTAATCTTGTGCCATGAATGACTTCAGTCCGGTGTTGACGATGCGGAGTTCTTGTCTCCCTGTGCGGACGAAATTTCAGTGATAACAGATGCCCCCTGATGGATGAGGTTAGGAGCATACGTATAGCTGAAATCCATCAATGTTTCTTTTACTGAGAATGGTGGTGTAAGGGAGAGCAAGAGTGGGACCGTGTAGAGAGATCCGTTGGAGAAGAACGGAACTTGTAGAGCCCGACCTTCCACAAGGTGTGTAACAATATACAACTGTGTACAAATGAGGCGGGCATGCCCCATGCTCGTATGATGTAACTCTGGAAAAGGATGATGGAAATGTTGATGTAGACAACTGCAGTGCCCTCGGGGGCGGTAATGATAAAGGCAGAAGACAAGTCTGCAAAGGAACATACTCTGAACAATAGGCGATGATCGTAGGAACAAGCAACGACGATGATGTGGGCAGTGATGGCCCTGCCAAGTTCAGAGGTCTTCGGAAAATGATAATAATAACTGCAATAGTCGCAAAGTAAGACCCACCGCAACATGAGAAAGTGTTGGCGTCGAATGTTATGGGGGTCAACGACATCAGGGAGTAATGGTATTTCCCCCTGTGATGTCCAAGATCTCTCAATGAATGGGAAATGAGAATCAAGATACTGTCGCCCTTCTGGAAAATTGTGCTGATGTCGACAAAAGGGGGATGCGACTCCCAGAAGTAAAGGGCTTCACGGAATCTACTGTGGTGAGGAAGTGGTAGAGGTACATGGATGAAGTCAAGAAGTGGGAAGACTCCAGACTGCCCTTGGTTGGAGGGTGCATGATATAAGGCGTGGCCGCAACTGTGTGACAAGATCAAGTGTCCGGGGGACAACAAGAGCAGGGATAAGTTGTGCCAGAGGAGGGACAAGGTAAACAAATTCAGAGGGTATAGGTAAGTGATCTGGGTAGTACTCTAAAGATGTAGGCGATGTCGGCGAGGGTAAATGAGAAGTAATGCTCCAACCAAGGGTGACATGGGTTGTGTGTGGCCAAAAGGAAAGCAGGTCGCCAACGGTGACGAAAAAAGGCGTTTGTACAATAAAAAATAAATAATTGTGGGAAAATGTACAGATACAGAAACGGGTGCCCCAGCGTGAAATGAGTGCCCCAGGGAGGGCATAAATTTCTTGGAAAATTGATGAAGGGTGGGGGCCCCATTGGCTAGTTTCTGTATGAGGTAGGTGAAATGGAGATAGGTTCGCAGATGGGCAAACTGATGATGGATGAAATGGTGGGTTCATGATCCTGCGGAGGTGCAGGTAAAAAGAACTTTAACCATGAAGCGATGATTTGGGAGTCCACATGGGAAGCTAGCAACATGAGGAGAAGAAGTATGTGGTTGATCTACAACATGATGAAAGACTACCGAGACTCCCATCCCTAAAGGGTAATGAAGAACAACATGAGTGTCGAAAGTGCCAAAAGGTGCTATGAATGGAACAACTCATGTGGGTGAGAATGCTACCGGGTGACAGTACTGAAGATGCAACTGGAGGTGTGAGTACTGCAGAGCCGGGAATGGGTATCCTAAAGGCCAATATGAGAGGGTGTGACTGGAAATGTAAATGCAATACAGCGGGAGAGACTACATGCCAGTGCTGAGTATATAACTGAAGAAGTGATGTGGAGAGATGATGATCAAGTACCTGCACATAGAACAACCAAATACCCAAAGTGAACAATATCTGAAGAAAATCAAAGATACGAGCATATATTTGACAAATATGACTATGCACGTGCGTACCTGACCATGATATGGAAAAAAGGCGCCCCGGGGGCCTAGGATAAAAAGTGACCCAGGGACAGTCGTGATGTAGGTGGCGGGATGTTGATCCCGTGTCTGAAGACGGTTCGAAAAATGGACGCCGTGGGCTCCCGGAATGGTGAGTGGAAGTTTGGCAAAAATCCTATATATAGTTGTAGGGTCCACATTGCTGCCTCATTTGTACTTGCTACTATAGTGAGTTTTCGAGCAAATTCAGAGGAGATTGAGTGATTCAGGGAGCACGAGGTACCCGATTGACGACGTGCGAGTTTCAGGTTAGTGGTCTGATCATACTGCATAGAAATAGGTTTCTAATTTTTGCGCAGGGTAGGTACGGGGGGCCGTACAAGAGGTTAAAGGGGAATTTTCCTAGGGAGTGGGCCCACATGCGTGGGTGATTCAGTGGAAGGCATGCATACGTGCGCGCCTGTCCACTGAATAAGCGCGCAGTGGTGCGCGTGAGGTGAAAGTTAAGGCGCGCCTGTGGTGTGAACAGGCGCGCTCTCGAGCGCTCCTGTGGGGTGAACAGGCGCGCTCTCAAGCGCGCCTATGGGTTTTGACAGGCGCGCCCTAGAGCGTGCCTGTATTTTCAACAGGCGTTCTCACGAGCGCGCCTATGGGAAAAAACAGGTGCGCATACGTGCACGCCTGTATCGCGAACAAGTGTGCATGGGTGCGCGCCTGTGGGTGGTAAAATCGTGCCTTTGAGGCAAGTTTGAAGGGTGAAAAGGGGAGTATTTTTTATACATTTGGTGTTTGCATGCACTAATATAGGACTCTGGGTTGTGTGTAGGTGATTATCAGTGACCATGGATGTGCGATGGCGGGAGCGAGACTGGTCACAGCTGCGAGATGTTGTGGCCAATGCGAGGCCTGCAGTTCGAGCGTCTTTAGCAGCCAATGGGTTGCTAAAGTTTTTTGAGTGCCCTTTCATAAGGGCAGAGGAGTACTTGCTCCAATTCCTGCTCAATATGTGGAGCCCCGAGCAGCACTACTTCCTCGTGCGAGGAGAGCAGATCCCCTTCACTGCGGTGGAGGATACATACTTCTTGAATGGGCTCCCCTTCCGGGGAACACCATTGCCGGCAGAGCCTGTGCTGTCGAGGGATACTCACTTGGCTAATGGTGCCCGACGATATTGTTCGGGTGAGAACTACATGGCTAGGAGTGCAGTGAGTATCAGTGGGTTGGATGCCCTGTTGCATCGCTGCATAGCAGCGATGATTGTTTGGGTGTATGGGTCACAAGCGACCCACCAGATCAGTGGTGGCGAGCTGCTGGTGATGGAGAGGGTGGTGGTGGGCCATGAGCGGTTCGCCTGGGGTTTGACACTTCACGCACGGATGATCGCGCAGCTGGACCAATGTCGGTCGACAGGTACCGGGGAGTTTGCGTTTGGCTCCATCCTGGTGGCCTATTTTTTGGAGAGGGTGTCGATGCTACGCCCAAGGGTGCTATTAGAGGCACCGGAGGTACGAGAGCCGTGTTTGAGGCGGTGGTCCCAGATTTTGGTTCACCACAGTGGTGGCGAAGGTGGACATTACTTTTCTACACAGGCGGCACAGATATGGCGGCAGATGCCGCAGGTTATGCTGCAGTACCCCTATGCTGGGGTTGACTTCCAGGGAGACCCGGACATGGTATTGCCTCCTGGGGAGGTTTTTGATGATCGAGGTACATTGATTGTTGTATGTTTTGATTTACGTTGTGTTTTTTGATATACCAGTTCATATGTATGATGTATGGATACTGATATGATTTGTTGTTGCTTGTTTTGTGCATGTGCAGATTTGGCACCTCGCCGGCGCGAGGTGGAGTTGTACAGAACGTCGGCTCAGAGAGGGCCAGAGAGACCTCCACATGGAGGGAGGCGGAGACGGGATGAGGCCGTGGGGGCACCAGTAGATCCTGGGAGACCGACGCAGAGGCACCGTTTTGATGACCCTGGTGCGGGGCCATCGCACGCTCCTCTAGCGGCAGCTGGAGTAGATTTGGATGACATACGTCACCGTTTTGAGATGGTATTGCAGGGTGTTCCTGAGGGCATGTGGATCCGTATCCAGGACGAGGGGTTCCTGGAATAGTGTATAGGGTTATCGCCACTATGGCAGAGCCTAGTGCGACGAGCAACAGTGCTCGCCACGATGACTAGAGGGTGTCTGCCGCCTGAGCAGGGAGGTCCTGCAGATGTGCCACCACCACCGCCTAGGGCTGGTGGGGGTGGGCCACCACCTCCTCCTGAGGGAGGGGCATCTAGGGGTGCGATAGAGGCACCCTGATTGTATCATGTATATTGTAGACCTTTTTGATAGGCTGGTGAGCTGATTTTTGTACCGGGATGTGGCACGGGCCTGAGGGCCGATGTATTTTGGTTGTATATAAACATTCAGATGGCCAGATGGGCCCACATATATATATATGAGTATACATGTTTTTGAGATCCAAATGTGTTTTACATGTGTTTTATGTTTTATGATGATGATGTTGATTCTATCTATATGCTGTGACAGGACGTATGAGATGTTTATGCATGTGTAGCTTGATGTGATATATGCCAATCTAACACTATGTTAGCTATTTCATCTATTGTTTGATTCAATTCTCTTGGAATATGTGTATATGTAATGGAATCAAAATGTCGAGATAATAATCTAACCTACAGGTATTTGCGAAAGAGGCACGTATCGCGTACATGGTACACATTGTTGAGCTGAAGAACGACTAGTTGGGAGTCGAGGAAAACACTAAGGTGTCAAATGTGATGATGCTGGGCGTCGATCAGGAGGCCAATGACAACAATGTATTCGGCTTGGTTGTTGGTTGCTGGTCCTAAACAGATGCCGCTGGAATGTAGCATTTCATGTGAAGGGGTGTAGAGAGCCCAAGCAGCCGAAGCGAGATTTTGTGTCCAACGGCTGGCGCCGTCGGCGTAACCAATGTGGTAAGCTGGTGGAGGAGTCATTTATCAATAGCACACAGGATAGTTTTAGATGAGGGATAAAAAAGATTAAAAATGCTAAAAAGGAAAAAGAACCTAAAGTAGCTTGACTACGTTTAAGCATAAAATTTCTTGAGGTAGAGCCCATTGACGGGTTCTTTGAGCAAGAGGCCTTCAGGGGAGGCCAAAATGTATGCGCCTTTGGTGAGGCAATGTTGGATGATGTAAGGGCCATGCCAAAGTGATTCGAATTTTCCGTGTCCAAAGGTATCATGAGCGATATCATAGATGAGGACAAGGTCGCCTTCGCGAAATGAGCGAAGGTTGACATGGCGATCAAAGGTAGCCTTGGATCATTTTTTAGCTGCCTGGTTTTTCTATAATGAGGATCGATGATCCTCATCCAGAGACTCCAAGTTCAACAAGCGCTGCTCCATTGGAGCAGTTTCAGGTAAAAGCTCAATTGTGGTGCGAAGGGTGGGAATTTCGCACTCGATGGGAAGAGTGGCCTCTATCCCATGGACTAAATGAAATGGCGTGAAACCTGTAGCAGTCTTCACTACCATTCGATAAGCCCATAGCGCAAAAAATAACATATGATGCCAATTGGTTTTATGTTTATTAACCGTGCATTGTAACATGGTTTTGAGGACTTTGTTGACTGCTTCGACCTGTCCGTTTGACTGAGGGTAATATGGTGAGGCAAACTCATGAGAGAAGCCTAACCGAGAAGAGAGTTCGACGAAGATCTCGTTCTCAAAATGTTTCCCATGATAGGAGACTAGTTGGAGTGGTACTCCGAACCGGGATATGACGTGGTTGAAGAAAAAACGCGCTGCTGTGTTAGCGGTGTTGTTGAAGGTGGGCATAGATTCAACCCATTTGGTGAAGTAATCGACAGCGAAAACAATGTATTTGTGACCATTTCTGGAGGGGATATTACAAGTCATAAAATCAATGCCCCATTTACAAAAGGGGCCTGCAGTGATGACTGGGTGAAGAAGAGCGGGGGGAGCGCGGGCTTTGTTGGCATAGAGCTGACATTGCTCACATCGTTTCACGGCATGAATGCAATCGTGAAAGAGGGTAGGCCAAAATTAACTGGACCGGATAATCTTTTGAGCCATGGAGAGGCCCGAAAGATGTCCCCCACAGGCGTTGCTGTTGCAGTCATTTAAGACTCTGTCGGCCTCGTCAATAGTTAGGCAGCGACGAAGAATGGTGTCGACGCCCCGCCGATATAGGATGTCACCGATGAGGAGATAATGGGGGGCTTGATGGAGAATACGCCGACGATCATCTCGTGATAGGTGGTTACTGAACTTTTGAGTTCGTAGGCAGATGAGGAGGTCGCCATACCAAGGATCATCAGAAGCGATGTAAAAGAGATGTTCGTCAGGAAAGTCAGTATTGACGGGGGGACTGGGTGTGTTAGAGGGAAGGGCCTTGACAAGTTCAGCGAGAACGAGGGCCTTCTTACTCTTTGGTGTTGAGAACTCGAGGTCGTACTCCTGAAGGATAACGATCCAGTGAGCGAATTTGTCGTTAACTTGGCGACGACTGAGCAAATATTGCATTGGATTAGAATCTGTGACGACCTTGGTGGTGCGAAGCAAAATGTAATGGCACAGTTTCTGAACTGCGAGGACAACTGCGAGAGCAAGTTTCTCTTCATGTTTGTACTTCAGGGGTGGTCCTGAGAGGTTTTTACTGACTTAGTAAATGACGTGTTCACGATTGTCATCTCCGAGCTGGACGAGGACCCCGGCTACTGATACAGCTGATGCTGATATGTAGAGGATGTAGTCGCGATTGTAGTCAGGTGCACTAATCAAAGGTGCATTGGAAAGTGCTTCTTTAAGATCATCAAATGACTATTGGGCATAGTCGTCCCAATGAAAAGGGATGTCGTGACGCAGTAAGCGAAGGAAACCATGTGCGCATATAGCGTAATCAGGAACAAAGTGCCTTAGGAAGTTGGCTTTGCCTTGTAGACTCTGCAGTTGTCGTAAATTCCGAGGAGGTGGAATTTCAGTGATGGCTTGGACTTTGAGGGGGTCCACGGTGATACCGTTTTGTGAAACAATGAAACCGAGGAGGCGTCCTGCGGTGACACAAAATACGCACTTGAGAGGGTTCAAGCGGATGTTGTACTGGCGGCATCGTTGAAAGATGATTCATAAATCATCGAGGTGATGGGTGTGTTTCTTGGAGCGAGCAGTGAGGTCATCCAAGTAGGCGAGTATGATTTTAGCCAGATCATGAAAAATGTATGTCATGGTCCGCTGGAAAGTTGCGCCAGCGTTTTTTAGGCCGAAGGGCATGACACGATATGCAAACGTACCCCATGGGGTGATGAATGCGGTTTTGTACTGATCGGCTGGATGGATTTGAATTTGGTTATAGCCAGAGAATCCGTCCATGAAGGAGAGAGCCTCATGGCTGGCGCAATCATCGATAATCTGATCGATGAAAGGCGTAGGGAAGTTGTCCTTGGGACATGCATTATTGAGATTGCGAAAGTCGGTGCAAACGCGAATGGTGCCCTGTTTTTTGTCGACGGGTACAGGGTTGGAAACCCATGAAGTATAAGAGATGGGGTAAATGAATCCGGTCGTACGCAATTTGTCAATTTCGGCTTTGATAGCCGCGGCCTTGGATGGGTGTAGTGGTCACTATTTCTGGCGAACTGGTGTGATTTCGGGCCAGGTGTCGATGCGATGTTCGACGATAGAGGGGTCGAGGCCAGGCATCTCTGTGTATGACCAGGCGAAGATATCCCTAAATTCCTGGAAGAGGGCTTTATATGCGGCAATTTCCTAAGGAGTGCAAGCAGCTCCAATGATGATTTCTTCGACGATGCCCGGTTTAATGGAAATGTCGATTTTGATCGTGGGGGAAATGTTAGCCAAATTAACTTCTTCAAAAGCATCAAGTGCAGGAATAGGATTGTTGAACCAATCAATAGGCCCTGATGGGATAAAGTCTTTGGTTTTGACCGCGTAAATGGGATTGTGGCTAGGAGGCATGAGGGCTTCCTGCGGAAGGAAGAGAGCACGGTGATGTAGTGCATCCCAGGGAGAGTCTGGGTGTTGTAGCTCTTCCAATATGTCTTCGTCACATTGAAAAGGACGAGAATATAATGGATCGTGAGGAGTGATCTCAGCTCTAGTGTGATTGCCCCCTGCTGGTGAAGCAAGGGGAGAAGTGTGAGCAGATGGTGAGGGTTCGCTCGTATGAACCATATGTTAAAGTAATGAGGGGTACCCGTGGTGGTTGGATGGGTAATATCTGCAGGGGAATGAACAGGAGAGTTGGGAGGGTTACGGGGTAAATCCTCAGATGTGTCATCTAAGAACCAAGGAGGTATTGGGAGTGCCTCACGTTCGGGAGAAATGACATGAAGAGCCTCGAGTGATGAATTAAGGTCGATTACCACTGTTGTAGGTTGGTGATGCAGGGCCAATCGACGTCGCCTGTACGCGAGGATTATAGGACACTGGAATGTAAAATGTGCTAATGAATCACAAAGAGAGCAGGGGCATCTCATGCGTTCATTGACTGAAGTGGTGACATATCGAATGTCAGTGATTTTTGTTGTGGAAGACGTGGTAGGGCATGGGTTGTTCTGAAAGTCTTGGCTTATGATAGCTAATGCCTGTCGAAAACGAGGCAGTGCTGGACAATGATGGGTGTAATGGCCATACTCAGAACAAATGGCACACGCGAACTTGGTCTTCAACCCTTTACTACTGG
>ML788369.1:111976-154198 GCA_009831015.1 Picea engelmannii
GGGCTCAATTAGGTCTTTGACCAGCCCCCCACGCGGATTGAGCTCGGATTTGGTGTCAAATCGACTTGGGAGTTGATCCATTAGTGGTTGGGAGGCCGACCAATTTCAATAAATGCGTCGTTTAGCAGGTGCGCGGGTTTTTCGCCCAACAACTGCACCTCGTGCGCGCATGCGCGCATTGTACTTTGTTGTTACACGCATATGTGCGCGCACCCCGGTTCTGTAAAGCGCCCTTCAATTTTGGTCATTTTGTATAGTTTTTTGACCCTTTTTCCATGCTGTGGATTAATCCTGTGCCATGAATGACTTCAGTGTTGTGTTGACGATGCGAAGTTCTTGTCACCCTGTGCGGACGAAATTTCAGTGATAACACTTGTGCAGGCATTTGACCGTCACAATGGTTCTAGAATGGCATGAAATAGAGCATGAAGAAGATGATGCTATTGTCGGGAATGACCCAACCACTGTTGTCGCTTTATGAGACTGTGGTCTCCTAAAATTCTTTCGGATCCCGGGTAAGAGGGCCCAAGTCAGGCTGTTGGAGTACCTCATTCATATGTGGGACGTGGACCAACAAGTATTCCACGTGGGGGTCCACACATTGTCCTTGGATATCGAGGACATTTACTTCCTAATAGGACTATCACGGCATGGGTACCATGCTAGCTTGACTGGTAGCCGAGGTGGTGGGCTGCCCATGAGTGAGTATTGTCGTCAATACTGTGTTCTAGAGGCAGAAAGAAGCAAATGAAAGTTGGCTATTTGGGGGGTCCAGGTTTTGTCCCTTCGCACTATCCTTTTCACCATTGATCGTATGGTTGGGAGCGCTGCTCCACACATGTCTCTCTATATCTATTTTCATTACGCCATAGAGTGTACTGATCCTCGAGTCTTTAACTGGTCAGACGCAGTCCTTCGTAGCGTAAAGAGACAGTTGAAAAAATGCAGGAAAGGTGACTTGAAGCAATTTAGGTATGGATCATTTTTGGTGTCCTTCTTTCTTGAGAGGGTTCCCTTTTTGAGGTTGTAGGTTGAGTGGGTTTTACCAGATCCAAAGGATTCGAGGATGTTGAGGTGGTGTAACCTCATGGCTCGACATGTAGCTGGGTCGATCATCAAATACAATGATTCCTTCTTTGACTAGTTGTGGCCACAAATGTTGATGGTCGACGATTATGCTTATGCCGGGTTGGATTTCTGAGGAGATATGGATTTGGCCCTACGTGAGGATTCTCAGTGGGGAGATCTAGGTAAGACGTACACTTTTTTTCACTTTTTAAATGTTTTTGTGAGTTTTATCATAAGTAATGTTTTTATGTTTGTCCAAGGTCTAATTACAAAAATTCCTTTTTGATGACACAGACGTGGGGCCTTATCGACCTCCGGGTACCTCTCCTATTCAATGACGAGGAGAGGTGGCTCTAGTGCCACAATGGGATGCTGAAGATTATGAGGCAGTGGAACAAAACATAGAGGGGTTGACTACTGACATTCTGGACATGCCTATCAGAGAGGTCCCGCGGCATTATCAACGCCATACGTTGGGCGTGTCAGAGTCTATTGGTCGACTGCTTCGTAGGGTTACCTAGGCAGTTGTGTTTTATCGTGAGCATCATCCATGACGTTACTTTGTAGAATCTATGAGCTTCTGATTTTGAAATTTTGGTCCTTGGACAGAACTTTTTTGTAAAAAAAATAAAAAAAATTGATCGTTATATACATATATACAGTTTCTACCATCTTATCTTGTGTTGTGTGATACATGTGATGTGATTGGTTTATGAATGGCCCAAATGTCTGTCTAATACATAGTTATCCAATGCATCAGTTAATTTATTTAGACATCTAGGAGTATGTTGATACTCAATATAATCAAAATAACGTTGCAAGAGGAGAATTCGTAAATATACCCGTAATAAAGTAGGACTTCGAATAGCATAGACATTACTTAACTGTAGTACTACTAGCTGTGAATCGAGTCATACAACCAAGTGAAGGATACCGAGTGAGATAGAATAAATCAACAATTCGATAACAGTGCTATACTCTGCAATATTGTTGGTCGCATGACCGAGACACACACTTCGTAGAGTGATAAGTTCATTTGTAGGGGCGTAAATCACCCACGCAGCAGAAGCAAGGTTCTGAGTACTACGACTAGTGCCATCAGCGAAGCCAATGTGGGGTAGCAAAGACTCCGACATCTGGAAACCAAACACAATGTAATATAAGGGAAGAGACCAGATAATGAAAAAGGCATACCACAGTAACACACAAGAAGTATGATACAATAAAATACAAGTACTCATGCAAAGGTGATCTTAGGCATAGTACTTCTTTAAGTACAACCCATTTCTAGGTTCACTCAAAGGTATACCATCATAATCTACTAACTTGTAATCTCCTTTCTCCAAAACTCATCTAACAATATAAGGACCTTGCCACATGGCTTCGAATTTTCCATCCCCTAGCATATCCCGATCTTGTTCATAAAGGAGAACCAGATCTCCTTTGGAGAAAACACGAGGCTTGACATGTTTGTCGTATTAGGACTTGAAACGTTTCTTCTAGGCTTCTATGACTAGGGTAGGGTTGCGTCAAGTTTCGTCTAATCACATGAGATACAACAAACGTTCTTCCTCGACAGAAGTGTTTGGGAGGAGTTCGACAACTAGTTTCAAGGAGGGTATCTCACATTCAATTGGGAGGATGGCCTCAAGACCATAGACTAACTGGAATGGTGTAAACCCGGTAGCAGACTTAACGAATGTCTGGTAAGCCCACAATGTTGAAAACAACATTGTGTGCCAACTTGTTTTGTGAATCCCTATCATTCATCGAAGCATGGTTATGAGAACTTTGTTAATTTCTTCGACTTGGCCGTTGGCTTGTGGGTAATAGGGCATTGCGTTTTCATGGCAAAGACACAAATTTTTAGTGAGTTCGGACATCATGAAGTTTCTAAAGTGGCTACATTGATCAGTGATGATAGCCTGGGGAACACAAAAATGAGCCATGATGTGATTGAAAATGAATAATGTTGCGGTCTTTCCATTATTTTCAAATGTCGGCATCGCCTTGGCCCATTTAGTAAAATAATCTACGACTACAATAATGTATCCATGCCCCTCGGCTGAGTGGGGGTGACATGTCATGAAATCGATACCCCATTTCACAAAGGGACCAACAGAGACCACAGGGTGAAGAGGAGCATGATGTGACTGTATTTTCTGGTTATAGGTCTAGCAAGCGTGGCATTTTTGGACGACGATTATACAATCGTCAAATAAAGAAGGCCAAAAATACCCTACTCGTAAGATCTTTTGGGCAGTAGCATACCCAAACATATGACCACCACAGGCTCCAGAATGGTAGTCATTTATGGCTTTCTCGGCTTCGTCAAACGTGAGGCAACGTAGAAAAATTGAGTCAATCCCATGACGATAAAGAGTATCACCGAGGATAATATATTGACGGGCTTGGTAGCGTATTCAATGCCAGTCAGTACTGGAAAAATTCAGCCGAAAAGTCTGGGTTTGTAGATATATGATGATATCGTCGTACCAAAGATCATCGGAACTAATTAGGAAAAGGGATTCATCAGGTAATGAATCGACTGCTACATTTTCTGTTTCAGAGTAGGGAAAGTCGCATATCAACTCGGCAAAAACTAAGGATTTCTTGGACTTAGCGCGTTCGAATTTTAAGTCAAACTCTTGTAGTATCAAGAATCACTTGGAGTATTTTCCCCCTAGCAATTGACGTGTGAGAATGTGTTGCATAGGGTTGCAGTTAGAAATTACCATAGTCTTGCGAGAGAGGATATAGTGTCAGAAACATTGAACTGCTTGGATGGCTGCCAAGGCTAGTTTTGTGACATGTAAATACTTGGTTTCGGTAGGCGTTAGACTTCGAGTCAAGTAATAGATGACATGTTCATCATGAGAATCATCTTCCTGGACAAGAACCATAGTGATGGAGTAATCCAAAGCTACGAGGTAGAGGAAATAATCGCGACTGTAATCGGGGGGGGAAGAGAAGCAGAGAACATGTTAGGGATAGTTTCAGAGCTTTGAAAGTTTTGTTTGCGATGGTATCCCATACGAACGCGGACCCCTTTTTGAGTAGCCGCGTAAATCCAAGAGTTATCTCGGCATAGTTCAGGATGAAATGACGAAGAAAGTTTGCTTTCCTTTGCAAACTTTGTAACTAGCGAAGTGTAGAAGGAGGAGGGAGATTGAGAATTTCCTCGACCTTTAAAGGATCTACCCTAATCCCTTGGTGTGAAACGATAAATCCTAGAAGTTGGCCGTATTCTACGCAGAAAATGCATTTGTGAGGATTCAAGCATATATGGTAAATCTGACAGTGGAGGAAAATTGCTCGGAGGTGTATGGTATGATCAGCCTAGCACATGGAATGAGCGGGTAAGTCATCAAGATATGGCTACACGATGTGCTTGATATCATGGAAGGCATAAGACATAACACGCTGGAAATTTTCACCAGCGTTTTTAAGACCGAAAGGAAGTTTTCGATAAGAAAAAGTGCCCCAAGGACAAATAAAATCGGTTTTGTGTTGATCCTCAGGAACAATATTGATTTGATTATATCCAGAGAAACCATCCATTAGAGAGAATATTTCACTTCCGGCACAATCGTTGACAATCTGATCGATGAAGGGGGTAGGAAAGTTGTCTTTAGGACAAGCTTTGTTAATATCCCTATAATCAACACACACGCATATTGTGCCTTGTTTCTTGTCGATCGAGACAAGATTGGAAACCCAGTCAATGAGGGCCACTGGGTAAATAAATCCGTCTTTGAGAAGTTTATCGACTTCAAGTTTGATAGCGGCCGCTTTACATGGGTGAACTGGACAAAGGCATTGCTGGATGGGTTTAGCATCTGGGTATGTCTTGATCTCATGTATCACAATGTCGGGGTCAATGCCTGGCATTTCTTCATAGCTCCAGGTGAAGACGTCACGCAATTATTTGAATAGTGACTTGTAGGTGATGATTTCATCAGGGGAACATGAAGCTCTGATATGCACATTTTCGACAATTCCAGGTTTGATAGATATGTCGAGGGGAAGAGTGGGTGAGATATTGTTTAACTTCCCTTTGGAAAACACATCATGTGTGGACTCAGGAATGGTTGAAATGATGACAATGGTCGACGGGGTTGAGATCCGTTGGTATCTCTTGATGGTGTGTTGTTCCAGGAAGAGGATGGAACGTTGATGTCCATCGCTCCAAGGGGTGTCTTCCATGATAGACATAATCATCTCATCTATGGGAAAAATGACACAGAAAGGATCTAGAGATAAATCACCAAGAGAGGGGGTAGAAGGGGTTACCGATTGAATGGCCTGATAGGCAGATTCGACCGGACTCAAAGGTATTTCGTCGCCATAACAAAGACGATCACCGGGGTCAGGTACCATCCATGGGTCATGAGACGCAAGGGTTCCGTGAATCGAGGTGGAGATCATGTTGATTGAAGCGAGAGATGGGTGTGGAACATCGGGTGGTGGAATGAGGAAGGTACCCATTAATGAAGAGTGTTTGAGAAGACCGACACCAACACTCTCATATCCAGNTGTATCCGAGTTAAAGAAGGCTAATTGGTCGATGGTAATTACCTTTCCTTGATGTGGGAAATGTACAACATGAAAAAGTGTCGACAAAACTGTGCGCATAGAATCAATCCAGCTACGACCAAGAAGGAGGTTGTAGTTGAGAGGAGAGTCAAAGACTTCCACTTCAACTTGGACCATTTTGCCTTCTAACGTGATTGGAAATGAAGGAAGGACACCGTAAGGCTTAAAACCGGAGCCATTGAAGGCTTTAAGTGTGTTATGGGATTCAGTCAAAGAGGGAGAGCTGATGGATTTTCAGCAGGTAATAGACATGATACACGTCAAGGAACCCTCGTCGATAATAGTTCTACAAATGTTTTTTTCGGAGACAATCACTTGTATTTGGAATGCGAGTTGAGGGGGTAACCTTGTAATGTGATCTTCCAAGTCAAAAATTATTAAATTCTTATCCTTCAGGTTGATTCCATCGATATATTTCAACAGTGCCTTCCGTTGTATGGGACAACTTTGAAGGACTTCAAGGGTTGACATCGCAGATGTTGCTTGGGCCAGATCTTCAACAATGTTGTAGTTCTAGGTAGCCCGAGCATGAGGATTGAAAGCTGATTTATAAACGATTCCCTTTGGAGGAGGGCAAAGAACTGTGTCGAGACTCAGTCATTTGATATGAAGAGGACCATTGGTAGGTGGAGTCGTGGGAGATGGTTGGACCAATGAAGGAGGTACAACATCAACCTTCTCCTTAGAGGGAGAATAATCTTTGGCTCGTGTGGTAAGTGTGATGTCACTTTGCTTTGAATCACCTGTACACATTAAAACATAAGATGTAGTGGAGGGGGGTGGTTGGTCGTGAATGACTAATTGGGCCTGTTGTTGAGAGGGGAAGGGTTGTGACAAAACGACCAGAGTGGGTGGTTTCAGGGCCCCTTGGAGGAACTTAGTAACCTCAGCTCGTCGTGGAAAATCCGTCATGTAGTGATCACCACCACAAATAAAACAAGTGTATCAAGGTTTGCGCTTATCCCTATTGTCAATGGGCAATGTTTTGGTTCTCTCTAGTTCAGAAGTATTTTTGTCCTCCTTATTCTTACCCTTTCCCTTTCTGGATTTGTTTTTACCGGTGGGGATAGATTGAACAACATTTACCTCATAAGTCTTGTTGGTAGGAGGGGTAGGAGACAGATCATTTTGAACATTTGAAGAAATGGGTTTTGGGTTGTTACTCAAGGCAGAATGTAGTTGGGCATGGAAAGTGCTAATCACACTATCGACTACATGAGAAGCATCAGGAGTAGTTGAAGTGGTGGAAGTGGAAGGACGAGGTGCATCAAGGAGTAAGTCATAAAGAGTACCCGTTTGTGAGTAAACGAGGTGAAGGTATTGAGCACGACTAATGGCCTTTTCTTCCATGACAACCCCACCCATGGCGATTTCATGACCGATGTCATTCACAAAGGATTTTGTGAACCAATCTTCCAGCAAATGATCGTGAAGTTCGAGTTTGATGAGACGTCGTCTTCGTCGCCACTCTTGAATGTGATCGGAGATATGAGTGGCTTTGTTTTTTTTTGAAAGAGCTCAAAATCTCGGTCCATGTCTCATAGCGGATCGGTAACTGGTAGTGGGTGAGGAAAGCTATAGCGAGGGTGTTGAAGCCGACAAAGAAACCTTGTGGTAATTCTATATACCACTTCACGGAAGAACCCATGAGAGTTCGTTTAAAAAGGCATAAACGAATAGAGTCATCCATCAAGGAGTTGGATGAGCACCAAAGGTGAAAAATCATGACGTGATTGTTCGGGTCCTCTCCCGCTTTTCCATTGAATTTATGGATGTCAGATGGTAGCTTGGATGGTATAGTAGGCGATTGGGGAGAGTGACAGATCGGATCATTTAAAATCCTCGACAAATCCGGGAGGTCTAGGGTGGCTAAGAAAGGTAGTTGTCTATTCACATGCAGGTACTGGTGGATTTAGGGAGGGAGTCCCTTTGGAAAACCAGTGGGACCATAAGAAGTCTGCATATAATGCGAAGATCCAGGCACATTCAGTGGTTGTTGTGGAGGAAAGTAACTCATAGGGTTGTACCCTTGAATGGGGGCGTAGGGTTGAGCGTTCGAGCCCCAAATAGGATTAGACATACCTAGATATGGTTGGTCTATACCAGGAGGTATAACAGATGTAGCTGGAGGTTGTTTCCCCCCAGTCGATTGAGGGTTATGCTGTATCAGATGGTTCCAATACTAGGCCAGACATGGAGGTATGTTTTGTCCATAGGGTGGGGTCGGTGGGGGTTTTCCTCCAATTGGGGGTTGTGTTCCAGTCGGGGGTTGTGTTCCAATTGGGATTTGGGTTCCAATTGGGATTTACCCTACAAGGGGGAGTTGAGTAAAACCTCCTTGGTGAAACTGTCCACCGACAAGAATTTGGTAATTTAGTGTGAATGACTGAATGGCGCCACTAGGATCAGTGCCTCCAATAGAGGGTGGAGAAGGTCCTCTGAAAGGGGGCAGAAAAAGTGTCTGAATGAAACCGGGAGGAGAGTTCCCAAAAGAAGTGGGACCACCAGGAGTTCCAGATGTGATTTGTGTAGAAGCGAGAATAGAGGCATTCAATGGACAGTATCCGGGTGGAAGCGTTGGGGTAACTCTGGGTGAAAGAGATGTGCCAATAGGGTCTTGGCTAGCCACGGTAATCCCAGTGTGGAAACTCATAGTATCTATGTAATGGACCATTTGTAAAGGGACAGTCAAGATGTGGTCATCTCGCGGAGCTTCTGTACCAGGAAAATAATAAGCAGTAGTAAAAGGTACTACGTCTGGGTCAGAGGTTTTGGGGAACGTAGGTGAGGCGGTGATATCAACGCCTGCTCCTGAACCAATGAGATCTGGTCTAAAAATGCCAGTAGTCCAAAAAGGGTCTTGGCCCTCAGGTCCTGGAAAAGGTCAAGTCGGTAATACATCCAGAAGACAAGACAACTAAGTCTCTAGAAGAATTCCCTCACGTAATACGTCTCTCAGAATCGGGATGAAGTCGAAAGTCCTCTCGAGAATTGGTAATTCAAAACTGTTCTAGAGATTCAGTTCTTTCCACTTGTGGGGTGGTGATGTCTTGGACTTCAATCTGTTGAGGAGAGCCCTCCGGTGTACTAGTAGGCAGCGGTTGAGAACCTTCCATATTTTTTGGGGGTAAGCCCTGCATTCTACATGAACGACGTGGAAGGCCAATTTTGAACAAATTAAAAAAATGACGAAGAGAATTCTATGGTCAACTTGGGCAAACAAACAGCACGGGCTAGTAAACAAATCTAGGAAGCAAAACCAAGCAAACAAGACCTTCTAATTCCGAAGTCACTAGTTGGTGATGAAATCCAACATCGAAACGATGAGACGAGAAGGGGTTGGGCTAGGGTGGAAAATTTACGTTGATGACCTTCTTAACAGACTTACACCCTGGTGCAAGCTCCCACACATAATTGTGGGTATACCCTCCAAGGAGCCCGAGTGAGTTTGGCCAATGTCGATTCTAGGTACCATTAAGACTTGCCCCTTCACAGTCACCTTATGTAAGATCCTAATAACATAGGCCACTAAGGTTACCACCAACAACAATAAATCCTGGGGGGACAGTCAACAGTCCAATCCACATGCAAGGGTAGGGTATCTAGCCCGAAATCATCTTGAGAGGCTTCCACTCATCATTGTGGGTATACTTCCAAGTGACCCCCATAATACGTGCAATATCTACAATGATATCAACAAAGCAGGGTGTGTAACTCTGTCAATATCAATGCGACCTCGGGTTTGACCCTTATGTGTGAAGGGCTTACCAGGACAAAATGTTGCAAATGGAATTTAACACTCCTTACCACAAGATGCTATTGTGTGTTTTGTTCTTTGCAGAGTGTATCTCTCTGCCTATTCCAAAGCTCTAGCCTAGCTAATGTTGGTGTAATAGAGTCCTAGAAAAGAGTTACTAGTTAAATTTTAAAATTGCACAATATTATTAAAGGTTGTTGTTACTCCAAGGTGAGGGAAATGAAACCGATGTGAGACTCTGACCCAACAATGCATAGATAGGAATCAAAAATATCAATTCTTGTTTGATGAATCTTATTTACAGGAGGGAAAGAGAAGTTTTCTGGAATAATCTTGAACTACGATATACAATCTTCTTTGAAATGCAATATCAACAAGTCACAAATCAATGCCAATTCTCTATTTTTTCTATTTCAACAACTGATTTCCAATACTTTCAAAATAAAAATTCTTTTAAAAAGAAAAATGTTTTTTACTTTTCAAAAAGAACCACACAACAGTGGTGGAACAAAGGAAAACCAATAACTAATGACAAGAAACATACAAAACCCGAACCAATCTTTCAATGAAGACAAAAATGACAAGCATACAGGACAAGTCTTTTCAAATGCATGAGGGCAACAATTTTCCAAGCAATGGGAATTTGAGAAAGACAATAAATCCCAACTTTTAAACTGATCACCGACTCCCAACCAAACAAGCACTCAGATTATAGGATCATAGATTATATCCTTGCTAAGAAAAGGTCGATATATGACAGTTGAGAAAAATGAACAATAAGTACTTTCGATTTCCAAAGACTATTCATTCACAAAATTTGAACTCAAGAAACAATCAATCAATGGCCCAAGAAGTTCTCTTCAGACACACATACAAATCTGGGTATCTGGGCATACAAAAGACCTTAATCTCAAGATTTTTCAAAATGGGTTTCCAAGCAAGCAGTAGTGTACAGTGCGAGAATGGAGCATTCTCACAGGCTGGTCACAAGAAAAGTGCGAGAGGTTCACACTGGATTGCAAAGTAGGGTGCGAACTCCAGTAGTTCTCGCAGGTAAGAGAAGGGTTCAGTGCAAGAATGATTGAAACTAAGCAAAATTTGAAGAAAAGATAAAGTTTTTGAAGGGACTTCTGGACCCAGAGAGTCTGTCACAGTCCCCTGAAGACTCAGATATTGATAGAAATGAAAAAAGGTAAGGCAAGAGCAAATGGACAAGAAAAAACACCAAAAACCACCAAAAAATAGGTTGCATCCCCAGTGGAGTCACCAATTTTGTTATTGGATTAATCGATAGGTGGGGACACTAACAGATCTCCCTAGTCCACCTGGATCTAGAAAAAAACATGATAGGACATGACTCTTTCCCTAAGTTGCAATCATTGAATTAGCTAGTAAGGAGGAGAAAGTGACATAACTTTGTATCACTTCCTTAAGTCTTTGTTGCTCCCGCTTCCCTCCGGTGCTCTCGTGAGGTCAAGTCCAAGAAAACACAAACCAACCAAAGTGAAGATAGCACAATGTATTCATCGTCAACTTATGCATATGATCAAGGAATTACACAATAAAGTAAGAATGACTTTATGGGAAAGGGACATGCTGCTTTATCATATTAATTGAAAGTAGAAGACACAACCTGATCACCTTGATGTCACAATCTTCCTTTCAGTGATCCTTGGTTCCAACATAGACACTTTCTCTGTAATTGCATGAAGAAGATCCAATTCCTCTTGATAGACCAACTAGAGTCTCCAAGCTTTTGTCTAAGCAGGGTTCTTCACACAATTCCTTCACCAATTCTTCAATTAATCTTGCTTAACCTTTTCCATGAGAAACCTTTCAATATATAGGAGAAGGAAAGATGGTTACATGGATGAGGATGATCCCATCAAATCTAAGAAGTCAGTAAAATGACAACCATATGAATGCCAACTCATTTTCTAGAAGATTCCCTTATAGAACCCTCAAGACCTCTTCTCTTTTCCAAGCTTGAAAACAGGTTCACACCCTATGTATAGAGAAAAATACGAGAAGTTGACACACTAGATGATGGTTTCCTACGAGAATGAGTCATTCTCACACCCTAGTTCATATGCATCCTGCGAACTCACTTTGAAAATATGTTTATGGAAGGAGACAAGATCCACTTTTCTCAGGAAAAAAGTCCTTGTTGGGAGCCTGAAAGCACCATTGTTAATACATCACCAAGATGACCAAAATCATGTGTAACATAGATGGATCTCATTTTCGGTCTTGACCACTCTAGCACACATTTTTGTTCAGCTGACTCATGGTGTATTCAACCAACATTTTCCCCCACTCATAAAAGTGCACACTGTACGCATTTCCTCTCTTTTTCACTCCATCACGTGTCGTTGTGTAGCTGACTAGAAAACAAATTGCCCAACATTCACCCTCAAGACAGATCAATTGGGTTTCATACTTAGTCTCACACTTCTTCTCAGAGTGTGCATTTAACCATTCTCTGGATTCTTTCACACCCTCCTCAGGGTCTATTCTAGGCTTCCAACCATGTCACCTCAACGAGAAACCTCCAGTGAGGAATCCAGCTCAGACACATCAATCCCATTGGCAGATTTGGCACTGGCTCTATAAGAACTGATTCGACTTCAACATCGAATACCTCCAATGACCATGCAGTTGGATATCTATTTTAAATTACCCAAGTTCATCGGCCAAATGAATGGTGAGACCTTGGATTCTTGGCTCTATAGCCTCTCCACTTATTTCTAAACCTCACCTAAGACGGAGGAGGACACCAAATTGCAAATAGCCAGTCTTCAACTCAAGTGAATCACCCAAACTTGGTGGGACACACACTTGGACAATGCCGAATTGATCATCGATATTGGTACTCGGTCATCCTTGACAAATGGATGCATTAATTCGTGGGATACGTTTTGTCAGGCATTGAGAGAACGCTTCAACCCTCCAGGCTACCTTCAAAAATTACTCGCAAAGTGGTTACAACTCCGTCATCTTTCCAATCAAGCGGTTCAAGGCTACATCGATGTCTTCTGCAAGTTGTGCATACAGCTCCATATCAACGAACCAGACAAGGTATTAATTATCAAGTTCAACTCTGGTTTAGTGTTACCTCTCTGGCGGGAGGTGGATCCTTTTTACAGTCCTTCTTTGGAAAAGGATTTTTTATGGGCCTTAGACATAGAAATAAAGATGGCTCCTCACATTCGTTATCTGCCAAATAGAACCCAGCCTAATCACCCACCTCATTATCATTCTCAACCTTATCCTTCTTCCTCGTCGATAACCAAAAAATCATTTTGGTGTAATTTTCAAAAGACTAACTCCCATAACTATGTTGACTATCGAGCCATTAAAATAGCCACCCCCATCAGACCTTGTTTGCAGATACCACACCCATTGAATTTCTTGAGAAACCATAAGTCATATCTCTCACCAACCCCATCAAAGAAGATCCATCCCTCATTCTCATGACCACCAGAACCCTCTCACCATAACGTTCCCCTCTTCACCCACAACTGCCAAATTAAATATGAATTCACCACTCTCATCTTGGACAACAACAATCAAAGAAATATGATATCACAACAATTAGTCCAACATATGCAACTCCTGACCACCCCAAATCCTGATCCATATCAGCTTGGTTGGGTCCAGAAGAATGGTCCTCTCATTACTATTTCTAGATGTTGTGTCATCACCTTCACCATTGGTCCCTTTTGTGACACAATGATCTATGATGTGTCACCATTAGATTTTGTTGATCTCCTTCTCGGCCTTCCTTACCAAAAAGACTGACAAGAAGTGTATCACGCCAAGACTCATCAATACCACCTTAAATAGGCTGGGAACACCTATGTACTTACTTCATCATCCATCACTTCACCACAAGTGCGAACTTCTAGCATCATCATGCACCATGTTATCAATACCCCCAATGTCTCTCTGTGTTTGACCCACCATGTGCACCCCAAGATCCTCACTAATCTAACACCTCCCACAATAATTCCTCTACTCCCAGAAATTTTGAAAACCTCACAGTCTCCCTCAAGGCCCTCACCCTCTTAATCCCAGGCTACACCCATCGATCTCATGCATGCCGCATCATCACCCAAGACTCCATCATCTCGCCCAGTTCCACAAGAAACTATCACACATCCTCTAGTTACCGCATCCCATTCTTGCACCCAACCAACAATGAAACATCATTATACTTTACCCCATATTACCTCTCAATTTTCCCTGGGATTGATGTGTAAACATGGAGGTCACCCAGTGAATTACCACTCCAAGACCCTGTCCTCTGCCAAATTTATTGACTGCCACTATGCCAAATAATTCCACCTCCTAATTCTAGATTTACAGAAGTGGCACCCTTACAAACAGTACATGCACGCTTCCACAGACTTCTTACCTTTCGAGGTCTGTCTTTGATTTCAATCCCAGGCACCCACAGAGATTCCTCTCATTTTTCATACACTGGAAGCATCAAATGAACTTCACAAAAAACAAGCCGACCATAGTGGCGTTCACAATTTATCACATATACACACTACAATTGTTTCTTACTTGCAAATTGTTAAATTATGAGCTTGATTTCTTATGCGAATTAATTCTTTTATTTTCTTCAACACTTTGCTTCCAGCTTAATACACTTCAACAATACCAAATCATAATCGAATAGCAATAACTATGTAGATAAGTAAGCATGCAAATCAACAACACATATACCCTGGGAAAACCCTATATGGGGAGAAAAACCCCAGCAAACGATATTCCTTTATTGCATTAATAATGTAAGATCACTTACAAATATCCACCATGAATGTTCTTCTCTTAAATAGATTTCCAAGATGACTCTGACCTGACAAAGACCTAAGAGACCTTGCTGAAATACACCTCTGATACGTTTCCTCTATTGTCGATATACAACACTGATATTTTTCTGATATATGCCTCTGATATGCAACATCTATTGTGGATATACAACACTGATATATTTCTTTGGTATGCTTCCTCTTTATCACTGATATGCTCCTCTATTTCTTCTCCCTTAACCTGAATATCAAAATTGTGTTGAAGAGAAGGGTTGACCTTTTCTTATATAGGATGAAGAGGAGAAGAGGAGAGACTCAAAATAGTAACTTGTTTGCATGCTTTAATCATAACTCATCTTCATACTTTAGTTCAAACTTAGAACTAGACTTGAAACTGGTATACTTTAGTTCAAAAATAGAAGTAGACTTCAGATTTCAGTTACAACTTTGTTGTTGAGTCTCAGTATTGACACCTCTATTACCCTATATTATCTCCATCTGAGTCAATTTTACCTGTGCTATGAGTATATACTTGATTGTTTCCTCCATAAATACACTTGATGACCTCGTGCATGTGCATAAGAGGTAACTTATGATTAAACCATGGTTTGTTTAGTTTTCTTGAGTTAAAATGATTAAATGTTTGATTTTGCATGATCTTAGTCATTTGAATCTTAAGCAACATTGAATCTGGTAATTCCTGGGTGTCTAATCTAGTACCAACACCTGTTTTGTGCTAATACGATACTCATGGCGTGACTATGTGTATTCCGGTACTAAACACCTACCTATAGGATTCTGGTACCAACATTCTGGTACTCGTTTTTCACCTCGATTTCCAGGCCGATGCAATGAATCTCAAAATTTGGGGACATGGGTTTTGTCCAAAAATGTGTTTTCATGCGAACACGTGTGCCAGAATCTCTATATCGCACACGTGTGGACCTCTGGCTCAGGGGGAACGATATAGCCTAAATCTTTGCCATTTTTCTAGAAATTCTAAGATCAAGCCCAGATTCGTGGGAACTACATTTCCTTGATTAGATAATGGTTTTACTCGACCTCCATTGGTGGAAAATGGTTTTGATTTGGATTGGATTGTCTAGATCCAAATTTGTAATGTAAAATCATATAAATTGAGTGATGGCTAAGCCAAAAAGGAGAGGAATTGTTATGTTGCAGATTGGATTTCTGAACATATTATCTATGTAAACATATTTGCTAAAGAATTAATATGAAGTGAAATTCATCAATTCCATGTGTTCTGTAAAGTTTGTTGTTCTGTAAGTTTCTTTGAGCTTCCTTGTTGGCACTGCAAGGGCCCACCGATCCAACAAAGGTAAGCTCCTTTGTAATTATTCTATGAATGCAATTCTATTTGTGTGTGGGTGAAATAGTTTCATAGTTTAATTGTAAAACTAGTTAGTGTAATTCATTTATGTTGCAATTTAGTCATACATTTGATAATGTGCAATATAGGTTTGTGATGGTTATGTAGATGTTCATAATTTCTGAGTGAGCATTTATTATTCTAGTGTGTGTGCACAATCATTTGCTAAGTTGTGTTCTTAACCATTTGTTTCCATTTTGCAATTACAAGAATAGTTAAGATCCCATCGTTCACCCTACATGGACCATTAAATGGAGAATATTAATACACCTAGTGTTTCCTGTGCAGGGATAAATAGTTTCTTCCAGAATTGATTAAGTTGTTAGTGATTTCCTTTTGAATACGATGTGATGAAAATTGATTACAATTTACTGTTGAAATTAGTTTCTACAGGAGGCAAGATCTAAGTTATTTTGTTCATTTCATGAGCCTCTAATGAACATATTTGTCACCTAATAAAGAGCCTTTTGATTCATTGTTTGCTTGAGAAGTTTTGTTATCAATTTTCTCTTGTAAGTTTAGATTTGTATTGTTGAAGTGTGCCCAGATTTTCTTGCTAGTTGTTGTTAAGAATAACAACTATATATAACTAATTCAAGGTCCATCTTTCCACTTCATGAGCTTGTAAATGGACAAGGCATTATCTGAGCAAAATCTTTTGAGTGCATGATTACAAGTTTTTCTTTCTAATTTCTTAATTGTGTGAAGAGTGTTATATTTGAAAACAGAGTATTTTTTTATTGATGGTTTTCTTATCTAAGCTATACTAAACAGACATAGGAACCTATCTATTATCGGCACATATAGTGCATCAACTCTACTGATTACGAATACTGGTTGATAATTTATGTTTGGTAATATATTATGTAAATAATTGCACCAACATTTTGGCACCGTTGTCGGGGAGTTGTAAACGGTAATAGGTAATATTTGGATTAGATTGATTTAATGGTTTTGGATTGGTTTTATGGATAACCTAAGGACAACGAGAAGATGGTAAGGCATGCGTGAGGAGCCCACACATCCAATTTGGTGGGGTTGCTCCAAAGTTAGGTTTTCCTCTCTTCTTTTGATGCAAGTGTGTTTTTATTTATGGAAATTTAGTTTTATTTATGATGAGCTAACTTGTGAGAATAGATAACCTAGTGATAGCAGGGTCCCAGTAATGCAAGGAGTTCAAGTTTGGTGTGTTATATTTTTTAAAATAGTTTTAAAATTCAGATATTTGATGATAAATCATTTTTGGGGTGTTGTAAGAACTCTTGAGTACTAAGTTGTGTTGTGAGACAAGGATCATCAACCAGCTAGAGTAATTCAAGGATGATCAAGAGCTTGAAGAATGTTACTCAAAGAACTTTCTCACATTCTAGTAGTAGTTGGGATATCCACCTCTCAGGAAGAGCATATCTTGACAGTAGCCAAGAATTTAGTTGTCTCTCCACATGAAGATTTAGAAGTCCCTTCGGATTCCTATTGTCAATTTGTTGAAGAGACTAAAGAATCATAGATAGAATGCAATGAAGAGAAACCATTGGAACCTGATATTGAGGAGTTCTTAGCATGCCTCTCAGCAGATCTTGTATGTACCTCAGAGACCAATCATCTTGAAGGAAATACTCTGTGTGGCATGGAAAAGGAGGACATGTTGTGTGACCTAACAAAGAAGGGAAACAAGAATATATTGATCCTATTGAAATATGTTTCCAATTAGTTTCCAGGTCACAATACTCTTTACTTTTCATTATTGTTTGATCTCATCATCAAAGAAGCTAGTCCTTCATACTCTAGTATGCATTAAAAGTTATATTTAAAACCCAAGTATGGATATATTTCTAACCCTGTTACGCACATGGCTTCACTGGAAGTATTCTTATACTTGAAGGACATTTTATTTTGTTCAAGTAGAGTAGGATAGTAAATAAATAAATAAATGTTGCAATACTTTTCATAAAAGGGAATGTCAAAAGATAATAAAGAAATAGGTTTAAGATCTTTTGTTCCTATAGTAGATTTCTTTTTAAGTTATGATAATTTTGTTTGGAATCTTATGAGAAGGGAATCTGTTCATCCTCTGAATGCACACATAATACTGGAAGGGTTTCAAAAGAAGAGAAGGCATCCTTTCCAATGGAAGATAACACTTAAGGGAGTGCTTCATGACCTATTTCTTCAAATTTCTTCTTTTTTCTTAAGTTGTTAAAAATGATGCATCCGTGCTTTATCATCACCTATCTATTTTAAGACCACTATTTCACAAGGATGATCAATTAAGTGATATTTTTAATAATAGTTGAAACTCAATTTTAATTCCAAACTATTTATTCATAGCTAATAATTCAACTTTTGACATTTTCCCTAAATTTTATATTTGTAAGAATGAATAAAAATCTAGTTTTAATTAGTTCTATTGGTTTGTTTTCAACAGATGTTCGCAACCCTCTGATAAACCCCATTTTTTTTAGTGTCTCACATTGTTTGCATGAGGCCATGCAAAACCTCAAGCATGGGGAAGTGGCTATTGAGATAGTAGTAGTTAAGATTATTATAATACAAAGGAATTGTGAACAAGAGAAGTGATAAGCCTGTTTCCAAAAGAGGAGGGTTCTAAATCTCAACATTTGGTCATCCAATTACATACTACCCTCTTGTCACAGAACTTGGAGTCTAGTCACCCAATTCTTTTTGCATTATTCCAACGCAAACTCATAATTCCTACATCTAGTGTTGGTATTTGTTCCATCTACATGGTTTTTGAGTTGAATCAAATCACAGAACACGAGCTACTTCTAAAAGGCACTGCCACCGGTACTCAACCATCTCTGTGCTCATCCGGTACCAATGGTCATTTCTGCGCTATTCCGGTACTGAACCATCTTGTTGTGCTCATCTAGTACTGGACTGCATCCGATATTGAACAACGTCTTTGCGTTCATCCAATACTGAAAAAGGAACCCTGCGTTATTCAGGTACTGAGCACAACCCTGCGTCCATCCGATACTTAGGTGATCCGGTACTGATGACAAGGTTTTGGTAGTTATAATCATATATTCAAGTTTTGCTACTCGATTTAAGTACTAGGACATATAAATTCAACATTTTTCATTTTATTAAAGAAATTAGACTAATTATGCAGTAAACATATGGTTACTCTCAATCATTGCATGCTCCCTACCATTAATTTCTGCAATCCCTCGTATAAATATCCTCGTATATAAATCATTCATCCTGTCACTTTGTTTCTACCCCTTGCTCTATTCTGGTACTGCTCTGTTTCAGTACTATCTTATTCCAGTACTATCTATTACGGTACTGCAGAAACATGTTCTTATACCAATTACCAATCTAGTACGGATGCCAAGGTGATATGATCTTTGTTCTCTACTTAACATCGTTTTCACTTAAGGTATTTGGAGGTATGAGCTAATCTCTTCATGTTATTTCTATCAAGGATCATGTAAGTCTGGTGTTGAATTGTTTTTACTCTCATGTGCACCTTCCTCCTACATTTCTACACTCACCCCTAAATGAATCATCCTTGCTATCTTTTAAGAAGATATTTCCACATTTAGCTCGATATGATAATGGGTGTACTTGTCTTATTACCTCATCATTTTGAAAAAGTGATTGCTAATTGAAATATCCATTGAAAAGTGGTGACACCATTATGTATAATACTAACCTAGTTGATTCAACAAGTTCTTATCCAAGTTTATCTTTGCAAGTTTCTCTTGGAGCTATTGATGAAAACCTCATGTGGTGGACCTCCCTTGCAAAACCTCAATGAACTTTCATGAGAACCCTAATAGGATTAACAATAGGGACCTCTTAGTCATTATTTGAGATGTTCCATTATGCATTGAATAACTGAGATTTAAGTTGAATGTGGATGATGTCACCCTTTGGATAATTGCAAACAATTGATTATGTGCCTAATAACTCTAAAACACTCTCGTACCACCTGCCTTTCTTATACTCTAAAACTGTCAATGAGCAGTATACATAATTCTAAATCGTTTGAGTAATATAATAAAAAGGAAGTATCAGGAAGTACAAGTAAACTTGTCGGGGTACTGAACAGGCCTGCTGGCAGTGGGGCCATGCTTGTATGGTACTAAGGTAAACCCGTTGGGTTACTGAACAAGCCTGCTGACAGCGGAGCTATGCCAGGTAAAGAGAGTTGAAAAATGTAAAGTGGCACACATAAAACTAAACAAAAACCCTTGGGTCTCATTATGAAGAATTATCAAATCAAGACTAGGAAATGACCTTTATATCTCTCGGATGATGTTCTTAAGAACCTTCAAGTATCCACTTTAGAGTTATATATTTAAAATAAATAGGTTTGTATGAGAAGTGGGACCCTCAGTATGTGTAATTCACCTTACCTAAGAAAGGAGAGCTTCATATCTAAATTTTTTTTATAAGAAACGAGTTAATCATATTGGGATGTATTCTTTTATGTGTTCCTCTCTTCAAATGAGATCTAAACTATGCTTATATCGCTTTTGTTTTAAATGTAATCTAGCTAGGGGGGGCTATTAGTCAAAGTTGTTATGCAAACTCTTGGCGTCTATCCTATAATCATATTAGAGTCACATCCAACCCTTTCTCCTAACATTGATTGAAAATAGATTGGATAAGACTTAATGTCAAATCACTAACAGATCTAATCTATTACTCATGACTCCACTTTTCCATCATAACTACTTTTCCATGGGTCATAAGTATCAAGAATAGGCCATGAAGTTTATATTACATAACATGAACTTAGGAGCTGAAGAAGGGTGGAACGTCAAGAATGCTTGATCAAGTGAGGAGTACCATCAATTTTGAAATATTGAATATCGTTGTTGCATGAGGACATGCAATGACTTAAGCATGGGGGAATGTTGAGTCTCAGTATTGACACCTCTATTACCCTATATTGTCTCTTTCTGAGTCAATTTCACCTGTTCTATGAGTATATACTTCACCGTTTCCTCCACAAATACACTTGATGACCTCGTTCATGTGCATACGAGGTAACTTATGATTAAAGCATGGTTTATTTAGTTTTCTTGAGTTAAAACGGTTAAATGTTTGATTTTGCATGATCCTAATCATTTGACTCTTAAGAAAAATTGATCTGGTAATTATTGGGTGTCTAATCTAGTACCAACACCTATTCTTTGATAATCCGGTACTCATGGTGTGACTATGTGTATTCTGATACTAAACACCTACCTACAGGATTCTGGTACCGACATTCTGGTACTGGTTTTTCACCTCGATTTCTAGGACTAGGACGATGAATATCAAAATTTGGGCACATGGGTTTTGTCCAGAAATGTGTTTTCATGCATAAAAGTGAGACAAAATCTCCATATTGCACACGTGTGGACCTCCATCGCAAGGGGAACGATCCATCCTAAATGTTTGCCAATTTTCCAGAAATTCTAAGATCATGCCTGAATTCATGGGAACTGCATTTCCTTGATTAGATAATGGTTTTACTCGACCTCCATTGATAGAAAATGGTTTTGATTTGGATTGGATTATATAGATCCAGATTTGTAATGTAAAAATCATATAAATTGAGTGATGGCTAAGCCAAAAGGGAGAGGAATTGTTATGTTGCAGATTAGATTTATGAACATATTATCTCTGTAAACATACGAGCTGGAGAATCAATATGAAGTTAAATTCATCAATTCCATGTGTTCTATAAAGTTTATTATTCTGTAAGTTTCTTTGAGCTTCCTTCTTGGCACGACAAGGGCCCACCGATCCAACCAAGGTAAGCTCCTTTGTAATTATTCTGTGAATTCAATTCTATTTATGTATGAGTGAAATAGTTTCATAGTTTAACTATAAAACTAGTTAGTATAATTCATTTATGTTGCATTTCAGTCATACATTTGATAATGTGCAATATAGGTTTGTGATAATTATGTAGATGTTCATAATTTTTGAGTGAGCATTTATTATTCTAGTGTGTGTGCACAATCATTTGCTAAGTTGTGTGCTTAACCATTTGTTTCCATTTTGAAAGTATAGGAACAATTAAGATCCCATCATTCACCCTACATGGACCATTAAATGGAGAATCTTAATACACCTAGTGTTTCCTATGCAGGGACAAATAGTTTCTTCCAGAATTGATTAAGTTACGAGTGATTTCCTTTTGAATACTGTGTGCAAAAAATTGATTACAATTTATTGTTGAAATTAGTTTCTACACAAGGAAATATCTAAGTTCATATATTCTTTTCATGAGCCTCTAATGAACAGATTTGTCACCTAAGAAAGAAACTTTTGATTCATTGTTTGCATGAGAAGTTTTGTTATTAGTTTTCTCTTCTAAGTTTGGAGTTGTATTGTTGAAGTGTTCCCAGATTTGCTTGCTAGTTGTTGTTAAGAGTAGAAACTACAGATAACTAATTCCCATATTTCCACTTCATGAGCTTGTAAATGGATAAGGCATTATATGAGAAAAATATTTTGAGTGCATGATTACAAGTTTTTATTTCTAATTTCTGAATTGTGTGAAAAGTGTTATATTTGAAAACAAAGTATTTTGTTATTGATGGTTTTCTTATCTAAGCTATACTAAACAGACATAGAAACCTATATTTTATCAACACATATAGTGCATCAACTCTATTGATTACAATTCCTGGTTGATAATTTATGTTTGGTAATATATTATGCAAAGAATTGGACCAACATGTGCATTACACTTTAGTTCGAAAAATAGAACTAGACTTGAGACTGGTATACTTTAGTTCAAAAATAGAACTAGACTTGAGACTTCAGTTACAACTCAATATTACACTTTAGTTTGAAAATAGAACTAGACTTGAGACTTCAGTTACAACTCAACATTACACTTTAGTTCTAAAATAAAACTAGACTTGAGACTTCAGTTACAACTCAAAATTACACTTTAGTTCTAAAATAGAACTAGACTTGAGACTTCAGATACAACTTGACTCTTTACAAAGAAATTCAAAATTCTCTTCATGGTGGATAATGTTACACGTTCCAATGTACTAGATTAATACATTTATATCATTTTCAATATTAGGAATATCGTTTGTTTTTAGCTCATAGGAATTTTATATTCAAACTAAGTTTTGATAGATGCCTTGAATTTTTCTCATGGCTCACAAGGCTTGACTAGGCTCACAGAGGTTGTACGTTCCCCCTGACTTTTGAGCTAGTATGTCTATGCTCATAGAGGTTGTATGTTCCCCCTAAATTTTGCACTAGATTGTCTATGCTCACAGAGGCTTTGCATCCCCCCTGACTTTTTCATTCGACTTACATAACATCTCATTCAGCTTGACTTTTGTTTTGAATCACAGAGGTTGTACATCCCCCCTGGCTTTGGTCAATACCTTACAAGACTGGTTGATTCTCCAAATATCCCTGGCTTGCCTAAGGGTGGCCCATATGGCCTCTCATTGGAGAATGACTGTCGATGCTGCCAAATTTAACACTCCCTCTCACTGAGGGAGTCATTCTTAGCCACACCAAGCTTGCCTCTCAACTACACAAACTATCTTGAGGTCATAGGCTTGGTCAGGATATCATCTACTTGCTCACTTGTGGCTATGTACTGTAACTTTACATTTTTTCTTTGGACCAAGTCTCAGATGTAGTGGTATCTCATGTTAACATGTTTTGACTTGTGGTGAAATATCGGGTTCTCTGTCAATTTTATGCAACTTTGATTATCATAGTGAATCACCGTTGTCTCGAGCTTGTCAGTAAACAACCCAGAAACCAATTTTCTCAGCCATACTTCTTCCTTGCTAGCATCACTTGTTGCAATGTACTTAGCCTCTACTGTACTCTATGCAATGGATCCTTGCTTTCAGCTTGACTAAGAGATCATAGCAGAGCCTAAACTGAAGTAGTATCCGGAAGTACTCTTCCGATCCACTGGGCTTCCTGCCTAGTCATCATCTGCATACACATGCAAAAATAAACCACCACTGGATGTATATCTCAGACCATAAGTAATGGTCCCTCTGATATATCTCAAGATGTGCTTTACTGCCACCCAGTATGTCTGTCTCGATTTAGTCATGAAATGACTCATTGAATTCACTACATAGCATATATTTGTCCTAGTGTGGATCATGTACAACAATGATCCAATCAACTACCTATACAAAATTAAAGCACATGAAAATCCGAATAAGGAAGGGTAGTAAAAAACTCTTCAATGATGCCTATGGATACAAAGGTGGAAAGGGAGGCAAAGGGGACAAATGCACTTAATGCCACAAAGGATTCCATCGAGAATCCACATGTATGAAAAAATAGATAGATGTAATGACCCAAATACTTCATTATAATGAATGGTGAAATTCGATATAATGAATATAAGAAAGGTTTTCTCTGGTTGAGGGTTTTCGGTATAAATATATGTGTACTATGTGTATGAGACATTGATTAAATTATGTTTTCTTAAGAATCTATATGCATTGCTTTACTTCACAGGTTTAAAACTTACATGTGGTATCATAGCTCATTTTTTGCTCCTTTGCTGCTGAGCGTTTGGCTCGGTCTTGATAGATCAAGTTTATCTTGGGTCGGTGATAAACCTAGGTTTAGTAGGAGCTTTTGCAGTGGAGATTTGAGTGTAGAAAGAGGAATGACGAGATCTTATAGAATAGAGATAGAGAAGTTTAACGGTAAAAACTTTGAACTATGGAAGCTCAAGATGGAGGACCTTCTTGTAGAAAAAGAACAATGGATTGTTGTGGATCCTGGTACACATCCTACTGGCGCATAGTCGACTGGTACACAACCTACTAGTACACCACCTAGTGGTATGCCAAAGGAAGATTGGGAGAAGTTGGAGAGAAGAGAAAAGAGTATTATTCTACTCTACTTGGAAGATTCGGTGTTGTTGAATGTCTCAGGAGAATCTACAGCCAAGGAACTATGGGATAAGTTAGGGAATTTGTATCAATCAAAGTCCCTGGTAAACAAGTTGTTTCTTCAAAAGAAGTTGTATCATATTAGGATGGAAGATGAAGATTCTGTGAAAAGATATCTAAATGCCTTTAATACTCTATTAAGTCAACTTGTCTCTGTTAATATTACAATTGCAGAATAATATAAGTGTATTATTTTGTTATTTTCTTTGCCAGACTCTTGGGATAATCTGGTTGTTGCAATTGGTAGTACCACTCAATCTACATTGAAGTATGAGGATGTAGTTGCATCCTTGTTATCTGAAGAGATGAGATGGAAAAGCATGGATGGTCATAGCATAGATTCTTTATTTGTAAGAGGTCGTACCCATGACTCCAGGAAAATATTTGAGGAAATTATGGAAGTGTGGTAAAATAGGGCATTATAATAAAGATTGCAAGTCTAAGAAGGTTGATAAACCAAAGGGATCTGATAGTACCTTTTCCACAGAGGAAAAAACCTCCAATGAAAAAAGAGGTGATGTTTACGTGGCATCTACAGGTACACATGCAAACCATGATGTATGGTTGATCGACTTAGGTGCATCATACCACATGACTCCTCACAGGGAGTGGTTCTCTGAATATGAAAAATACGATGGTGGTGATGTATTCCTAGGAGATGACTCGACATCCAAAATCATGGGACGTGGAAGGGATAAGTTGTTGATAAAAGATGGAAGGATTGGAACTCTCCCTAGGGTTCTCCATAATCCAAAACTAGTCAGGAGCCTAATATCTGTAAGCAAGTTGGATGATGCAGAAGTGGATACTGTATTTGGAAAGGGCACTTGCAATATGGTACGAGGAGAAATGGTGTTCATGAGGGGAGTCTGGTGTGGAACTCTGTACAAGTTGTTGGGAAGAACTTATACTAATGGGTGTAACCGTTCTGTTGTCCTTGAGTAGATAAATAAAGAAGACAAGACCAATACCATCCCTGAAAATAAGACCATGCTATGGCATCAAAGACTGAGGCATATTGGAGAAAAGGGCCTTCAAACACTACATGGTAAAGGCATGGTTTAAGGTATGTCTAATTTCACTTTGGATTTTGATTTCTGTGAACATTGCATATATGGTAAACATAATCGATTAAGATTCCCATATGGTGCTACAAGAGAAAAGGGGATATTAGAATTGATACACAATCATGTCTTTGGACTTGTGCCTGTTCCATCACTAGGTAATTCTATGTGTTATGTTTCATTCATAGATTATTTCTCAAGGTACAAATGGATTTATTTTCTTAGAAAGAAATCTGAGGTATTTGATAAATTTAAAGAGTTTAAGTCTCTGGTAGAAAATCAAACAGAGAAGAAAATAATGCTATTGAGAACAGATAATGGTGGAGAATTATGCGGAAATGAATTTGAAGAATTCTGTAAGAAATGTGGTATAGCAAGGTAGAAGAATACTCCACAGACTCCTCAGCAGAATGGAGTTGCAGAAAGGATGACCATGACATTGATGGATAAATCAAGGATCATTCTTAATGGTGTCGAGTTAGGATAGGAATTCCGGGCAAAGGAAGTGGGCATAGCATGTTACCTGGTCAATCGATCACCTTCACTAGCATTGGATGATAAAACTCCACACAAGGTATGGACTGAAAAGAAACCCTCTCTTAAACATTTTAGAGTGTTTGGATGTGATGCGTATGTACATGTTCCAAATGAAAATAGTAGTAAGTTGGGTAAAAAAATCTGAAAAGTGTATCCTTATTCGTTATAAAGATGGTGTGAAACATTATAAGCCTTGGAACCTAGAAACTAAGAAGACTGTTTACAATCTGGATGTTGTTTTTAGAGAGTTAAAAGATGTGTCCAAACAAGAATTCCTACCAAGGAAAGACAAACCTAAGAAAATAGAGCTAGAGTTAGATGATGCAAAATCTGAATCATATAAAGAAGATGAAGCATAATAAGAAGAAGAACCTCATACCCCAGTATTGAGGAGATCAATGAGAGAAAGAAGACAACCAAAAAGGTATAGTCCACCTGATTTTCGTTCCAATTTTTCTTTATCTATTACTGATGATGATCCCAAAATTATTAAGGAAGCAGTGAATTCAGGGGATAGTAAACTATGGAATAAGGCCATGGTTGAAGAAATTGATGCCTTGGATAAGAATGAGGCATGGGATATAGTTGAGTTGCCAGCTGGAAGAAAATTTGTTGGTAGAAAATGGTTGTTTAAGAAGAAGTTTAATGCAGAAGGAAAAGTGGAGAAATACAAAGCTCAGTTAGTAGAAAAAGCTTATTCCCAGGTAGAGGGAATTGAATTTGGTGATATTTTTCCTCCTATTTCTAAGTTAAATTCTATTAGATTTATTTTATATATTGTTGTTTCTTTTGATCTTGAAGTGGAACAGATGGATGTGAAGACAACATTACTACAAGGGGATCTGGAAGAAGAAATCTACATGAAGAAGTTAGAAGGATTTGTAGTGAAGGGAAAGAAAGCGTTGGTTTGTAAGAAAAAGAAGTCACTATATGGTCTGAAGCAATCACATAGGATGTGGTACCAAAATTTTGAAGCATACACCCTTGGATTGGGATTTGTGAGAAGCAGGGTTGATCACTATGTATATTCCAAGAAGATTGGTAATCACTTCATTTATGTAGTCTTGTATGCTGATGACATGTTGTTGGTGGAAAATAACATGGATATTATCAAGGAGGTGAAATCACAGTTATCCTCCAAATTTGACATGAAGGATCTCGGTGCTGCTAACTTCATTCTGGGAATGGAAATTAAAAGAGATCATGCTACCATGAAAATCTGGTTGAATGTTGAGATGATATTGTAGAGGTTTAATATGCATGGAAGTAAAGCGGTCAAGGTTCGTATTCCTATAGGTCTAAATTTATCTACAAACCAGTGTCCCAAGAAACATGAAGAAGAAGACGACATGTCCCATGTTCTGTATGCTAGTGCAGTTTGCAGTTTGATGTATGCAATGGTGTGTACTAGACCTGACATTGCACATGTCGTGGGAATTTTGAGAAGGTATATGTCAAACCCAGGGAAGGAGCATTGGAAAACAGTAAAGAGGGTCTTCAAGTATTTGTGTGGCACTACCAATTATGGATTGTGCTACCAAGGAAGACCAGGATTGGACAGAGTGGTGGACATACATGGATTTGTTGATGTAGACTGGGATGGAGATCTGGATCACAGAAGATATACAAGAGGGTATGTTTTTAACCTATTTGGAGGAGCAATCAGTTGGATGAGCAAAAGACAGGCTGTACTGGCACTCTCAACTATAGAAGTTGAATACATGGCTGCCACTCATGCAAGCAAGGAAGCAGTATGGTTACAGAGATTGTGTTCAGGTATTGGGTTGGTACAACAAGCAGTGAGATAAGATTGTGATAGTCATAGTGCAATATTCCTGGAAAAGAACCCATCTTATCATTAGAAGACAAAGCATATTGATGTTCAGTATCACTTTGTGAGAGACATGGTTGAGGAAAAGAAGGTGTTGCTGGAAAAGGTTGACACTTTGAAGAATGATACAGATTCATTGACAAAGTCTATGAGCACAGAAAATTTCTCCTGGTGTAGAGTAACAATGGGAATTGCTGCCCTCGATTGTTGACTATATAATCTTGTGGACCCCTGGATGAAAAGAAAACAACAAGTGGGAGAATGTTGGGTATGTGTTATATTCTTTTCATGTGAGTGTGTGGGCGCATCAGATTCGACAACTCCATATGACGATCCTTATAGTAGTGCTCTTTGTGTCATGTGTGCCAAACGCTTCCTATGGGGGTCCCAGGGGGGGCCAGGTATGCCCCCCTGGTTACGTGTAGCATTCAGGGAAGTGCCCTGAAATGTTTTTTTTCAACGGTTTTTGCTATTTTTAGAGGATTTTTCTATTTTTAGCAGTTTTCTTAATTAATCCCATATTAAGGGATTAGGGTTTTGGTATCTAAAGAATACCTAAAAACATTCTATATATTGTATGGTGAATGGTGAAATTTGATATAATGAACATAAGAAAGGTTTTCCCCGATTGAGGGTTTCCGGTATAAATCTCTGTGTACTATGTGTTTGAGCCATTGATTAAATTTTGTTTTTCTTAAGAATATATATGCATCACTTTACTTCATAGGTTTAAAACTTACAAATCATAGGTCTTTCAACACCTCAAATATTTCAAATAACTTGTTGAGACACAGTCAGGAAAGAAAATTAAAGTTCTCTGAACAGATAATGGGGCAGAGTATGTCAACCATGAGATAAATAATATTTTTCATGAGGTGGGGATTTAATTGCAAAACATAGTTCCCTACACTCCGTAGAAAAACGAAGTTGTTGAGTGGAAAAAGAGATCTCTAAAAGAGATGGCATCTTGAATGTTACATGAAAAGTCACTTACACAAAGATTATGGGATGAAGCACTTAGTTGTGAAGCCTAAATAAAAAACAAATTTCCCCATATATCTATCAAGGATATGACCCCCTATGAGGCCTGCATCAGACTCAAACCAGAATTGACCCACTTTCATATTTTTGGTTCACATGCATGGGCCAGGATTCCCTCTGAGAAGAGGAAGGTACTCGATCCACAGAGCACATAGTGTATATTTGTTGGATACCCTGATGGTGTGAAGGAATATAGATTCATTGATATTTCCTCGTACCGGCTCATCATTGAGCATAGTGTCCAATTCAAGGAAAGTGTCTTGCATGTACCTCAGCAGCCACATGCAGACATTTTTGTTCTTCCACCTACCAAAGATGATGAGCATGCACATGTCGACTATTCTTCATATGAGAGTTTTGATTCATAGGATTTATATGATCCATATACAAAGTTAGTACAGTTAGATGCTGAGTCAATGCATCTAGATGCAGATGTAGAGAAAGAGCAGAGGCCCAAGTCGGCCCTGACTACTAATGATCTAGAATATATTTGCAGAATGAAATGAATACACATTATTATCAAAATATTCTTAACATATAATAACATATGTACAATAAAATTGGTTTCTATTCAATAAGGAATTAAGTTGAAACTATAAAATTTAGGGGAAATAAGCTTGATAGAATGGTGGCGACTTATCTCTGAGAAGAGATGTGACGGATGTGGTCATTTGCAAGAATATGATTACAATGAGGATATGAAGGAATTTTTAAAATACAAAAGAATGTAAAAACCCTTATACATCCAAAAAACCCTAACCCTAGGAGATGAAGCACCAAAAGTCACATGGGCCCCGTTTGGGTAAGTTAGTACATCAACTTCCCGGGGTCGTAACTTTTGCATATGATCTTTGTTTTAGGTGCACGATAGCCTATTGGAAAGGTATATCTGAGGAATACACATCTTTCCTCTATCTATCAGAGGTCAATATAACTATGGCGATCTCTAAAAAATGTTTAGTTCCTCAAAATGACCCTGCAAGTCAGGGACCCGAAAACTAGGGAAAAATACCAAACTGGAAAATTTCCAAAATGAGCCAGCTGGAATAGGTGGGAGGCCATTGATATCCATATGGATCAATCCTCCCCCCTTAGGAATAAATTTTCTCGATTGCGTTGATTTCCCCCATCAAATGAGGAAATTTCTATTGAATTTGGCCCCGGGTGAGCCACTTGCCTTGGTGGAGGAGCTACGTTGCTTTGACAACACGATAAAGATGGATCCTTTGTTGTCGAGTGCCCTTGATCTGTTTTTCCACAATTTGATCACTATATTCCTCTTGTATGTATTCAGGGTTGATCTTTGTTGGTTTCATTTGTTTTGTTATCTTTCAGGTGTCCAATAATGGTGGGAAATACAGTCAAATGATATCCACGTTAAACACTGGGTGCAAGCCAAGGAAAGGAGGAATGTTGTATTATCACACACATCCTTGGTGATGGTGTATGACCCATAGTAGAGTGGGAGAATCTTATGATGGGATCCTGTAAGGCTCTATTTCCGCAAGTGCAACCAAACTTTGTTGCCCACCTGAATCTTGTGTGTCACCCAATGTTGATCATAGCGCTTCTTGTACTTGTGATTGGACTTCTACAGGATAGCCTGAACCTATTGGAGGATATGTTAGATCTTCTCAATGAACCAGGTGGCTTTTTCCACTTCATTTGGAGTAGGAGATGAGTCAGCTAAGGTGACCGAAAGGGGTAGTGCAACATCTATGGGACCCAATGGTTGGAATCCCAACCCCAACTGAAAGGGGCTATAGTCGGTTGAGCTATGCAGGGCTTGGTTGTAGCTATGTTGAACATAGGGGAGACTCTCATCCCATGTGTGAGGTTGCTTGGAATTATACATGTGCATGATATGCATGATCATTTGATTTATGAACTTGGTTTGGCCATCTATCTGGGGGTGGAAGGCCGTAGATTTAGTGAGCTTGGTGTCAAGTAGTGACCAAAGGATTTACCATAATTTTCTAAGAAATTGATTGTCCCGATATGAGACAATGGTTTGTGGGATTCCAAAATGTACCCATACTCATTCAAAGAAGAACTTAGAAGTGGCCTCTATTGTGATTCTCTTCTTCCAAGCATCCAGAATCACCATCTTAGAAAAGTGATCCACAACCACAAAGATATAGTCATTTCCCCACTTGGTGTACGGGAGGCTCGACATGTAGTCCATTGAGATGGATTACCATGGAATGTGAGGATTCGGTAGAGGAGTGTACAGGCTTTGTTTCTTAGTGTCTAGTTTGGAAATCATGCATGCAGTGTAGGACTCGATATACTTGTTGACCTCATGTCGAAGTTTCAACCAGTAGAAATTTTTATGCAACATTGCCACTTTATTTTCAACACCGAAGTGTCATGCCACCCAACTGTAGTAGGATTTCTAGATCAACTTCACTCGTTCACTTGATGGAATGCATATATGTACTAGACAACACAACAACTCATCCTGAAGATGGAAATTAGCGATAGCGACGTTTGCACCCAACATTTGGTAAGTGGTGGTGAAGTCCAGGTCTATCTCATAGAGTTGGGGCCATCCATAGGTCTCATGGATGCAAGAGTCTAGAACCATGGTGAGTTCCACGACTGGAAGTATGCTGAGGAAATAAGTGGCGTGTTTGGTGTTTCTCATTTGATACGTGATGTTGAGGTGGAATTGATGCAAGTACGTGGACCACTTCTGATGGTAGTCATTCTACAATTTTCCTTGTGTATACATGAACTCTAGTGGCTTATTATTAGTGTGGATGACTTTCTCCTTCCCAAGAATGTAACATCTCCACTAGCACCAGGTTTACACAATGGAGTACATTTCTTTGTCGTAAGTATTTTACTTACGGACAACATATGATAGTGTCTCTCTATGATGGGACACAGGGTGGCATTGCTGAGTGAGAACGGTGTCAACAACATAGTATGAAGCATCTGTCTTGATCTCAAAGGGTTGTTGCAGGTCTAGTAGTCAAAGTATTGGGGTTGAGCACAAGCGTTTCTTAAAGTCATCAAATGCTTGTTTTTGGGACCAACCCCACACAAATTTATCCTTACCACCACCCCTGGTTAGATGGTTGAGAGCCCATGCAATATGGGAGAATCCCAACATGAACCTGCGGTAGAAATTGGCAAGGCCCAATAAGATTTGATTCTTAGTGAGTGTGGTTGGGGCTGGCCAGTCATGGATGATTTGGATTTTGGCCGAATCCACATGTACACCATGTTGATCAATGATGTAGCCCAGGGAATGAATCTTGTCCACGCCAAAGGATCATTTTTCCATGTTGGTGTAGAGTTGGTGTTGTCGTAGGGTGTGTAGAACTTGCTGAATATGTTGCAAGTGTTATGCCCAAGTCTTCTTGTAAATGAGGATGTCATCCATATACACCACTACAAAAGTATTGGTGAATGGTCATAAGATATCATCCATCATCCTCATGAATGTGTTTGGAGAATTTTTCAAACTAAAGGGCATGACCAACCATTCAAAAAGACCTTCCTTCAACTTGAAGGAAGTATTCCATACATCTTTCTGTTCTATCGAAACCTGGTGGTAGCCAGACTTCAGATCAATCTTACTGAAGTATTTGTCTCTAGTGAGTTGATCAAGGAGGTCATCAATTTGGGGAATCAACTACTGGTTCATGACAATGATTTTATTCAAGGCCTGGTAATCAATGCAGAGTCGCCAGGTTCCATATTTATTTTGTACCATCTCGATTGGGCTCCTAGAAGGTGATGACATGGGACAGATGTGCCCCTTGTGGAGTAGTTATTAGATTTGTCGCTTGATTTCCTCATTCTCTAACAAAGAGAAATGGTAGACTGGACCATTGGGAAATAGTGCACCTGAGGTTAGATTGATGGCATGCTTGACCTGATAGTGCAGAGGTACCAGGTGAGGAGAATATATCTGAGTATTCTTCTACAATGTTATCCACTTGCTTTTTCTATGTGGATATGTTGGCCGCAGAGAAATTGGATGTGGCTGCAATATTTCGCTCATTCTGAGAGAGAATCGTGAAGAAGATAAACTTCCTCATCTGAGAGATGAACTTTCTTTATTCCTTGGTAGAGATCAAAGAAACAACACTGGGTGGGATTGCCTCAGGTATCCTATACAATTTCTTGTTCAAAGTAATAATAACACTGCGAGGCCTAGACTCATATACAACATGATGTTTTTGTAAATATGGTTGGCCCAAAAGAAAATTAAAAACTTTGAGAGGGGAAACATCACACAATACCTCATCTTTGAAGGACTTGATGCCATATGATCGGAAGCATTGTTGGCTAACACGGATGTCACTTCCTTGGAAAAACATTCCTATGCTGTAGGGTTGCGGGTGCGACATTGTCAACAGGGTGAACCTCTTGAAAACCTCTGTTGAGATGAGTTTCTTCTGGCTACCGATATGAATGATGAAGTGAAATGAGTTACCCTTCACCCATATCTATGAATGAAAAAGGTGCTCACCTTCCTCTGGCTCGTCTGGTTCACCGGGTTGGAGCTTAGTGGTAGCAACAGTAGCAATGGGTACTATTTCAATGTTGTGTATCCCCCTTAATGGTTATGACTCAAATTCAAAACCCGCATTTGATTCACAGGCTTTCACCTTAGCCACCAGTGACTACTTCAAGTGACAATCAATAGTGTTATGCCAGGGGCTCTTATGGAAGTTTCACCACTTCCCGGTATCTTTCTTTTTATTTCTGGTGCCCTTCTTTTCTTGCATCTTGGACTACTTGTCCTGAGGTTGTCCATATTTTCTATGTCCCTTGTTTTTTAGTTTGGGGCCTCCCTTTCCTGGATTTTGTTGTGAGGGGTTCCCAGGCCCAAATTGTCGCATATTTTGTGTGAGCTTCTTATCTATTTTGATGGCATATCGGTAGGCTATTCCTAAGGATGAGATGTCCATAAACTCCATTTCGGCTCGGATGTATCTATAAAGACCGTTGCGATACTTGAGCACCAGATGTTTCTCATAATATTTGATACCCAACTTGGTGCACAAGTTATGGAAGATATTTTTGAGCTCGGGCATCGCTTGGTCTCTTTCCTGCCGCCGGGTGGTCCATTTTGTGTATAGGTCATCATAACTTGCAACATGGTATTATTGTTCCCTAATAGAATCCCTAAAGGACTCCCAAGTTACTGCGATTGTAAATAATGAGGGTTCTTCTATTTCATTTTTATCACATAAAGTTTCTCACCAATATTTGACATGGGGGATGGCTTTGAGGAGCGCAAAAGTAATTGTTTCTCTATTTGAGAAGTTATGGACAAAAAAATACCTTTCTAGTAGATTCAACCATTTGTCTATCGCATTTGCATCTACCTGACCTTCAAATATAGGAATATCGAAGTTTATTTTTACCTTGAAGGGGGAGACACCTCTGTTTGAGGAAGTTGTGTCACCTTTTGGTAGTCGCCGAAGGATTTGCGCAAAACTATCCATCATCTTGTTCCTTTGTTGCATTAGGGATTCCTTGAGTGAAATTTTGAAGGGATCTCCTATCCCTTCATATTTCTTTTCTTCTTCCATGAGAGGTCGTTTGGTTGTGCGAGAGATTTTTTCCTCAAGAGAAACAAGCTCGAGACCCAATTCTTTGTAACCTGACCTCGTTGGGGACATGCATTAAGAACCAAAAGGAGTATACTGCTCTGATACCACTAATCGAGAATAGATTTGCAGAATGGAATGAATACAAATGTTCTATTCAATAAGGAAATAAGTTGAAACTATAAAATGCAACAGAAACAAGCTTGCTAGAATGGCGATGGCTTATCTCCAAGAAGAGATGTGATGGTTACACTCATTTGCAAGAAGATGATTACAATGAGGCTATGAAGGCCTTTCTAAAATAAACAGGAATTCCAAAAACCCTAGACATCCAAAAAAACCTAACCCTAGGAGATGAAGCACCAAAAGTCACGTGGGCCCCATTTGGGTAAGTTAGTACATCAACTTCTCGGAGTCATAAATTTTGCATACAATCTCCGTTTTAGGTGCATGATAGTCATAAATTTTGCATATGATTCTCGTTTTAGGTGCACGGGTCATTCTGACTATGGGTATCCTGAAAAGATGTTGTTTAGGTCCTCAAAACGACCTCACAAGTCAGGGACCCGAAAACTAGGGGAAAACTACCAAACTGGAAAACTGCCGAAATGAGCTAGTTGGAATAGGTAGGAGGCCAATGACATTGATCTAGATCAACTCTCGAGGATGTAGGGGATTTTTAAGGGATCCAAATGATACTAGGAGGAATCGATATGATTTTGAGGAGCCTCCGCTTGCACTCATTGCCACTGAACAAATGCCACCCAAACATATTTTCTTGGTTCAGTCTTCAGATCCATAGTCTTATGGAGAGGTTGTTGGAAATCCCTTTTAGGAATATTCCATGTAGGAGGAATAAAACTCCTTGCTTGAGAACCAAAGTTGGGATTTGATTCATCTTCCTTCTGGAAGGAAATTTTTTAGGTGCATATGGGTATACAAGACCAAGAGCACAACAGATGGATAGATTAGCAGATACAAACCTAGGCTAGTTGCCAAAGGCTTTCAGCAGGTGCATGGCATTGACTATGATGAGACCTTTTCTTCAGTAGAGAAGATGTATTCCATACATTTTGAACTTTCCATTGCGGCAGCCAAAGGATGGGAAGTCCATCAGATGGGTGTGAAGAATGCATTTATTCACGAAGATCTCTTTGAGGAGATCTATATGGATCAACCCCATCGATTTATGCAGAATTCATATTTGGTCTGTCGACTGAAGAAGTATTTTATCGCCTCAAGTAGGATCTAATGGAATGGTATTCCAATATGGACTTGTACCTGCTATCACAACACTTTTTACATTGTAAATAAGCCCCAGATGTTTACATGCTCAGGACGACTGATTCATTTCTACTCCTAGTTCTATATGTTGATGATTTGTTGATCACCGGTTGCTCAAATTCAACGATTTATTAAATCAAGAGGATTTTGCATGAAATATTCTTGATGAAGGACATGGGTATTCTACATTTCTTCCTTGGATTCAATATAATTCACGATGCATAAGGAATCATATTGTCTCAGCAAAAGTATTCACGAGATCTCCTTGAGAGATTTAACTTGACTAACTGCAAGTCTGCCCTGACTCATTTCCTATCAGGATTCAGAATTGAGGATGGTGGGGACACTCCACTAGTTGAAATCACACTATAAAGATATCTAGTGGGGAGATTGTTGTATCTCACATACCATACCAGACCTCTCCTATGCAGTTGGAGCAGTCTCTAGGTTCATGCAGGAGTCGCATCAACTACATTGGAAGGATCCAAAGTGTATCATTTGATATGTATAGGGCACCATCATCTTTGGGATTCAATATGTAGAATAATATACATTGGACCTCATCAGGTTCACTGATTTTGACAGGGATGGCGATAGCATTGATCGTAATTCCACATATGGTTACTCACTCAGTCTTGGTTTCGAGCCTATTTGTTGGTCAAGAAAGAAGTAGGAATCTATTTCTCTATCTTCATCCAAGTTAGAGTACAAAGGTGTATTTAACATAACCATTCAGGCTATGTGTCTACAACATTTTCTTACTGATTTGGGAATTCAATTTCATTGACCGATCGTCATCTGTTGTGACAACCAAAGCACTCTAAAGTTTTGTAGAGATCCAGTTCAGAGGAAACAACTGAAGCATGTCGAGATCAATATGAAATACATTTGGGACTTATTACACGAGGGGGTCATCGACCTTTAGTTCTATCCTTCAAAAAAATATACTACAAACATCTTCCCAAAGACCTTCATTGAGCAGAAGTTCCATTCTCTGCGCAGTCATCTTGGAGTGATGTACACAATTACCTAGGAACTGTCAATTCTTCTTTTTACATGCATTGTACATTGAGGGGGAGTTTTCCCATGAGGTTTTCCCTCTTTCCTAATTTATTTCATTGTATATTTTGTATTTGGGTACCTAACATTTCCTCGTTTTCGGGACCCATTCTTTATTTTCACCATAGTGATGTTCAGCGGGGGGTGTTGGAGTTACTTCACACACACCTAGGATTTTTTTTTCCTAAGGTTTTCCCCATGTTTATTAGTCATTATTCATTATTCTATATTTAGGGAGATTATTCCTCTAGGATCATATTCTCTTCAGTTCACACTTCAGTTTGATCAGTTGAGTAGAGTCTAGATGCGACATTGGTATTATCACCATGCAACATTGGGATCATCACTAGCTAATGTGCATTGTACTTCAGGCAATCACCAGAGTAGCTCATTAATAATGATTCCATGATCTCCTCCTCACTTCTCTTTGTTTCAGTCAGTTAACTAAAGATTAATAGACTAGTTAACTCAACTAGGTGGCAACTCACTATGATAACTACCCGAGCGACTAGACTAGGTGGCAATTTACTCCTGTAACTGCTAGTGTGTGTCAATATCACTCTAGATCACCACTATGGCCCATTGGCTTCTCCTCCAGTGCACATTGGTTTATTTATACAGAGTATATCATGTGTAAATTATCATTCATTATTTTGGTTAATGAGAAGTCTTCCATTCTTTCTCCTCTGCGTCTCTTTTCTGATATTTTCTCTGCAACTATGTATGTCAATTCCCAGCTAGATCTATTTTGTGTAGGTTCAACACATTTACTCACATCTATTGATAATCCTATAATTTAGTAGGATCAAACCTTAATACATATGGTCATTAGTTCCCGATTCAATTTTGACTTTGAGGTAGAGTAGAATCAGTAGGTTGAGAAGCATTAAATGAAGGTGCATTCAATTATACACTAGAGAAGTAGTGTCTCTAGGTGGTTCTTCTGGAGGAGGAGCAATAATTGGTATATCTACATTTATATATATGACATCATATAGAGAAGTCAAAGGAAGAGAAACCATAAGAGATACATATCACTTTAATAGCATGGAGACAAGGGGATCATCCCCATGAAGACTTTAGACAGGGAGAGTAGTCCCAGAGATAGGTACCCTTTTTCAAAGGGAGAGATGGAGTAATCAGAGGCATGGAAATGTAGAGAAGGAACAAAAGAATAGAAATGTATAGAAAGTTCAGAGGAATGAAGAGATGGGTAGCATCCCCAAAGACAGTTTAGATAAGGGAAGTAGTCCTAAAGGGAGATACCCTTTGACATTGATTTCAAATGGGGAGAGATAGAAAACAAATTGACGAGCAATGGTCACAGGGGGATCACTACCATTTCACGATCTTCCTACTTAAGGAATGTCTTGGAGGTTTTGTGTCATATGGTAGTGATCCTTCTCTTGGTGATATTAGCACACACATATCCCTAGAATTTGGTCTCCACCTATTATGGTTCTTTTTTAGAAGAACATATTGGGATATATTTGAAGAATTTTCTTGTGCATGGTTGATGTATGGTCTTGTGAGCTCAGGTATTTTCCTAGAGGTACCACTAGTTGTGTGGTTATTGTTGTAGTGAATTTTTTGAGGCAGATATGTTGAAGTACATTGTTGGTCAACTTAGTTTGATTTACTGGAATATCATGTGGGGAATTGTGAGATGAATTTATTAGTGGTCTTGATATATGATTGGCTTATGAGTGGTACATGTTTGAGCATTTTTTGGTTGAGGTGTGTTGTTGAAGTTATTGGTACACATTGAGGTTGCATAATAGTGAGGGTTTGATGATTGGTTGATTGGAGAGTTCATTACACTTGGTTTATGGATTTGTTTATATGTATGGCACATGATTAGAGAGACATGGTTGTACATGGTTTGATCTATACACTTCCGATAGTTGGTATAAGATCTATGTGATAAGATCTGATTGGTTGATGAGATTAATGTGATAGGTCATTGGTACAGGCTATGATAGGTTTTTGATGTACTTGGCTGATGTACATGGTTGATTTTCATGTTTGGAACATTATATGGTACACAATTTTTACTTGGTATAGTTGATGCACTTGTTATTGTACATGGTTGATGTGAATTGTTGGCACATGATATGGTACATGATTGATACTTGGTATAGTTGATGCACTTGTTATGGTACATGGTTGATGGTATAGGTTGAGATACAGGTTTAGTGCATGGTTGATGCACTTATTATGGTACATGGTTGATGGTATATGTTTAGGTATAGGTTGATGCATGGTACAAGTTGGTACTTGGTTGAGACACATATCTTGTGATGGTATGTGGTGATCTTAGTACATGATTGGTAGAGGAATGTGTTTATGATATTGATCATATGGTTTGAGATATGCTCTTGGTGATATTTTCATGATTTGCATGCAAATGAGAGTGGATCTGGTTTTGCGAATGAGAAAGTGATTGGTTGGACAGTTTGTTGTGATATTGATCAGTTGGACAGGTTGATGTGACAATGAAAGTGATAGTGATAGTGTCAGTGGAAGTGATTGTGGTAGTGATATTTGGTATGGACTTATATTTTAGTGCGACAGGACGTGGCAAGGAAAGGGGATTGTATCATCCTTCCAGTAGGAGCCAAAGAATTAGCGAGTTGGAGCTTCCTTCATGTTGGATCTTGAAAAACTAGGTGGTTGTAGCCACCTTCCAGTTGGAGTTGAACAACATAGGGTGTTGTAGCATCCTTATGGTTGGAGCCAAAGAATTTAGGGAGTTGTATCTTCCTTTAGGTTGGAACTTGAGAATAGGGGGTTGGAGCCTCCTTCCAGATGTAGATGGAGAATTGGAAGTTGGTTCTTCCTTGAATGTAATTATTCTGACATATAATAAAAGCATTTCATGATTTTCTCCTGCATTGGGTTTCCACATAAAATTCCGATGTAATGTGTATTTGATGTGTTTTTGTTGATGTTATGATGCTTATGATTATATGTTTATGAAATATCGAATGCATTCATAGATACTACATTAATGATGAACTGATGAACATTGTTGAATAAGTTAAAAGAATACATATTGTGGTTAAAAGTGGAATAAATTTTTCATACTGATTCACCCCGCTACCTAAATTAATAAACTACATGAAATAAAAAAATAAAAAATTAATAAAATTCTCCCCAACCTAGGTGATATCAATATTTAATAAAAAAAAACCCAAAATATTAAATAGCCTGAGTTTCATTCCATCCCAATACGCCATCAGGGTCCCATGGTAAAGTCAATGAGTGAAGTTTTTTTATTGTTCTATCTGATGGTGGAGCATCCCCAACCACTGACTTGGATTATCCCACATAAAAATTCCAACTTTGTTACCATTAATTATTAGTAATACTCTGCATATGATAAAAAATGCATGCCTAACATCATATAAATTCTAAGCATAATTATAACAGAGAGAACCAGACAAAATTAAAGAAATTACATACATAGTAATTAAATAAAATAGATATAAGACACTTATACTCTCTAGTACCTATGTAGTCGGGTAGTACAAATAAGGGCATAGTCTAGCCTCCTTAGTTGGTGCCCTCAAATATTGGTCCAAGTACTAATGTTGGATCCCACACATATATCAGATAGCTATAGCACAGGGAAAACCCTTATCTGTAGAAACATTGAATCCCCTTACCCTTGTAATGGAAAAATAAACATACTATACAAGATATATTGTCATCCAACTGTGTCTCCTACATTCTGGTTGTGAAATTCCTACGCATTTCTTCCTGTTAAACATTTGGTGATTTCATCACTGCAGTATTATTCATCTCAGAGTATAACTCCACAGGAGTAAAAACAAATATATATATATATATTCCATTGCATTCCTCTCTTCATTTTGATAGCAATGGTACCCTTCACTTTTAACGACTTTTTTCTCTCCATGGTCCCACCCCTTTCCGAGACACCCTTATTTGAAACCTATCCCATTGGACTCCAATCTTTGTCCTAATCACCCTATTACATCTCACTTTCTGTGGTCCCTATTTTCATACCGACACCTCATATAATACCTAATATTCTACCATTAAATCCACCCAATATTAGACCAAATAATACTGGAGACTAAGCTCTCAAACTTAGAAATGTGAATGGACTCTGTCCCTACCACCATCCAAACAACAATCAATGACTCCCTCCCTGCAATAGTCCATGTAGCCATCCGTGAAGCAATGCAGCCATTCAAAGAAATTAAGAAGTTATATATCAATGGAAAGGACCATTAAAATTCCCATTATGAGCATACTCATTCCTCTCACTCCCCTTGGGGTTCTCCATAATCTTGGAATGACGTGCCCAAAGTTGACATGCATAAATTTGATGGATCCAACCCAATAGGATGGGTCTCTCAAATGGAACAATACTTCTCCTTCCATAATATTTGGGATGATGAGACCAAACTCCATGTATGGGTTTTTTACCTGGATCAAGAATGATGGTAGTGTCATAAGAAATTTTATTGAGGAAATCTTACTTGGAACCTGTTCACTAAAGTAGTTCATACCCGTTTTGATAGGGAATAAAATTTCTTAGGTACCAAGCTCTGCCAAAATGGATCAGTCACATATTTCATAATGACATTTTAATAGTTTTCTATCCATACTAAGGGATTATATGATGCATTTTACCTTGAATGTTTTATCAGTGGCTTAAAGGGAGCCATCTGGACTCCTGTGAGCATGTATCATCATACTACTTGGTTGCATGAATGTCAATTAGAAAAGGAAGATAATATCATCCTTCAAGCCCCACCTACAAAGGCTCCAATTCTCAACCGTCCTCACCTTGGGGCTCACCCAACTCCGACACAAACATTGAAGGCCCAAAAAGTAGCTCTAGCTGAAATGGCGAAATGTCGCAAGCAAGGAATTTTCTACTATTGTGATGAAAAGTATTCACCAAAGCATAAATGTAGAGAACAAAAGTTCTTCTATATTGATGCATTTGATTCATATCCTTTTGAATACATCCCATCATATTAGGCTCCTAAATCAGTTGATGCTCCACCAAGTGATCACACTGAATCTCTAGTTCTAACCCCCATGGAACTGGAGGAACCCATCATATCGCTTCATGCACTCTCACATATTTTGGCCTTGTAGACATTGAAGCTCAAGGGATACATCAAACATTGGCTGGTGGTGGTGTTGATTGATAGTGCTAGCACTCATAATTTTATTCATCATAGGCTTGCGGATGAGATCCATTGTTTTATCTTACCTGTTTCTAATT
>ML788369.1:176528-259443 GCA_009831015.1 Picea engelmannii
TGAATATAAAATAAATTATTTCAATAATAATTTTAATGGAGAAATTAGAAGTGGACCCAACCCTAAAATAAGGAAAGTGGGGCCAAGTGACCTAGAAGATGTTTTTAAGGAAGCTACTTGGAGAGTATAAATAAGAGGCAAGGATTTATCATTTGAATCACACTTGAGAATATTGAATATCTATAGGTGCCTGACATTTACAAATGATATCTAATCCTAAATTCTAAGGAAAGTGAAGAAAAGAAGGCCGAAATGCAAGGAAGGATAAATTCTTTTGATGGTGCTTTCTAAGGTATGTTATTTTCAGGTCATCTCACCATTTTCACTATAATGTTTTTTATATAATGATTCAGATCCTGAAATTTCTATGAAAGTGATATAACATATCCAAGTATCTGTGGTTAAAAATTAAGCTTGTGGGTCGTTATATTTTGGGAGTTACACTCTGTGGAAAATAAGGTTTGTGGCCAGTCCTAAAACTAGTCAAAATCAGGTGTTTCGGGTAACAATATCATAACTTCTTCATAAAAGATCCAAATTCAATGAGACAAAATGTGTTGGTTAGGTTACCATCTTTATTATTCTATGTAATATTTTCATATCATTTCATCAAATATTTTGTGCGGGGCACACTCCACAAGGTCTCTCTCTAGAATAAGACAGAATTCAACAAGGTATGTCATTTTTGCTATAACTCCTTTTTTGAGAGGTTATAAGTAGTTCCACTTGGAGGAATTACATAAAAAACATTGACTAACATTGTGTATCAGTTTCAAATATTTATACATTACAAGTTCAATGTTATGATTACTTCAAGTTAGGGTTGTTGACTAATCCAAAACTAGGCATGTGAGACTAAAGAAAAGTTTGATGAAAATGCTAGTCTCTTGCTGTTAAAGTTAAGGAAGGTTTGAAGGAATGTGATCGGATACACTAGGTCTATTACAAAGCTACAAATCAGATTTTGATGATGAAATTGATGAGGGCTTTTGGTTGAGGTAAATGTTGAGTACATGGTTGAGACAGTAGTTGATGAGTTGGCACATACATGAGGTGTATAGTTGATGATGTTGGTACATATTGACGAGTCATAGTTGATGAGTAGTTGACACATGATTGGTACATACTTGGTACATGGTTGGATGCACTTATTTATGGTACAGGTTGATTACAGGTTGGTGCATGGTTGATGCACTTGTTTATGGTACAGGTTGATTACAGGTTGGTGCATGGTTGATGCACTTGTTTATGGTACAAGTTGATTACATGTTGATGCATGGTTGATGCATGGTTTAGATTTATTGGTACATGTTTATAGTGGTACATCTCACAGTGATAGTGTGACAGTGGTTCCATCATTCTACTTCTACTTCAGGGTGGCAGGACGGGGCAAGGACCGGTGGTTGTAGCCACCTTCTGGTTGTAGCCGAAGAACATAGGGGGTTGTAGCCTCCTTCTGGTTGTAGCCAGAGATTTGGGGAGTTGGAGCTTCCCTCAGGTTGTAGCCTGAGAAACTAGGAGGTTGGATCCTCCTTCCAGTTGCAGCTGGAAAACAAAGGAATTTGGTGCTTCCAATGAATGTAATTCTTCAAGACATATAAGAAAAAGCATTCTGTGGTTTTCTCCCGATTTGGGTTTCCACGTAAAACACTGGTGTACTGTGCATGTGTGTGATTGTTTATTTATTACTGCTCATTATTGGATAATAATTCTACATTGATATAACATTTGAATAAAAATGATTATAATTACGTTATTACTGATTCACCCCCCCTCTCAGTAATCCAACAATATTTTATCTTCACCTTCTAATTTTCCATTTCCCTGAGAAATTATTGTGCAATAATTTCTTTGTCTGCTGGGTTGTACCAACTCACTGATGTGTTTCATTTCCTTCCATATAATTCTTCAAATGGGATCATCTTTAAATATTCTTGATACCCATTATTATAAGAAAAATATACTGAGTGGAAATAATACTCCCATTTCAATGGTTTATCCATCACATACATTCTTAGCATATATTCAATCACCTTATCGACCCTCTCTATTTTTCTTGATGAATCTAGATGCTATGTTGTGCTAAAGTTCATATTTGTCTTAGATCCTTTGAATAACGTCTTCCAACAATTTGATGTAAATTTGTGATCGCTTTCTGAAACAATTACATTAGGGACGCCATGAAGCCTAGCAATTTCACTCATACATCTACCTTATGAGATAACTTCACCAAAATAAAATGGGTATCTTTAGTAAGCTTATCCACCACCACCATGATGGAATCACGTTGCCTGGTTGTTCTGGGAAATCTAGTGATGAGTGAATTGTTACAACTTCCCATTTCCACTCAGGAATGGGTAATGGTTGAAGAAAAATAGCTATATGTCTATGTTCAATGTTGGCCTTCTGATATTCAAGACATTTGGCTATATAATCAACAACCTCTTTCTTCATACCTAGCAAAAATTATCAGTTCCTCACTACTACAATTGTTTTTCGATAGCTTGGGTGCCCAACACAAGGCACATTATGCATTTATTTAAACATCATATTTTTCAACTCTTGTGAATTAGACACATATATTATGATCCTGTTCAAGAGAATTTCATCCTCCCTTAGCCCATAATTTTTCTTTTTTTGCTGTAAATTGCCTTGCTTTAACTTTTCTTTTGTCTCCATATAATGTTGATCTGACTTTGTAGCTTCCAAAATTTTGTATTTTAAATCAAATTTTTATATTCTAATGTATGTGGCATGATTATCATGCAACCTCCTACTAAGTGCATCAACCATATTGTTCTCTTTTCCTTTGATATGATTTATATCAAAGTCACACTCATTGAGGAATTCTAATCGTCTAGTTTTCCTAACATTCAAACTTGGTTGTGCAAACAAATATTTCAGACCACTATTGTAGATCTTGTTAGTCACCATTAAATGTTTTATGTGAAATCGACATTCTAGGATCTCACAAGATGATAAATAGGTATGGAAGCCCGACAAACTGGAGAAGGGGCTAAATATGGCAAGAAGAGGCTAAAAATGGCAAGAGCAGTAAGTTGATGGGGCCCGATACGTCGTGTATCATGAACTATTGAGATGAATGGTTGAGGATGATTTCGGGGGGGAGAAACTACGTGGAGGTTAATTTTGGAAAGTGGGTCAAAATTTAAGCTATGGGTTTTCTTTGGGGATACATAGCGCCGTCAGGTGCAATTCGGGGTGAAAATTGGGTTGCCCCAAACCACTCTCTCATGCCCCCAAAATTTGGAAAAGTATAAAAGGGAATTTATTATTTAGTTTATTATTATTTCAAATACTGGACCATTTAAAACTTGTCACGACCACCCTCGTTCAACTGCAACTCAACAATACGCAAATTGCATGCCATTTCCACTCGTTTCCAGGTATTTTTCATCACAACCATGGATACTATCATAACATAAGTAACAAAACAAGATCATGTGGCCAGGAAAGAATCTGAAACACCAGAAGAGACACAATTTATATCATGAAACATTTTCTTGCTAATTATTGTAATCTGTTTCAAACCGAAACGGTCCATTGTAATTCTTGTAATCAATTTCGAAACTGAAACGTTTCATTTTAATCATTGTAATCGGTTTCAAACCGAAGGAACTAAGATTGTATAAATATTAGGAGTTCCAAATTCATTAGAGGTTGGCAGAATTGCGAGGGAACGAGTTTATCTATTCGGAACCTGAATGTAATTTTCTGAAACTGAATAGAATACACATGAAAAAGTCTTGAAGTTTCCATGAAAATATTCTAATGGTGGTGGTTTTAGTTTTGTCTCCTCTCTTTATATGTATTTCCTGTATTACTAATTTCATTTACATTGTCTTCTGTTTGAATTGGAAAGTTAAAGGCCCATAATTTGTCTTCTGATGCTCTTGGCTTAAGCAATTTAAACTATGTTAATTTCTTCCTAACTAATGTGAAAATTAATTTATTTAATTCTTTGATACAATTATATGTTTTTCCTTTCTTCTTACACTCTACAAATTTACAATTTAGAACTCAGATTTATTGCCTCATTTAGCCTTCATCCTATGGAGAGTTCTACCAACCAGTCAGTTCTTCCATTCATTTCAGAAGTTTTACTCCATATACCTAGGTGTCCCTCCTCTTCCTTGCCAACAAAATTATAAAAACCCTTCAAAAATACAAAACCTAGCCATTGATTTGTTAAAGAAAACTCATTTATTGAAGACTATGTGACAGGAGAGATCCCTCTGTGAGCTGAGAAAGCTAGTACCTAGCTCTAAATTTGGTTTGTAGGTTACCTCTGTCATTTTTTTATCATCCAAACAAATTTGCAGAGTGCTAACATTTTGGCGCTTTTGTTGGGGATCAAAAGTGAAATTTTCTCTGGGAAAATAATGACTTAAAGATTCAGATTTGATTCCTAAGGGTGAAAGTGAATCAAACACCTTATTTTCTTAGACTAAGTTTACCCTAGAGAATCCATTATAAAGAGACCAATAGCATAATGTATTTTGAGCAAGAAATAATGGCTCCCAAGAGAGTTCATACCAGGAGAGATCCAGACCTAGAAGCGATAATCACTATGTTTGATCCTGAAGCTGGAGTGACAAGCATTGAATACCTTGATTTTGATTTGAAGAACTTGATGGAGTGACAAGAATTGAAGACCTTGATTTTTATTTGAAATTTGAGAAAACTCTATTCAGAATTGAATCTGAGTCCAATTTGAACGAAATCATCTTTTGACGAGAAGAGGTTCCAAGGTTTTATGTTTGCTGCGTCTATTAAACCTCTTGTGATTATTACTCAGAACCATCATCCACTTCAAGTTCTTACTGTAGCCATGGTAGCTAGGTTTTTGGACCAATAAGACAGGATGGAAACCTTCCTAACAGGGCGCATAGCATGTTCGAGTCACCAGTAGCAAGATAGAGGAGAAGTATAAGTAATATTATGTCTAGTTTAGGTCAGCGTTAGCCAATCTTTTTGTAATAAAGCATATGTCAGTATAAGTAATAATGGAAATGCCTAATTGTTATGTAAGATTCAGTATGTCAATAAATCCTACGGGAAAGTTCTCTTGCGTATTTGATTACGCAGAGAATCTTATAAGGAAAAGAAACATCTTCCATTTTTGAAGATTGGCATTGCTTGTTTAAGAATACACTCAAAGAGATAATATGATTGAGAAAGGTTTTGTGTAGCCTATGTTTTTTATAGCAAGATTAGCCTCACCATTTATATCTTTCACAGAGGGCCTTTTTCCATTTCCCTATGCAGACTTATCAACCCCCTTTTGATAAATCCAGAGCCAAAAATATATATTTTTCCACATATACGCTCCCTAACTGCTCTGCAAGGTGCGTATATGCTTGCTGCTCCACTACAACTCACATATATCGGGATTTGTGCCAGAAAATAAAAAATGAGGTCGGGTTTCCATGTCACGACAAAATATCTCTGATCTTTGGCCTTCCATATACTGAAAACATTCTGACTCAGCCCTTTAGTTGCATTCTAGAGGCTATAAGAGCAGAATTTCAAGCTATGGAAAAAGAGGAGAAAGCATTCAACTTTGAGATCAAAGTTACTCTAGAGAAATTACTTCATATTGAGTCTGCATCCCTTTTTCCCACAAGTATGAACATAGTGTTCATCCCCCAAGATCTTTCCTTATTGTCGAGAGGACCTCATTACCTCTTTGCTATGAGATTGCCTTTGGTGGAGGATTTAAGTGGTGGAGACCCAATTGGAAGGAACTTGGTTTCTTGGTTTTGAACCGTGAAGACACAAAAGTCTGTAATGTTGATACTTCTATTGATCAATTATTAATAGAAATACTCCTTTCATGTCCTATCAATATCTTGCAAATATATGATTATTATCCATGGGCATGTTGGTAATTTTTATTAATGGATTGTTCTATCTGATGTTCTAACTCATTTTATATATTGTCACTATATACTTGCATCGCTTGTTTGTTGAGAACTTCTTGCAGGTGTAAAGCTTTGGGTCAAAGTGCTCAACGGTGGAATGACATCAAATGATTGGATTGAGGTAGGCTTCTTCCTCGTTTTGCACATTAGTTTATATAACACATGTTGGAATTGAGTTGTTTTCTACAGTCATACCTGTCTGTTGTGGTTTACCCTTGGCCATAGAGAGTTTTTCCCTTGTAACAAAATTGGTGACCCTACTGGGTAAAGATCTTCCTGCTAAGGGTTGAAGTATTTTTTTTCTTATTACATTGCTCTTTTTCCTTTGTGTTTCTTGTTGTATCATAGTTGGACAGAGTCTGTTCACTCTGGGTATGCGTTTTTCAGCCTTTTACCCTTGCCTAGTCTTGTTTTAAAAGAGATACTCCCCTTTTCCCTTGACAATGGCATATACATGCTTGTTGTCCCACTGCAAGAAGCATATATACACCCTTTTCCCTTGAATAGTCACGTATACCACTTCCCCTTGATTGATTGCTTGGTTTAGTGACTACTGGGTAGGTTTTGAGGATCATTGAGCCTTCTTAGGTCTCTGTGGTGCATATTGAGATGATCCGGGATGAAAGGAAACTTGTTTGGTGTTGAATTTTTGGGCGACGTCTTTCTCTTTGTTTTCCATTTTTTTATTTGTCCTTGGTAGTTGGGTTGTCTACTTCATTGCTTGGTATTCTGCTTGAGTGATTGCTTTTATACACAGTAGAACTTATATATCAAGTCGCTTATCAGTCCATGCATTTTCTTTTTAATACATTGAAAATACAAAAAAAAAGGTATTTTGCATTGGTTGGTATTTTTTTCTTGGAACCTTTATCATTATATTATCACATTTAGCGAAAAATTGCATTTTACTTATGAGTTGCAGAGTTAAAATTGAAGATTACACTGTTTTTATTTAGCATATCATTCACTAAAAAGTTAAAGTTAGGCTTCGCATTATATCTATTTTTATTTCCATGCGGAGTCATAACACCATGAGTTTCATTTCCATACCTTTTTGAGTAATCACGGCCAATAAAATTTACACTTTAAACTAAAATTGATTTGTAACGATTTTATTGTTTAGGGTGCACAAACTAGCCTAGGATTTAGTGCCTTGTAATAGGATTTTGTGAGTAAACTTCTCCAAGGCAATTAAATCAACATATGTGTTTGAGATAGGGAGTTGAGAAATCCATTGTATAATTGGTAATATCAGGAGGCTCCGCTCACACCGGAGTTAAGCATGAGGTCACGTGAAGTTTGTCGAAGGGATAACCCATGGACACTCACCTAGCATAAGAGATATTTCTGTGAATTTATTCATATTTGGGGATCTTTCTAGTATCCATACCTCTGCGAGAGGTGGTACTTTCAAGGTTTCGGGCTTTACTACCCTACCCATATGGTAATCTAGACTTATGACTATTCGCCTGTGCATCGGTTATACAGTGGTTGATTAGTTGCTTGACTTAGGTTTCTCATAGGTTACCTGCAAGGGTTATTCTGCTTGTATCATGAGTCAGATATGGGTCGGACAACACACAAACTTTATGGAAGATTACCTCTCTGGGGGGATCTGACCGACTAGTTGTTAAGACTATGAGGGCCCTTATAACTTATTTTGTTACCTCCAAACTTTAGCAGGGAGTCTTAGGTCCCTCCTAGATGAGGCATACCTTCTTTAGCGAGGGAGGCCACTCAGCCACTTTAGCCCGTTTGCATTCATATTCGCCATTTGACTTTTTGGTATGCTCTTTGATTAACTAGTTGGCCTTATGATTTATTTTTATTTGTTGAGAGTCATAAGTCATCGTGGAGTCAGACCAACTTCCTCGCTGGTGCCATCGGTTGTTAGAGTTACCACTAGTTTTCGAGCTATTTCCTTCTAAAAGGCATAGAGTTATTGGGAGTGGTACAAACACATACACTTTTCAGACTTCTGATCCCACAAGGATGAGTACTGAGTCTAGTATTCAAAACACTGGGATTTCATCAAATCCCAATCCCACTATAGTTAATTTCACTCCTTCGACACCTGCAACCGCTACAGTTTCAGTGTCGGAGGCCTACACCGGTACTATGGCTCGACCCGTAGTCAATCCTTTGTCTCTTGTCTCTAACCCTTTTGGGGGTTTTGGCCACTCACTGAGTTACAATGTTCAAACCATAACCATGGCTACTAGTCCATTTTCTTATGGTATGCCAAGTTTCACTTCGCAGTTTTCGACTGCCATCCCAACTACTGGCCATAACGCTAGCCTTGGACTTGGGGGAACTACACCTCCTTACACGCCTTTTCCATTTGGTAGATATCATGTTCCCCAAGTGAATCTTAATGTAGGAAGTGTCCCCTTCCTTAACCCGAGGTCTAATCCTTCTATGACTGGATGGAACAACCAAGCTGGCAGACATGTTCCACCCTAAATCCCTATCCCCTTGGTGCCGAATTTGACCAATACTTTTGGCATAATGAGTCCATTTCAATCCTCTAGATTCCCACCCAGAGGAGGTCAGTCTTATGTCTTGGGCACCCCCCAACCTAGATCTAATCTAGTTGGGGGAAATTTTAACAACCCTCAGTTTGGAGCTAATCCAACTGGGGGCAATTTTCATAACCCTTCTCAAAACATTCCTACGTGAATAATTCCCAATCCATCTTTCATGAATCCACCCGGAGGAGGGTCTTTTAATTCTGGACAAGGTTCTGGTCGTTACCAGAATCCTAGATGGAACACAACTCCTAATACTCAGTCTTGTGCAGGAGGATGGGGTCAGGTGTCGCAACCCCGTATTCCCTTTCTGTCCATGCTTAATCTGCCAGATTTGTCTAAACTAATGAACGACCCGGTGAGTCATGATCCCACATGGCCCCCTATCCCCACCAAGCTTCCGTTAGACATTCCAAAGTTTGAGGGTAAGAATGGCGAGGACCCTGGTGATCATGTCACTATTTTTCACCTATGGTGCTCATCAAATTCTTTGAATCACGATTCTATTAGATTATGATTGTTTCAACATAGACTTATTGGGATTGCGTCACAATGGTATAGTGAGCTACATAGGGGGTAATATGGGTCTTTTCAATAGTTAATGCTAGCCTTTATTAACCATTTTCAACTACCCATTCGTTACGATGTTGGCCTTGAAGTTTTGTCAACTTTATGCTAGGGTACCGACACTCATATTTCGAACCATATCCAGGAATGGTGTAGGTGAAAATGATTAGTTAAGACTCCCATACCCCCGTTCTTTCTTTTAGAAACGTTTTTAAAGTCTTTGCACAGTCCTATTTCAAAGGACGTTGCTACTTCAGGGGTCTTCAGCAAGGAAGAATCCATTTTTGGAGCCCAACAATTCGATTTGATTTATGCTCAGTCTGGTATGTTATACCACCTTCTTCCCAACACACCCCGGTCGACTCACAATCCTAGACAGAGTCTCGGGCCCCATGGCGATGGCATTGTGGGGTCCGCCAATGTAAAGTCCGCAGGCTTAGCAATGAAGTCTTTCGAAGGAATATCTTCATTTGGATCCTCCAAACCCACCCAATCGGAGGATGTACATTCTGTGTAGCCATCGAAAAAACCAAATGGTGACCGACAACCAGATGTGAATAAAAGAAAAGGTCGAAATAATCGTAGAGGTGGGAAGAATAAACCCAAGGACAAGAATAATAATGGAAAATAGAACGATAATGCTGGAAAGAAAAGCGTAAGGTTAAGTTTCCTTATAAAATTTGTACTAATGATCACCTTACACACATATGCCCCAAAATTGCAGAGGCTACGAGGCTTCTAAATATTTGATGCAGGAGCATTGCCAACTCATCAAGCGAGCCAACACATCAAGCGGAGATTAGCTGGACAAACCAACCCAAATTTTTGAAAATGCTTTGGGATTGTAGCGCAAGTCTTTGATGAACCATTTATGAAGGTGCATTGTATATTTTATTGGACCTTGAGCCTTTAAGCTCTCATCCTTTGGTAGATAGGAGGCATTTAATTAAGTTAATGCTGGTAGATAGGATTTTAAGTCTAGATTTGATAGTTTAGAGTTCGAGAGGGAAAACGGATATAGACACCCTCATTGTGCATTGTAAAATAATTATCAACCTCGAAGAAGAGAAGAGTAAGCAGAGAATATTGTATGAATAACACCCATGTACAGGCATTTGAATTAATAGAAGGAAGCTTTGATTCAAGCTCATGGTTTGTGTTGTTTCTCTGTGTATATTTTTTAAGTGCTCATGAATGTTTTCTTCTTGTTATGCATTTGCTTTGTATATGCTGTGCATATGATTTCATGTTTCAAACTGAAGTCTGAAAGGGAGAGAGAATGAGGTTCAATTGTTTCTCTATCTGAGCCAGGAGATTCCTGCAAAGGGTGCAGTTGAGGTCATCCACAAGGAGTGCGTTGATGAAGGCTCAGTAGTTTAACTTTTGTTCTCATTCGCCCAGAAGTGGAAGTGGGTTGTTGAAGCCGTGCTAGAAGTGCGCAGGCTAAAGAAGAAGTCTCAGTTGTGAATCTGAGTAAAGGGAACCAAAGCCTACTGTTGCAGGAGTTGCGCAGAGTTGAAGGGATTCAACACTTGAGAGTTGTTGAACGATCTCCACGAGGAGCGCATGCAAGCCCCTCTGAAAGAGTCAGAGTGGAAAATCTCAGGAGGTATAGAACCTTCGTGACATTGTTGAAGAAGAGCACCGGGAGTTTGTGCGTGAAGGGTTTCAAGCCAAAGTTGTCAGTGCGTGCATAGAGATCTATTTTTCCTAAGAGACTATTGAAGTTGTGGAAAAGCTCAGGAGGAACAGACTTTTGAATTCATTGAAGGCTAAGTGCAGGGAAGCTGTCGTTGGAAGTCGGAGGAAAAGCGTCACAGGTTGGCGAGCGAGCAAAGAGTCTCCTGGAGAGACACTCTTTTGTTTTGCAAAATCCTCAAGGGGAGAACGGACGGACGAAATATTTGGAAGAGATTTCACGAAGTTCCGAGAGCCGTTGGATCTCTCAGAGGTGCAAGGTAGTTACAGCGTAGGCGTGGAGAGGATTCAAAGCTCAGGAGGGGTAGCACCGTTGATCTAAGTCGGTCAGGGCCGTTGGATTGTTCAAGATATCGCCTATCGGGACCTCGTAAGGAAAGTGTCCTAAGTTTGGTAAGGAGAGTCGCGAGATTGCGAGAACTGAGATCTCGACTACTCTGAGGATACCGTGGGTTCACAGGAGTTGGCAAGTGGACAGGTGGCACCTCGCATCTCGGGAGATCGTAAGTGGAAGGATTGAAAAATTGGTGTCAAAGGTCGCGAGGAGCGAGGGTACGAAGTGGCGAGAAGGATGGAAACCATCCATCAGAAGAGGATAGGTGGCAGAGATCTAAGGATCTCGCGAACTCGGGAGTTCACAGGGTGAAAACCCCAGTGTCTGGTGTTAAAAGTCGCGAGACGCGAGGTCACGAGGGAGAGAGATTGTGAGTCTTGGCACCTCGGACATCGGGAGTCGACGGGAAAGTTATTCAACCTCGCGAGTAGCGAAGTCGTGAGGGAGTGAGGTAGCGATAACGCAGAAGTCCCGAGAAAAGTGACGGGTGCGGACGGGTCAAGTCACACGTGTGCATCAGAGTTTCGGTACCTCGGGTATCGAAGGTTGGAGAACCAAAAGTTTTGGTATCGTGAGTAGAGAGGTCACGAGTAGAGAAATCCCTCAGGGAGAAGTCAACGAGTTGACTGACCATCGAGTCTCGGGGATCCAAGAACCCATTGTTCAACCTTTGAACTCGCGAAGTCACGAGTTCCGATCCTCTGAGGAGTTAAGGAAGAGGATCGCGCGAAAAAGAGAATCCGTGGGTAGGAAGATTCCCAATAGGGAATTAGGAGAACCTTTGAGTTCTTCGGGCCGAGAAGCGAGGAAGGTCCTGTGTGAGAGGATGTGCCCCTGGGTGGCACGTTTGCGTCAGAGTGGTATCAGAGCTGATTTCTTGTCTGTATATTTCAGGCAAGAGGAGAGAAGAAGAAAAGGAACACTCTGATACACGTCAGAGTGGTATCAGAGCATATTTCTTGTCTGTATATTTCAGGCAAGAGGAGAAAGGAAGCAAAGAGGCACTCTGATACACACAGAGTGGTATCAGAGCGAGAAAATTTCTTTGTTTTCTGTAGCAGAGAAGAAGAGAAGATTTCACCATGCTGTCGAGGAGAGAAAGACAATCACCTGATCCAGAGGACAAGGATGTGCGAGGCAGAGGGAGACAAGCATAGAATCCAGAAATGGAAAGGCAGATACGTGATCTCCGAGCGAGATTAGAAGATATGGAAGCATCGCAAAGACGCACAACCAATGCTGGAGATCTGAGTGACTCCGAAGGTGAAGTTGAAGCTGAACAACAAGGAGAAGTTGCAGCCGAGGATGCAGCCAATGAGCGATTAATTAAAGCTATCGCCCAGATGAGTTCGAAAACAAAGATGGACATCCCATCCTATGAAGGAAATCTGGATGCAGAAGAACTTCTAGATTGGATTAGAGCTCTTGACACTTACTTCGACTATGAAGATATCGAAGAAGATAAAAAGGTCAGACATGATGTCACAAAATTGAAGGGACATGCAACATTATGGTGGGACGAGCTTCAAGCAGATAGACGTTCCAAAGGCAAGAAAAAGATTAAAAGCTTGGATCGAATGATTGCGAAGATGAAGGCAAAGTTCATCCCAAGGGATTATCAGATCACATTGTTTAGGAGAATGCAGAACCTGAGACAGAAGCTGATGACAGTGAAGGAGTATACTGAAGAATTCTACAAGCTCAATATCAGAGCAGGTCATCGGGAGAGCGATGATGAAAAAGTTTCCAGGTATATGAATGGCTTGAGATATGATATCCAAGACGAGATGAGTATGACAACCATCAGAACGGTGGAGGATGCAGATCAGATGGCATTGAAAGCCGAAGAGAAGCTGAGCCAGAAGCCAGGACAGCGAGGCCGAGGTAGGAGCCAGCCAAAAGGTAAGTCAGTTGCCCAAGATAGGTTCTAGAAATCTAAGGAAGACTGGAAGAAGCCTCAGACTAGAACAGAAAGAGGTGGAAGTTCACAGCAAGGCCAACACGCTAAACATCGAAGGTAGCAGACAGAACAGAGCGGAGGATACGCTGATAATAACACCTTTCCTCGTACTAGAGGTAGAGGAAGAGGCAGAGGTAGAGTCATCACATGCTTCATGTGTGGAAAGAATGGACAAAAGGTAGTTGACTCTCCAGATAGGAAGAAGGATGGAGGAGAAGCTCACATCGCCGAAGCACAAAGGCAAGCTGCTAAAGCAGAAGACGCAGAAGACAGAAGGTCATTGATGATGCGTAAATTTCTCTTAACACCCGAGAAGAAGGTGGAGGATACAACTCTAAGGAACAGAATTTTCCGAATAGCTTGCAAGACCAAAGATAGGAAGTGTAAGGTTATTGTGGACAGTGGAAGCACAGACAATCTTGTTTCAACCGAGATGGTGGAGAAATTAGAACTGGAGACAACTAATCACCCGAGTCCATACAAAGTTTCATGGCTACAGAAGGGACATCAGGTAAGTGTCACCAAACAGTGCTTAGTTGATATCAAGATAGGAGGATATAATGATAAAATACTCTGTGATGTTATTCCTATGGATGTATGTCACTTATTGCTAGGCAGACCATGGCAATATGATAGGAACGTAGTTCATGATGGGAAGATGAATACGTATACTTTAGAAAAGAATGGAAGAACACATATGTTACTTCCGATAAAAGATAAGGAGGTGAAACCGGAAGTGAACAACAGGGTACTTCTCATGAGTGGGAAGGAACGTCTGGCAGAAGTAAAGAAGAAGGAAGATCCACAATTCTTTGTGATCGGGAAACCAAAATTTGTTTTGACCAGCACAAGAGTGGATGATTTGCCGAAAGAAATTCAGGAACTGCTGGAAGAGTTCGCAGATATAGTGGTAGACGAATTACCTCATTCGTTTTCACTGATGAGGAGTGTGAGTCATCATATAGACCTCATACCAGGAGCCAGTTTACCAAACAAAGCTGCGTACAGGTTGACACCGTAGGAGAATGAAGAGGTTAAAAGGTAGATACAGGAACTGTTGGATAAAGGACTGATCAGGGAAAGTTTAAGTCTGTGTGTCGTTCCAACGGTACTAAGTCCAAAGAAAGACGGAGGCTGGAGAATGTGCACTGATTCCAGATCCATTAACAAGATAACCATCAGGTACAGGTTTCCATTGCCACGGATGGATGACTTGATGGATTGTTTAAGTGGAGCCAAAAAAATTTCAAAGGTTGATCTGAAAAGCGGATACCATCAGATTCGCATGAGGGAAGGCAATGAGTGGAAGACAACCTTCAAGACCAACGAAGGGTTGTATGAATGGCTAGTCATGTCATTTGGCTTGACAAATGCATCGAGTACATTCATGAGGTTGATGAATGAAGTGTTGAAGGAATTCATTGGTAAGTTTGTCATTGTTTATCTAGATGACATATTGATTTTCAGCAAAACAAAAGAATAACATTTGAAGCATTTAGCTGCAGTAATGAGGAAGCTACACCAAGAGAAGTTGTTGATCAACATGAGGAAATCTTCATTTATGAAGAAAAAACTCATTTACATGGGGTTTGTCATATCGGCAAATGAATTGAATATGGATCCAAGTAAAGTGGAGGTAATTAAAAATTGGCCATCACCGAGAAATATTTTCGAGGTGAGAAGTTTTCATGGACTGGCTAGTTTCTACCGAAAATTCATCAAGAATTTCAATGGAATTAGCACAGCAATGATGGATATTGTCAAGAAAATACATAAATCTTTTCATTGGAATGAAGAGGCAGAGAAGAGCTTCAATCTGTTGAAGCGGAAGATCACAGAACAGTCAGTTTTGGTGTTGCCGGATTTTACAAAAGTGTTCCAAGTGAAATGTGATGCAAGTGGCTTTGCCATAGGAGCGGTCTTGATCCAGGAGGACAGACCAATTGCATATTTCAGCGAGAATATGGATGAGGCAAAAGTAAAGTACTCCACGTATGACAAAGAATTTTATGCTATCATACAGACGTTGAAGAAATGGAGGCATTACTTGATCCCAAAGGAATTTGTTATGTATAGTGATAATAATGCATTACAGTTTGTGACTCAACAAGAGAAGTTGAACCAGAAACATGCTAAATGGGTAGAGTATATGAAAATTTTTACATTTGTAATTAAACACATTTCAGGTAATGCCAACAAAGTGGCTGATGCTTTGAGCAGGAAGTGTTTATTGCTGCAGGAGTTTCGAGTCAAAACATTGGGTTTTGAGAATCTTAGGGACATGTATGCAGGTGATGCAGATTTTGCAGAGGCATATGAAGCAGATGAGAATCTAGTTCTCAGAGACAGAAGCCCATGGATAGATTATATGATCCAAAATGGACTGTTGTTCATAGGCAATCAACTGTGTATTCCGAATTGCTCCATGAGGGAGAATCTGTTAAAAGAGAAGCACAGTGGTGGATTGGTAGGGCATTTTGGCCACGGAAAGACATTTGCAAAGCTAAGAGAAGCATACTTTTGGCCAGGGATGCGGTCGGAAGTCAAGAAGTTTGTTGACAGATGTAGAATTTTCCAGCATTCAAAAGGCAGAAAGAAGAATGCGGGAATCTATCAACCATTGCCCATACCTGAGAGGTCGTGGGATGAAATCAGCATGGATTTCATATTGGGATTGCCTAGGACGCAAAGAGGACATGATTCGATATTTTTGGTGGTTGAAAGGTTTTCCAAAATGGCACATTTTAATCCATGCCAGAATACTAGCGATGCGACTCACATCGCAAATTAGTTCTTCAAGGAGATCGTTAGACTTCATGGATTGCCGAAAAGCATAGTTTCAGACAGAGACACAAAATTCATAGGGAATTTTTGGAGAACATTGTGGAAGAAGATGGGAACTAACTTGATGTTTAGTTCTACCTATCATCCTCAGACGGATGGACAAACAGAGGTGGTAAATAGAAGTCTGGGAGATTTATTAAGAATCTTGGTGATAGAGCACCACAGCAGTTGGGACAATGTGTTGCCACAAGCAGAGTTTGCATACAATGACTCAGAGAACAGAAGCACAGGAAAAAGTCCATTTGATATTGTATATGGCAGGCAGCCAAGAGGAGTATCTGAACTGAGGGATTCATAGCAGATAATGACTAAGAGCGCAAGCGCTGAAGAATTTGCAGAATCGATGGAAGAACTTCACAGTAGGGTGAAGGAGCGATTGCTGGAATCAAACCAAGAATATAAGCGTAGAGCAGATCAACATCGAAGAAAACTTCAGTTTGAAGTTGGTGATCTAGTTATGGCACATCTAAGGAAGGAAAGGTTCCCAAGGGGAACATACAACAAGCTAAAAATGAAGAAAATTGGGCCATGCAGAGTCCTAAAGAAAATGGGAGAAAGCGCTTATGAAATTGAATTTCCGGATGAGATCGGAATATCTCCGACATTCAATGTTTCAGACTTATATCCATATAAGGCTGAGGAAGCAGGAGCTATAAGTGATGAAGAGCCAGAGGTCCAGTGGTAGAAGAAGATGCCGATTGCGGAAAAGCCACAGATGGAGCATATACTTGACAAGAGAGTGAGCAAAAATACCCGGCGGAAGCAATACTTCGAGTATCTGGTTAAATGGAAGAACCACCCAGTGGAAGATGCCAGTTGGGAGATGGAGGCAGTGATACAAAAGCATGGACAGACCGTGTAGGATCTCATGGATAGGAGCCCATGAAATTTTTCAAGCCGAGGAGTATGATGCAGGAGCATCGCCAACTCATCAAGCGAGCCACCACATCAAGCAGAGATCAGCTGGACAAACCAACCCAAATTTTTGAAAATGCTTTGGGATTGTAGTGCAAGTATTTGATGAACCATTTATGAAGGTGCATTGTATATTGTATTGGACCTTGATCCTTTAATCTCTCGTCCTTTGGTAGATAGGAGGAATTTAATTAAGTTAATGCTGGTAGATAGGATTTTAAGTCTAGATTTGATAGTTTAGAGTTCGAGAGGGAAAACGGATATAGACACCCTCATTGTGCATTTTAAAATAATTATCAACCCAGGAGAAGAGAAGAGTAAGCAAAGAATATTGTATGAAGAAAACCCATGTACATGCATTTGAATTAATAGAAGGAAGATTTGATTCAAGATCATGGTTTGTGTTGTTTCTCTGTGTATATTGTTTAAGTGCTCATGAATGTTTGCTTCTTGTTATGAATTTTCTTTGTATATGATGTGCATATGATTTCATGTTTCAATCTGAAGTCTGAAAGGGAGAGAGAATGAGGTTCAATTGTTTCTCTATCTGAGCCAGGAGATTCCTGCAAAGGGTGCAGTTGAGGTCATCCGCAAGGAGTGCGTTGATGAAGGCTCAGTAGTTTAACTTTTGTTCTCATTCACCCAGAAGTGGAAGTGGGTTGTTGAAGCCATGCTAGGAGTGTGTAGGCTGAAGAAGAAGTCTCAGTTGTGAATCTGAGTAAAGGGAACCAAAGACTGTTGCTGCAGGATTTGCACAGAGTCGAAGGGATTCAACACTTGAGAGTTGTTGAACGATCGCCGCAAGGAGCACGTGCAAGTGCCTCTGAAAGAGTCAGAGTGGGAAATATCAGGAGGTATAGAACCTTTGTGATATCGTTGAAGAAGAGAACTGGGAGTTTGTGCATGAAGGGTTTTAAGCCAGAGTTTCTAGTGTGTCCACAAAGATCTCTTTTTCCTAAGAGACTATTGAAGTTATGGAAAAGGTCAGGAGGAACAGACTTTTGAATTCACTGAAGGCTAAGTGCAGGGAAGTTGTCATTGGAAGTCGGAGGAAAAGCATTGCAGGTTGGCGAGCGAGCAAAGAGTCTCGTGGAGAGACACTCTTTTGTTTTACAGAATCCTCAAGGGGAGAACGGACGGATGAAATCTTTGGAAGAGATTTCACGAAGTTCCGTGAGCCGTTGGATCTCTCAGAGGTGCAAGGTAGTTACAGCGTAGGCGTGGAGAGGATTCAAATCTTAGGAGGGGAAGCACCGTTGATCTAAGTTGGTCAGGGTCGTTGGATTGTTCATGAGATCGCCTATCGGGATCTCGTAAGGAAAGTGTCCTAAGTTTGGTAAGGAGAGTCGCACGATTGCGAGAACCGAGATCTCGACTACTCTAAGGATAGCGTGGGTCCACAGGAGTTGGCAAGTGGATAGGTGGCACCTCGCATCTCGGGAGCTCGTAAGTGGAAGGATTGAAAAATTGGTGTCAAAGGTCGCGAGGCGCGAGGGTACGAAGTGGCGAGAAGGCTAGAAGTCGTCCATCGGAAGAGGACAGGTGGTGGAGATCTAAGGATCTCGCGAACTCAGGAGTTCGCAGGGTGAACACCCCAGTGTCTGGTGTTAAAAGTTACAAGACGCGAGGTCACGAGGGAGCGAGGGTGCGAGTCTCGGCACCTCGGACATAGGGAGTCGAAGAGGAATTTATTAAACCTCGCGAGTAGCGAAGTCGCGAGGGAGCGAGGTAGAGATAGCGTGGAAGTCCCGAGAAAAGTGACGGGTGCGGACGGGTCAAGTCACATGTGTGCATCGGAGTTTCGGTACCTCGGGTATCGAAGGTTGGAGAACCAAAAGTTTGGTATCGCGAGTATAAAAATCCCTCAGGGAGAAGTCAGCGAGTTGACTGAACATCGGGTCTCGGGGATCCGAGAACCTAGTGTTCAACCTTTGAACTCGCGAAGTCATGAGTTCCGATCCTCCAAGGATTTAAGGAAGAGGATTGTGCGAAAAAGAGAATCTGTGGGTAGGAATATTCCTGATAGGGAATTAGGAGAACCTTTGAGTTCTTCGAGCCGAGAAGGGAGGAAGGTCCTGTGTGAGAGGACGTGCCCCTGGGTGGCATGTTTGCGTCAATATTCCACCCGCTATACTAACGAATCCTTTTCCTCACAACCAACACTTAACCTCCAGTTCTTCGAATGCTGGAAATGTGCTTGGTGGGAGTCAAAACCCACCACCGCAAGATGGCAACCGTGTTTGTATCAATATGGTCGACGAAAAAATCAATATAGCCACTCGCTCTCGAGATTATGGATCTTCAAAATCTAGTACCATCCTAAAAGCTCCTCCTCCACCCCCAGAGACAAATTTATAGATCGAGAAACTAGATCCACCGCCTCGTATTCCGAAAGGAGTATTCAAGTGCTCTACCCATAACCCTAATGCTAGAGCCACCCATAACTACTCTATTGTTGAGGATCTGGGCCAAACACCTTGCACGATGTCTACTTTGGAGGTACTCTTGATGTGTCCATCACAAAGGAATGCCTTAATCTCTGCCTTAGGAGATCTAGAACCTAGTGGCTCGAAGATCATCAAGTTTGATGTCATGAATGTGAAGCCTCACTTACCATACCATGTGTCTTTCCAAATCCACGTGGAGTATTCTAAATATACCATCAAACGAGCGGTTGTTGATGAAGGTGTTGCCACTTGTGTGATGTCCTTAGTCAATTGGAAAGATATCGGTTCTCCAACCCTTTCAAAGTCATCGACCATGTTGATCGCATTCGACGGTCATTCCTTCCACCCTCATGGTATTAGGTGGGAAGACAGTAGAGGTAGTTGATGCACCTCTCGATTATAACCTATTACTAGGTCGCAATTAGACTTATGCTATGGTCGATGTTGTATCGTTTGTTTTCTGCATGCTTTGTTTTCCTCATTAGGGGGAGATTGTGACGATCGACCAATTATCCTTTGCGTACTCTAGCCCGAACACATCTGTTGGATCGTCGATCCATGTGGTCGACAATTCTCAGCTGGCAACTGATAATATCGGTGTCGAAATGTATTCTTACCTCATGGGTACTTTCGAATTCTTGGCACCGACTCACCACATTTACGCCATGTCCAGTACACCCTCTTCAGTAGAGAAGTCCATCCCTTTCCGCACTTATTTTTTTAGTGACCCTTGGACCCTACCTTCTATGACTTTGTCGATGGAAGGTCAGTTGCATGTTGGCATGGATATGTCACTATCGACAGTAGAGATTTCATATCAAGCTATCCTTGACTCTTCTATTGATCCTGATCCTGTTCCCTCGTAGACGGTTGAGGAGGATCCAGTTCTTAGGCCCGTGTGGGCCACTTCGTTATATTGTTCACATAATTTCTTGGATGAGACTTTGCCTTCGGACTAAGCCATCCTTGAATCCATGAATGTTTCTGAGAGACCTTGGGACGATATGCATCATCGATCTTATTTTCTCCCAAGTCTTGAAAGAATTGAGCAAGATGATTTTAGATCTACCCTGAGTGAGATAGTTGGTCACGCCATAGATCCACTTGATACACATGGCATTTACACTGAAGGGAATATGGCGAGTATTTCTCCTACCGTCCAGATCGATATATCTCGTACCCCTGACAAGATCGAAAATATAAAAATATAGGTGTAGTGATGCAAGAGCATCTCTCCACGTCAGTCAGCCAGCTAGCCAGTGACGTCTTGCGCATGCATTCAAAACTGAAGAGAGAGGCGCAGTCCTCATTTAAATCTTGAATTGAATGTAACTTTAATGTTTAAGTTGTTGAGCTGGGAAGTCGTGCCTTTTTGTAGGCATTAGGTAGATCGGCCATTAATGTTTGTATGGCTGGGATCTAGATCCAGATGCTGGACTAGACAGCCCATTCAATGAAATTGAATAGGGTAGGTAGGTTGGATGGAAGCGCTCGAAGATCCCCCTCATGTAAAAAGATCGATTGTATCTCCTAGTGGGGTTAGATGAGTAGAAGTCTGAGTAGAGCCAAAGAGAGCTCGAGAACACCTTGTAATTACAGGCATTTGCCATTTTTAATATAAACAAAAGAAGTTTTTCCTGCATGAATTCCGTGTTATGTGAATGTTTGTGACTGTTCTTTTATGTTGTAGATGTATACTGTAGTTGTGCATTTGCAGGAGTTGGTTGGATTTCAGGTGAAGGTCTTTGAGTCTTCACACCAGGAGGGTGTGACAGAACGCTGTAGGTTCTGATAGCCATGCACAGAGGTTTCACTTCTGAATTCTGCGGGTTTAGAAAAAGACGTGTTGTGGCACAGGAACTGGAATCAACAACTCAGTGAAGACCTCAAGGTTTCTAAATACCTTGGAGGCAAGGTTGTGTATGAGAGACACAGTTGCAGACAAAATTCTGCTATGGATTCTATGAAGCTCTTCTAGGTGGCCATTGAGTGCATGCACATTGGTGCATAGAGGAAGAACTTTGTTGTGAGTTCAAACAGAAGAATCAGAATCACTGAGGATTCTGAGAGCTCCGCCAGGTGGGCATTGAGCAGGTGCATAGGTGCACAGAAGACAGGACTGCAGGAAGTTCTGTGAGAAGACACTCTGCCAGGTGGGCATTGAGACATTGTGTAGGTAGGCACAGAGGGAAAATAACTCTGTTGTGAGTTCAAACAGAAGAATCAGAATCACTGAGGATTCTGAGAGCTCTGCTAGGTGGGCATTGAGCAGGTGCATAGGTGCACAGAAGACAGGACTGCAGGAAGTTCTGTGAGAAGATACTCTGCCAGGTGGGCATCGAGACATTGTGTAGGTAGGCACAAGGGGAAAATAACTCTGTTGTGAGTTCAAATAGAAGAATCAGAACCACTGAGGATTCTGAGAGATCTGCCAGGTGGGCATTGAGAAAAGGCACAAGGTGCAGTTGGGGGAACTTTGTTGTGAGTTCAGACAGAATATTTGAGGATTTATGTGAAGCTCTGCCAGGTGGGCATTGAGCTGGTGTAAGGAGTGCACAAAGATAAAACTCTGCTGTGAGTTCAGGAAGAAGAAACAGAATCATTGAGGATTCTGAGAGCTCTGCCAGGTAGGCATTGAGCGACTGAAAGGGGAGGATACTCTGTCAGGTGGGCATCGAGTAAGTCTGTAGACAGACATAGGAAGAAGAGAACTCTTTGAGTTCTGTATTTAGAGGAAGAATCCACTGAAGGATATTCACAGGGTTGCTGAACACCCTGATAGACTCAGCAAGAGGTTGCTTGAGTGAAGGATAGCCAGGAGGGCATCCAAGTATTCTCCATCTGCAGGAGAAAGGAAGAAGGATAAAATCCCTTAGGGGTCTGAGCATTTGAGAAGCTTAGGAGAGACAACACTGTGGGTGCGTGAAGACTCTGCAGAGGTGCAAAAGTCAAAAGAATCCCTTGGGGATTCAAGAGTAAAATCTCAGGAGGAGTCAACATTTTTATACGCGCAACGAAGCTCAGGGTCGAGGAGTTTGCAGAGGAGAAATGGACAAAGGTCAAGGCCTTTGAGAACTGGAAATTCTTCCAAGTCTCGGAAGAAAGTGCAGAAGCTCAGGAGGGAGCACAGCCGCCATCAGATCGGCTGGAGAAAAGAATATCTAGACCATTGGTTTCTACGTCTAGGAGAGTGTCAGGAGGAGTGCACAGGAAGAACGGATCTTGACCATCAGATCTTGAGAAAATTACTCGTCAGTCGTCGGATCAGACAAGAGATGCACAAGGTTTACCATCGGGAATAACTGAGGGGAAAATCCCGACGAGAGGCGTAGCCATCGGGATATCGACACTCGGGATATCAAAATTCTCGAGGTTGAGAAAGTTGAGACACTTCAAGTCTCGAAATAGCAAGGAACGATCTGGACCATCCGTTAGTGGAGACACGTGGCGGAGATCGAGGCGTCGGGAGTCGGGATATCGACATTCCCGTGGATAGGAGATTGGGTAAGTCCACCTTGAAAACCCCGACACAAATCTAGGTCGTCCATATGAGAGAGGACGCATGTCACGTGATCATCCATTCTAGAGATCCGACACTAGACATCGGTATATCAACACTCGAGAAATCAGAGTTCCTGAGGTCGTGAAAGTCGGGACATCAGAAGTCTTGAAACCGTGAGGAGTAATATGAACCGTCCATCAGAGGAGGATGCACGGCAGCAATCGGAGCCATCGGGGAAAGTCCCGACAGGAAGTCGTCTATCGGCATTTTGGTCATCGGGATATCGGGAATCCTAGTGACAAGAGGTTTGGGCATTTCAGAATCGCGAAGTCCGAAACGCCGACAAGAAGAAAAGTGCCATTGTGGGCCAGCTATCATCCTATCGGGATTCGGAGGATCAGGAATCTTGTGAGCCAATGCATTGTGGCATTGAAAAGATCGAAACCCTGACGAGTGGTAAGACTGCGGTCATGGGGATAGTGGTCATGTGGGCCAGGAGCCTAGCCAAGAGAGCTAGTGTATAAATATCACGCCAGGATTCAGCAGATCGCGGATCCTGAGGACAAGTGCATTTTGGCACTTGAAAGTCCGAAACCTCGAAAGAAGGATAAGGCTACGGTCTTATGAATTAGAGGTCACATGGACCAGAGCATATCCAGGAGAGGCTAAGGCGTGTAAAGGGCGCGTATCGGTGAAATTTCTCATCGGAGATTGGGAGTTCAAGAGGACAAGAACTCTCGACGACGGGGATCACGAAACCCCGAAACCTGAAAATGAGTCGGGGAAGATCACGGTTAAGTGCAGAGAGTCGTGTGGGTGAAGAAAGGACCTGTGGATTGGGGTTTTCATTAGAGATTCTAGTAGGGAATCAGAAGAGTTAATCCATCTCATGAATGAGTGAATGAGAACGATCCTGTGAGCAGGAAAGTGCAACGAGGTGGAGGTCGTGAAATCTCTACTGCGTCAAGTGGTATCAGAGCTTGATTCTTGCTTGTATATTTCAGGCAAGAGAGGCAAGAGGTAAAGAGCACTCTGATACACATCAAGTGGTATCAGAGAGGGAACTTCACTTGTATATTTCAGGTGAAGCGATAAGGTAAAGGAAGACAGAGTGTTGGAGACTCTGTGGCGATTGTTTGCAGGTAGGAAGCAATCAAGAAGGCAGTCAGGGAGACTGTAGGAGGATGAAGCTGGCAACACTCTTGGTGCAGAGTGACAGCAATAGGTTTGCTAGGAAAGTAGACAGAGATAGCACCATGGTTACTGAAGACCATAGATATGCTGGGAAGAAAAGCAAAGAAGAGAATCTTGCAAAAATGGATAAAGAGATCTATGAATTAAAGGCAGACATAGAGAAGCTCGAACTGCGGATGCGGCAGGATAAGAGGTCGAGATGGATGTGTGAATGGACCATGAAGAAGCTGAAAGAAAAATGGCTAGTCAAGGATTTGATGGTCAGAGGGCAGCGCAGGCAATTAAAACGGTGGTTGAGGTATGTTGAAAACCTCAATGGACCTGAATAAATGGTTCAGATATGTGAACCGGAGACTGTAAAATTTCTCGGTGAAGAAAATGAAATGGTATCATTTGAAGATCTCATAATATGCCAGGAGGGTAGAGTGGAAATTCCAGTTTTCCAGGAGGGAAAAGAGTTGGTATCACTGCGGGATCTCACAAACTGTCAGGAGGACAGCCGAGGAATTTCACATTGCCAGCTGGGAAATGAAATGAGGTCACTGCGGGATCTCAAAGACTGCCAGGAGGGCAGCAGAAGAATCTTAAACTGCCAGGTGGGAAGAGATGAAAATTCGAGACTATCTGAAAGTCTCATGGACTCGGAGGTGAGTTCAATTCAGCAAGGAGTGTTGATGAAGATGGGATTAGTTGATCTCATAATCTGCCAGTAGAGCAGCGGGAGCATCCCATATTGTCAGGTGGGAAGGGACAAGTAGATGAGACTATCTGAGGGTCTCATGAACTCAGAAGTGAGTCGGAATCGACCAGAAGAGATGACAGAGAAGATGAGCTCAAAGATAGAGTTGGATCAGCATGTGAAGCTGACAGAGGAGGAGGATCCGAGGGACCTTCTAATGATTGGGGGAATTCATGTATTCCTACCACTTTCCCAAGAGGAGGTATAAATCTGTGCTGCAGATGCAAAAACAACAACAGAAGGACAACCAGTTGAGACTGTCGCAGAAGGATTGGAACACACTTTGGAAGTTGCCCAAACAGGAAAGGAAAATGAGCATTATGAGGAGTGTCTTAACATATTCATCTAGGAAGTTGAAGAAGTTGTAGCATTGGAGCTGACAGCAAAAGAAGAAGACGGAGAAGACGAGCATTCCGAGGAATGGCTTAATATTTTCAGCCAAGAAGTTGAAGAGACTGCAATGTGGGAGTTTGCAGCAGAAGAAGAAAAAGAGGCAGACAACATTTGTTTTGCTGATCTGTGGGAACAAATTGAAGCCCTAGAAGAGAGGGTAAAAGTGCAGAGCGTGCACATCCAACAGGTAAATTTGGAGACTGATGAAGAAGGCATGGGAGATCCTGAGAATCTGCCCATGTGACAAAAAAATTTGCAGCTGGGGAGACTGCAAAAATAGGGCCAGCCACTGGAGCAGCTGGACGAAGTGATGAAAGATATTAGAAGGCTGATGTTGAGGTCAGCAGAGACTGTCAGCGAGGAGAGGCTGAGCAGAAGAGAAGCAGCAGCGCAGAAGCAACAACAGCAGGTGAATGGAGCAGATGGGAAGCTCCAGATATTTGTTTGCGATTGAGGAGGATTTCAACATCAGAGATGGGAAGCTCATGAGTAGGAGCTCATGAATTTTGTAAAGGGCACGTATCGGTGAAATTTCTCATCAGAGATAGGGATTTCAAGAGGACAAGAAATCTCGATGACGGGGATCGCGAAACCCCGAAACTTGAAACTGAGTCAGGGAAGATCATGATTGAGTGCAGAGAGCCGTGCGGGTGAAGAAAGGACCTATGGATCGGGTTTTTCATTAGACATTCCAGCAGGGAATCAGAAGAGCTAATCCGACTCATGAATGAGTGAATGAGAACGATCCTATGAGCAGGAGAGCATGATGATTTGGAGGTCGTGAAATCTCTACTGCGTCATGTAGATTGTTCGCCAGAAGATATTTTGATCTACACCAACCTCTTCAAATAATTTCGAGATGTATTCGCTTGGTCCTATGAAGAGATTCCAGGGATTGACCCCCATATTTTCGAACATGAGATTAGGACTTACTCAGATGCTAAACCTGTTCAACAACGTCTTAGAGTTTTTAATCCTAGGAAGGCCCCCACTATTAAGGAAGAGGTAGAGAAGTTACTTAATTTCGGCTTTATCTACCCGATTCCCTTGACTGAATGGGTATCCAACGTTGTTCCAGTGAATAAAAAGAAAGGAACCATCCGCGTGTGTATGGAATTTCGTGACCTAAACAACGCATGTCCTAAAGATAACTTCCCAATGCCATAACCAAATCCAGATCAAACCCAAAGACCAACATAGGATGACATTCATATGTCCTTGGGGCATGTTTCCATACCGAAAAATGCCTTTCGGCCTGAAAAACGTCGGAGAAACCTTCCAACGAGCCATGACTTTCTCTTTTCATGATCTCAAACACATCGTCAAAGCTTAGCTCAATGATTTTGCTGCTCACTCTCACAAGAGAGTGGATCATGCTACGCACCTTCGACTAGTTTTTGAAAGATGTCGCTACTATAGAATCCAACTCAATCCTCATAAATGCATATTTTGTGTTAGATCTGGCCGTCTCTTAGGATTCTTAGTCTCCGAGACAGGGATCATGGTCGATCCACTTAAGGTTGAGGCAATTCTTCAGTTGCCTCCCCCGCACACAATTAGACAACTTCAAGGTTTACAGAGGAAAGATAATTTTTTGCGTTGGTTTATTGTGAATTACGCCAATATCACTAAAGGTTTCTTGCACCTATTGAAGAAAGACACCCCATTCATCTGGGATGAGAAAGCCCAACAGTATTTTGATGCTTTAAAGAAAGCCTTGGTATCATCCCCTCTGCTGAAATATCTTCATTACAATAGAGATTACTTGTTGTATATCACCGTGTCTGAAGAGACCATTGGCATGGTTCTAGTTTAGGAGGATGATGAGCTCCATGAGCATGTCATCTACTATCTCATTCGAAATTTAGTCGATCCTAAATGTAATTTCTCACACGTTGAAAATCTAGCTTTGGTTGTTGTCCACGCAGTCCAATGTTTACGACACTATGTATTTCTTTGAAAAACTATTGTGGTTGTCAATGTTAATCCATTTAAATACATCCTCACTAGACATATCATAGGTGAAAAATATAATAAATGGATTATCATCTTACAATAATTTGATCTTGAATTTGCTTCGGCCAAGTCCAAGAAATCACTAGTTTTTTCATAGTTAATATCTGATTTCCCACGATTAGATGAATATGTTATTCATGTCTATTTGTTCTCATATGAACACATTTTCCTCGTCTCGTCGTCTGACCCCTGGTATGGAGATATTGTTTTATATCTTCAAACCTTCAAGTTCTCTCAGCATCTCTCGCGAGATGATCGACGTTGTGTTAGATACCAAGCCAAAAGGTATACAATCATTGGCGACACTTTGTATCGTTGAGGAATAGATAGTATCTTAGGTCATTGCTTAAATCACAAGGAAGTCGAGTTAGTCCTTAATGATTTCCACAAATGGGCTCATGGTGGTCATCTATCCGGGCTTGCGACATCCCAAAAAATCTTGCGAGACAGTTACTTCTGACCCACCATCTTTAAATATTGTATTGAAGAAGTTAAGAAGTGTCACCCCTGCTAGGTGTTCACTCGAAAAATGTGCTCGCACCCAACCCCTCTTCACCTAGTCATTACCGTCAGAACCTTCACCAAGTGGGGAGTAGATTTCGTTGATTGCAACTCAACTTTGACTGGGGGGCATCAACACATTATTGTGGTTGTCGACTACTTCACCAAGTGGGCCGAAGCCATGCCTACCATGAAATTTGATGGGAAGACTGTAGCTTTTTCCGTATTTAACCAAATTATCGCCCGGTTCGGTATCTCGAGTGAGATTTTCATTGATCATGGCAGTCATTTTCAAAATGAAATGATGATAGAACTAGTGTCTAATATGGGGTTTAAACATGATCACTAATCTCCTTACTACCCCCAGGAAAATGGGCAAGTAGAGGCCTTCAATAAGTCTCTCAAGACCATCTTGCAAAAAAATGTCAGTCGGAGCAATTCCAACTGGCACATCATGTTATATCCCACACTTTGGGCATATCAAACCTCAGTTAATACTACCACCAGTTTTTCTCCTTTTCAGTTAGTACATGGAGTGGAGTCGTTACTCCACGTTGAATGCAAGATCCCTTCTCTCAAATTGGCAGCTAAGCTCCTACCCAACACTTTCGATTTAGCGCGATGCCTTGTACACCTAGAGAGTCTTGACGAGCAGTGTTGGGACGCCTTTAAAACTATCAAGGAAAACAAGAAATGTGTCAAGGTTCAGTATGATAAGTCTGTCTATCCCCGGTTGTATGTTGAGGGTGAATTGGTCCTCTTCTATGACCAAGCCAAAGAACCACTAGGGGCAGGAAAGTTTAAAACCATGTGGCATGGTCCTTATATCGTGCGACATGTTCTAGAATAAGGAGCCTACGAGTTGGAATATTATGAAGGGAATAAATTGGTTGAGCCTAGAAATGGGCTCTACTTAAAGAGGTATTACACTTGAGCCCTGGGCTTGGGTGAAACCCTTTGTATACTAATGTAAATTTAGTGCATGTACACGCTTTCTCCTTTTTTGTCTTTGCCTTGCTTATCGAGTTTTTCTTTTTGTTGGTAGATGTCAATGGATTCTTTGGTCTACGTAGGATTCACAGAGGGAGCTAGTCGTCATACATAGAATTTAGCTTCCTTTGCTTGGGTGATTTATTCGCCCAAGGGTCTGCTAGTGTCTTCATGTGTCTTATGCCTAGGGCCATCGATGAATAATGTGGCCGATTATAGCGCCATTATAGAATTATTGCATGATGCTATCTTACATGGTATTCTCTCTATAGAGGTGCACTTTGATTCTCAGTTAGTTGTATGTCAGTTGAACGGTCATTACCGTGTGTGTGATCTGACGTTACTCCATCGATTCCTACGAGTATGTCTTTTAGAACGACCATTTGATTTTATTACATACGTTCACATTCCTAGAAGTTCTAATCATGTATCTGATGCCTATGCTAATTATGTTTTGAATTGGCATTTGTCACATTAATAAAGAAAAGAAAACCATTAAATCAATGTACACATTGTAATATATAAGTATAGTCGAAGATCCCTCTTTATATATTTCCAAAATATATGGTGTTTTATATTACAAAATTGGCGCTAAAACCCTAAAAAATACATATACAGTCGATATACATGTCCCATGACATCTACACTTGTGGCACCAAATGAGTCTCATGATAGCAAACCACGGCGTTGGCAAGATGTCGAAAGAGTCATACCCATGCTCTAGGTACACCGACAACCTGCCTCTGCATAGCTTCAGGTAGACCCTCCACCTGAACCATAGTAATCCTCTGTGTCAAACACGACAGGGTGCCCTACACATTCTTAAGGACTCTCTCTGCCTCTCCTCCCAACGCCTCATCTCCCCAGTGCCTCCACCTATGTCGTAGTAATCCCTCTGGCTATTGTAGACCCACATCTACAACCACACAAGTATCGAGTTAATATTTAAAAACACCATCCCAAAAATATTTTTGTTCTTTTAAATATAAAAATACAAAAAATGAAATATATAAAAAATATTGTTTACCTATGGCACCGTAGGCGGCTCCTAGTGGAAGTGACATATTATAATCACCTCTAAAATCAATTCCCTCGTAGGGATAGTCATCCAGAGCTATGATTTGTCTCCTCCACCAGAAGAAAAAATCATCGTTGTAGGGTGTCGCCACCCTACCTCCCCCCTGTCGTCTCATGGCCTCGATCCATCGCGCCATAGCTGGATTGCGTGGCCCTCTAGGAATGATATTGTAATGTCCCCAAGGCTGAGCTCATTGTAAATATTGGTTATGAAATGAATTGTAAATATGTTTTGTAGGCTAGTGAGCCAAGTATATATAAGTTGGTGGGCTTATGTGATTGTTAGGTCAGAGAGCCTAAGGGTTGAAGGCCAAGAGCCTAATTTTTGTACATGTATGTATGCAGCACATTAGTAAAATATAAACACCACTGTGTGCAGGCCGACACGATGAATGAGTGATGGGGGAATAAGAATCCATAGAGAGGGAAATGGATTAGGGGATGGAAGGTGGGAAAATGGGCTAAGTGTTAAGCCTAGCGGGCTTAAGCCTTGGGAATAATAATTTAATATTATTCCAAAGGACATGTGAATAATATGTCTTATCCTAAGTTCTTTTGGAAGGACAAACAACTTCCAAATGGAAGGAACACATGCTAAAGGAACACATGCAGTTGCATGGGTGACAAATGTCAACCCTGACCCATGCAAATAAAGGGTTGAGATGAGCCGTGATGGGGGTTCTCCTCCATTCAAACCGATCTTCTGAACTGTACGTCCAGCCCAACCTATGTAAGAACATATCTGTACACCCTCTAAAAAAAGAGAGGTTGTGTTGATTAGGGAGAGCCTATGTTAATTTCTGAAAAGCTGAAGCATCCTCTCTCTGAGCATCGAGCCTATGCGTGGAGTCTTGTCTGAAGCCATATCCGTGAGACCATCCGCCATTGTTGAACCTGTTGGAAATCCCATGTTTTTTTTCCCCATTGGTTGTTATGGCCACGTAGTGTTGGACTGCGTGAGGATTGTTGGCCAGTTGTACAACACTCTCTCCAAGTGAGATAGGTGATTGAGGTTGGAAGAATAGGTTGTTAGCCTATGAGCAATTCTCTCTAGGTGAGAAAGTGCACAAAGGAAGGAGAGAAATCCTGGAAGGAATCATGTAGCTGCCACAGGGATCAGAGACTTCTGGTCCAATCTATTGCTGTAACCCAAGGCAAGGGAGGTTAGCAATTGAAGGAATGTCTAGGTGATAGAGAAGGTATATACTCCTGGGGTGGAACGGTCATGTGGGGAAGGAGATTCTCTGGGCAGTGAGCATGAGTGGTTCTTGGGAGAGAATTTCTTCCTTGTGACTGTGTGTTTTCCCTGTAACCTCAGCCTAGCCTAGGATTCTCTGCCTTGGGGGGTGGAGCTTAGTCCCAGCTCGAGGGTGATACACTGATGAGCTGACGAGTAGTGTGGTCTAAGGCTGGAAGGTTTGTGGAAGGCCTGCACTTGGTTGGTGGAACTTCCACTGTTTCAAAGATAAGTACCATATGACGTTTTAATTTATGTTTCTGCATGTCTGTGTATTCATAATTATCATGTATTCTACTGTGCATATGAATTAATGCTAATGCCATGTTTAAAATTATGATAGAAGTAATTTTTCGACTTACTCTGAGCTCTAAATGTGTTTCATTGCTTAAATGCATGTTGTTTTATAATCTGAGAGTGAGTGTTATATTTCCGCGAAGTATGGTAACAGAAAGATTGCTACAGTTTGGTATCAGAGCCAAGGTTTCGACGCTAAACCTAGATGGGACAATTGAGTGGTCTTTGGATTGAGGGTGTGATGAGAAATTGTGTCTAGAGGAATGATTTTAGACCCTGGAATGCTCCTGATGTGTCAAGGAGTTACTTGACGTGCTTACCAGCTTAGGAGGTATAGCGGTGTTGTGAAACCGTAGACGGTGTGGTATATGGACACAGGGAGAGAGGAATCCACACCAGAAGTGTTGGAGCCTTAGGATCTGTTCAGAAGGGAAGGAAAACCCTTGTGACCATCAGATATGGAGAAGGTGTACAAGGTTTAAAGACCCTTTGGATTTGCACAGGAACGTGGAAGTCGCGATACGAGAAATCTCAAAATTTGTCAGGACCGTCCATCGGGGGAACCACGTGGCTATCAGACGACGTATCGGCACCTGTGAAACCAAAAAGGAAGACCCTTGTTTTCGCAATTCGTGAGTTAGTGAAACATGAATTCCCGAAATGATCTACACTGTAGATCGCAGGAGAGGATTTGACCGTCGGATCAAGTGGAAGAGTAAGTCGTAATTTGGGATTTCGGCAAACAAAAGTTCAAGATGTGGGATGCACGAACTCCCGATGCCCGAAACCCCAAAACATCGAAAAGATCTAAACCATAGATATGAGGAAGGAGTCTAACCATTGGTTTTTTCTTGGAATGGAGGTGGACGCATGAATGTGTACCATGTGCTAGTGAGTCGAGAAGGCAGGCGAGAGTGGTGGGAACCGATGACATCACCGAAGGTGATGTGGACCCTCTTGAACGTACCACATGCCACTATGGTGAAGGGAGACAACTGTGCTGTGGGCCCGGAGAATAAAGTAAATCGAAATTTCAAAAGTTGGGGGTTGGAAAGGAAAGAAATTCTAGAAGTCTCAAGAACTAAAACCCTGAAACCCGAAGTCCCAAAGTCATCGGAGACTGAAGAACCGTAACAGGTTTTAAGAGAGATAGCTGTGTTGTGGGCCCGGAGAGGAAGGAAACCAAAATTTCATATTTTGGGGATTGGAGCGACAAGAAGTTAGGAGTCACTGCATGGTGAACTCCTGGGTATCGAAAACCCGAAGTTTCGAAGCCCCAAAATTTGCAGAGCCGAACAGAGCTGAGAAAACTTTGTGAATTCAAAACATTTTTCTTGTTCACATTGGCTTATGAATGTTGTAAGTTTTCTTGAAGGTTTAAAGGCCTGAAAAACTTCGGATTGATTGCACATTGTGTGCACATATTTCAACGAGTGTGAGGACAACCAAGAATAGACGCCGAGTAAGGAAATGGAAGAGGTGTGGAGTGCCTCCATTTCAGAGGATGAAAGAGAAGGAAAGGATGTCAACTTGGGAGTCGAAGGAACAAACTCTAATGGGCACAGAAAAGAGATAGATAAAGAAGGATGTATGATGAAACTATTTGAAAAAATGCAAAAAGATGCCAAGCTCGCTGAGCTAATAGCCACAAGCTCATGAAAATCAGGGATCGGCAGGGTGAATTCAACTTAAAAATGTTGAAGAGCTTGGAAAGAATAGAAAAGAAATTGGAAAAAGAGAGTGACACAAGAAGATCAAGAAGTTTTAGAACCCCTAAGAGGAGGAGAAGATCGAGGAGTGGTAGAAGACATTACCGTCTCTCCCCGAAGCATTCTGGCAGGGAAACACACATTAGTTCAAGCCTGTCCCCTACCAGAAAACACCGAAAATCTGGAAAGGATGAATTGAAAGGGGAGATGAACAAGATCAATCCTCCAATGTTTGATGGAGAACATAAGAAGGAGGAAGATGCCAAGACATGGTTTCTTGGCATGAAGAAATATTTCCAACTGTAGAACTACTCCGCTCATGTAGAAGGAAGAATTACGATGCACCAACTAAAAGGAAAAGCATCCATGTGGTGGGATCAGTTTGTGCAAGTGCAACACATCAGAGAGAAAGATATCACTAGGAAGGATTTTAAGAAGTATTTCGAGAAGAAATTCCTGACCAAAAGATATTATGACAGAAAGATGAAGGAGTTCTTTGAACTCAAGCTAGGTAGCATGACCATTGATGAGTATGAATGAAGTTTCTTGGAACTGCTGAAGTATGTTCCATTCATCAAAGATGAGACTGTCAAGATTCAGAGGTATCTGAGTGGACTACCACCTTCCATCGGTGATAAGATTCAGTATGATGATCCTAAGACTATGGAAGAAACAATAAGAAGGGTGAAATGATTGTATGAACAACAAAGAGAAAATCATGCCTTTCAAAAGGCTTGGGATGACCAGAAGAGGTTTAAGAAGGAACAAAGGAAGAAGGGAAACAAGCCTCCCTTTTTCAGAAACATTCCTCAAGGACAGTCATATTTTAGAGAGCCCAGGAAGGCTAAAGTGAGTGAGAAAATGCCCAAACCATCACCTATGGAGTGTTGGGGATGTAAAGGGAACCATAGGTATAGAGACTGCCCCCACATAAAATATAAATAAAGAACCGTCCACAATGTTCAACAAGATGAGACAGTGGAGGATATTGGCAGTAGAATGCCAAGGATCTACACAGGCCTGGACAACAAGCAAGTAGAATTTCAATCGCACATGATTGAAGTGGAAGGTATGATTAACAACCGACCACTAATTATTTTAATTGATTCAGGGTGTAGCCATAGTTATGTAGATCCTAGGGTGGTGGAAAGTTTGCGTTTATCAAGAAGAAAACATGAAAAGTCTTGGTTAGTGCAGTTGGCTATAGGGACCAAGAGGAAGGTCACTAAATTGGTTAAGTCTTGTTCAGTGGACATGAAAGGATTGAGCACTAAGGCTGAATTGAATATTCTTCCTTTAGGCTCTTATGACTGCTTAATTGGGATGGATGGGTTGGACCAGCACCATGCCCTCCTGGACTGTCGTAACAAGAGGTTTACATGCCTATACAAAGAGGGAAATTGGAAAACAATCCAATGAATTCCCAGAGCTATGGCTATCATAGAAATCTCAGCCATGCAGTTGAAGAAGTCCTACAGGAAGGGTTGTCAATTATTTGCAGCTCATGAGGAAGAAGCATCTAGAGATGCAGTCTCAAAGATTGGAGGCCATGAGGTACTCATAGAGTTCAAAGATGTATTTTAGGAGGTACCTGGACTACCTCTGAAGAGGGACATCAATTGTTCTATAAATTTAATGCCTGGATCAACTCCAATTTCAAAGGTTCCTTATAGAATGAGTACGCCAGAGCTAAAAGAGTTGCAATTGCATCTTGAAGAGCTTTGGAAGAAGGGGTAGATTCACCCAAGAATGTCACCTTGGGGTGCCCTGGTCCTATTCGTAAAGAAGAAAGATGGGACGTTGAGGCTGTGCATTGATTTCCGATAGTTGAATAAGGTAATTGTCAAGAACAAGTATCCTCTACCAAGGATTGATGATCTTTTCGATCAGTTGAAGGGTGTGAGAATATTTTCAAAGATAGATCTCAGATAGGGATATCTCCAGGTAAGAATAAAGGATGAATACATCAACAAGACCACCTTTAGAACAAGGTATGGTCATTATGAATTCATAGTGGTGTCGTTTGGACTGACAAACACACCTATTGTTTTCATGTGCTTAATGAATGGTGTATTCAGGGACTATTTAGACAATTTTGTCATAGTCTTCCTGGATGACATCTTGGTGTATTCCAAGTCGGAGGAAGATCATGAACAACACTTGAGAATGGTTTTGCAAGTGTTGAGAGAACACCAGCTATATGCCAAGCTAAGCAAATGATCATTTTATCAAAGGCAGATAATTACTTGGGACATATTATTTCAGAAAAAGGGATCACTGTGGATCCTGAAAAGGTTAAGGCCATCCGAGAATGGTCAACACCAAGGAATGTGGCAGAAGTTAGATCTTTTATGGGTCTGGTAGGCTATTATAGAAGGTTTATAACATGATTCTCAAAAATAGCTCAACCTATCACTTCCTTGCAAAGGAAGGAGAAAACGTTTCAGTGGACTAAAGAGTGTGAGAGCAGTTTCCAGCGATTGAAGCAGCTGTTAACTAGAGCTCCAACCTTAAAGATTGCAGATCCAAATATGGATTTCGTAGTGTGCACACATGTGTGTAAGGAGGGACTAGGAGGAGTTCTCAGCCAAGATGGATTCGTAATCTATTATGAATCCTGAAAGCTGAAATAGCATGAAAGGAATTATGCCACTCATGATTTAGTGTTGGTAGTAATCATCCACGCATTGAGGAAATGGAGACATTACCTCATGGGAAGGAAATTCGAATTGAGAACAGACCACAACGGTCTGAAGTATTTATTTGATCAACTGACTTTAAATGCCAACAAAACCAGATGGCTGGAGTTTTTGTGTGAATATGACTTTGATATCAAGTATATCAAAGAGAAATAAAATAAGGTGGTTGATGCACTCACCAGAAAAGTACACAAATTACATGCTACAACCATTAGCATGTATAGGACTGAGATTAAGGATAGAATTTTGGAAGCTGCAAATGTTGATTTGCAATACAAAGGTCTGGTAGAAAATCTACAGTAGTGTGAGAGACCACAGACCCAGGGAAGTTACACCTTGGGAACTGATGGCTTACTTTTGTATAAAAACAAAGTGTATGTACCCAATATCCGAGAATTGAAGCTGGCAATTCTAAAAGAAATGCATAACGTGGCTTATGCTAGACATCCTGGATATTAGAAGACTGTGGCAGCAGTCAAAAGACATTACTTTTGGCTGGGTCTGAAGAAAGAAATCACTGAATACATTGCCAGATGTATGGAGTGCCAGAAAGTTAAGGCTGAGCATAGGCACCCAACAGGGTTGTTGCAACCTTTACCCATTCCTGAGTGGAAATGGGAAGTGGTGACAATGGATTTTATCACAGGATTTCCCAGAACAATGAAGCAACATGATTCAATCATGGTGGTGGTGGAAAAGCTTACAAAAGATGCCCATTTTATTCCAATAAAAACCACTCAGAAGGTAGCAGATGTTGTTGATATCTTCTTAAAATAAGTGGCACACTTGCATGGAATTCCTAAGACGATTGTGTCTGATAGGGACCCAAAGTTCACCTCGAATTTCTGGAAAGGACTGTTCAAAGGATTCAGAACGAATATGAACTTTATTACAACGTATCATCCTGAGTCTGATGGTCAGACAGAAAGGGTGAACAGAGTAATAGCAGACATACTAAAAATGTATGTGATGGATAAACCATCAAGATGGGAAGACTACCTGTATTTGGTAGAATTCACCTACAATAATGGGTATCATGCATCGTTGAAGATGATCCCATTTGAAGAACTTGATGGAAGAAAGTGCAACACTCTAGTGAGCTGGGATAATCCAGCTAACAGAGCAGTAGTTGGGCCTGAGCTACTCAAAGAGATGGAAGATCAAATGATAAAAATTAAGCAGAATTTGAAAGTTGCCCAGGACAGGCAGAAAAGTTATGCTAATAAGGACAAAACCCACCAAGAATTCAAAGTGGGTGACTATGTTTTCCTGAAAGTGAAAACTAACAGGAGTTCCCTGAAGTTGGGAAGTTGCGCCAAGTTGGCAGCAAGATTTTATGGGCCGTTTGGAATCCTAGAAAGGATTGGGCTAGTTGCATACATGCTTGCATTACCTGCATCTATGACTGTACATAATATGTTTCATGTTTCACTGCTTAAGAAATATATACCTGATGCTAATCATGTCATCCATTGGAATGTGATTCAGGTGGAACCAGAAGGTGTCCTGCAAGTGCATCCTGTACGCATATTGGACAGGAAAAGAAAACAACTCCGAAATCGAATTATAGATCTTGTAAAGGTCTAGTGGACTTGGTACGGTCATGAGCACGCGACATGGGAGAATGAATATGTTATGTGGGCAGAGTACCCGCATATTTTTGAAAATTTTGAAAAGCTTGCAGATGCAGTGTGAAAGTTGCACCGAGGATGGCGCAAAAATAAGGGAGGGGGATTGTAATGTCCCCAAGGGCAAGCCCGTTGTAAATATTGGTTATGAAATGAATTCTAAATATGTTTTATAGGTTGGTGAGCCAAGTATATATAAGTTGGTGGGCTTATGTGATTGTTAGGCCAGTGAGCCTAAGGGTTGAAGGCCAAGAGCCTGATTTTTGTACCTGTATGTATGAAGCACATTAATAAAATATAAACATTGTCGTGTGCAGGCTGACACGATGAATGAGTGATGGGAGACTAAGCATCCATAGAGAGGGTAAGGGATTAGGGGCTGGAAGGTGGGAAAATGGGTTAAGTGTTAAGCCTAGCAGGCTTAAGCCTTGGGAATAATAATTTAATATTATTCCAAAGGACATGTGAATAATATGTCTTATCCTAAGTTATTTTGGAAGGAAAATCAACTTCCAAATGGAAGGAATGCATGTTGAAGGAATGCATGTAGTTGCATGGGTGACAAATGTCAACCCTGGCCGATGCAAATAAAGGTTTGAGATGAGCCGTGATGGGGGTTCTCCTCCATTCGAACCGATCTTTTGAACTATACGTCCGGCCCAACCTTTGTAATAACATACCCATACATCCTCTAAAAAAAGAGTGGTTGTGTTGATTCGGGAGAGCCTGTGTTAATTTCTGAAAAGCTGAAGCATCCTTTGTCTGAGCATCGAGCCTATGCATGGAGTCTTGTCTGAAGCCATATCTGTGAGACTATCTGCCATTGTTGAACCTATTGGAAAGCCTGTGTCTGTTTTCCCCGTTGGTTGTTGTGGCCACATAGTGTTGGACTGCGTGGGGATTTTTGGCTAGTTGTACAACACTCTCTCTAGGTGAGAGAGGTGATTAAGGTTGGAAGAACATGTTGTTGTCCTGTGAGATATTCTCTCTAGGTGAGAGAGTGCACAGAGGAAGGAGAGAACTCCTGGAAGGAATCCTGTAACTGCCACAGAGCTCAGAGACTTTCGTTCTGGTCTGTTGTTGTAACCCAAGGTAAGGGAGGTTAGCAACCGAAGGACTGTCTAGGTGACAGAGAAGGTGTATACTCCTGGGGTGGAACAAGCATGTGGGGAAGGAGAGTCTATGGGAAGTGAGCATGAGTGGTTCCTGGGAGAGAATTCCTTCCTTGTGACTATGTGTTTTCCCTGTAACCTCAGCCTAGCCTAGGATTCCATGCCTTGGGGTTTGGAGCTTAGTCCCATCTCGGGGGTGATCCACTGTTGAGCTGACGAGCAATGTGGTCTAAGGCTGGGAGGTTCATGGAAGGCCTCCACTTGGTTGGTGGAACTACCACTGTTTCAAAGATAAGTACCAGATGACGTTTTAATTTATGTTTCTACATGTCTGTGTATTCATAATTATGATGTATTCTGCTATGCATATGAATTAATGCTAATGCCGTGTTTAAAATTATGATAGTAGTAATTTTTAGACTTACTCTGAGCCCTAAATGTGTTTCATTTCTTAAATTCATGTTGTTTTATAATATGAGAGTGAGTGTTATATTTCCGCAAAGTATGGTAACAGAAAGGTTGCTACAGATATCCACTCTAGGTCCTAGGCTTGGGATCCGCTCAAAAAAGAAGCTACAAAGGATAGAGGAAAACCCAAAGTTTCTCTTTGCCCCCTTCTTGCACTCTGTCAGCTGACCTTTCATATTGGTCAGCAGTGAGGTACACCAATCATAAATGGTAGGTCACGCACACTCCAGTGCGAAAAACATTAGCGGTCTCGATGCTTGATGCAACGAGGGCGACCCTATGATCCTGGTAAGCACGAGCATAATAATCTTCAGGTTGAGGTTACCTATAGCTAGGATAGGGATTTGACTTCCCACCATGGGAGTCCCTGCAACACAGTGGGCCTTGATGTATTCTTCGACCTTCATCCCACTCCCCGCCCCGCGTGACTTGAGGTCCACGACATATCCTCGGTGTGAAATTCTTGTCAAGAAGTAGATGTCCTCTACTTCAATCCTTAATGGTTGTTCGTCCAGGATAAATCTCTCTCTATCTGGATCCCAATAGACCACCATCATTTCCAATAACCTCACTTGGTCCTCATTCCTTTGAGAGCCAAAAACTTGTATAGACCACATATTTTTAATGCCACTTGAGCCACCAGATCCTGATCCACTGCTGCATCTACCTCCTCATTCTCTCTCTCCCTCCACTCCAGCACCATCCTGCAAAAACCAAATCAATTTTTGAGGTTGAGCCTCTAAATTGACATCCCCACTACCCTATTATACTTCTCATCTATAATGTTTTGGCTTACCTATTCTTGTATAAATGACAAGGAACACTACCATTAGCCATTGATGAGGTCATAAGGTAAAGTATAATTAATTCATGCATTTTTGTGCTTTATTAAGCTAGGAGACTAAATGTTTCATGTACTAATGTTTTAATTTGCCATGTGTAAACTTTGATCTCTAGATGAGTCCATCCTTTCTGTACCAACTCAACCATCCGGTACTTTTGCGTCAGATTCCCAATGTCCTAATCTGGTACCAAGCACACCTTCCATTCAGATCTGGTATCGAACCATCCATTGTCGCGATCCGGTACCAATGGTCAAAAACTTTTCTAGTCCAGTACCAACCACTTGCATACTATTCGAATCCGGTACCATTTACCAAATCTCACCTGTCATGATCCGATACCAATAAAGGAAGCAGAATATACCAATTTTAGCTCCAGATCATACCAAAGATAATTGTTGGATGTTTGTTGAATCATCAAAGCTCTAACAAGGTTATGTTAAGCTAGTTTGTTTATTGCTTCATCCTCATACACTTCGTGTCATGAGGATGAAGCTTAAAATATGTAACCAAATATATAAATTTGACAATTGACTGATTTGCTAAAGATTTCACCTCCTTGTGTTTCACGACTAAGATTGTTTAAATAGTCATGAAAAGGATGGTGGAAGAGTAAAGAGTTAGTATAATCCAACATGTGAAGAAACATTACATATTGTAGAACACATTCTGAGTTGAATTTTAATAGAAGGATGCCATTTATTTCTAGGTCTTGATCATTTATGAATGAATGTGAGTTGCGTTGTTAGCATAGTTTAATTCTATCTTTTGAAATTTGAGTAAGAGGAATGAATGGATTGAAAGAGAGCTTACTATAGACTCCAGTCGCTGACCTGTTGAAGCGACAAGGGCCCACTACCCAACAAAGGTCAACATCCTTATAGATTAGTGTTAGTAGTTGATTTCAATAGTATAGATGTTAGATTAGCTGAATCTTAATTCTTTCAGATGATAGCAGTATAGTTCAGTTTAGGTTTCGATTGCTTAGAGATCTCTCTTTTTTCATATGCTTTGTTTCTATTTTTATGAATTTGATTTTGTTTCATGGACGTGAATGTTGGAAATAGTAGTCACACATAATTGATGGAGAACTAGTGAAGTTTACAACAACACATTGTGAACCACAACATACTCAGTATATTGACTATTGAGCTATCCATGCTATGTCTTGATGATTGATGTGTGATTTCCCTTTCAGAAGTGTGATTGCATAGTTAGTTTCCTGGGTCAGATAGAAGAGTTAATCTGTCAAAAGAACTCCATCTCATACTTTCATGTGCCATAATGGAGTAGATAGCCTCTCTTTGAAAGACAACCAAAGTGTGTTTTGATTTGCTAGTTTGTTTTGTTTCCAGCATGCATAATCTAGAATAGTTCTATACTCATGACATTCGAATTACCTTCCTTACTGGTGTCTTGTAATTATGTTAATTACGAATCCTGGATTGATAATTAATGAGTGAATTATATTACACATATAAGTAGCACAACAGACCACATCTTTTTAATGCCACTTGAGCCATCCGATCCTAATCCATTGTTGCATCTACCTCCTCATGCTCTCTCTCCCTCCACTCCAACACCATCCTCCAAAAACCAAATCAATTTTTGAGTTAGAAGATTATTTTTTTCCATTTTGTGCAAGTATATGCGGGTTATCCAAGAACAGTCATGGGTAAGGCCTGATATATGCTCCTTGTAGTTCACACAAGGGAATATATCTGGTCGTATACGCAACATATTAGTAGAAACCTGTGTATACCAAAAAACTCAATTTGCGCCCTTAAAAGCTAAAAAATTGGAGCCTAATTCAAAATTGTAAACATTGAATTTGAATAGGATGGGGTGAAGAGTCACCTGGTCCAGACGGTTTGTGATTTCATTGCCTATTTATCCCGCGATCGTCATTTGAATTATGGAGGTATGTTAGTCCAAATTGCACTATTTTGGATGAAAATGAAAATGACATAGTAAATTCTGATTTTATTACTATTTATAAAACATTTTTACCCATTTGATATAGTTTTACGCTATTATTTTGTCTAATGGACTAATTCAAAATGGTTTTAAGTTGGTTTTTGTAGTTTCGACTCAAATTTCTTACAGATTTCAACATCATGTTTGGTCATTCATCTCCTCAGGCAGGTATATTCATAACCTGGCATATAGGATAGGTATTCACTACATTGTGTAGTTTTGCATTATCCTTCAATTACCACTTTTTACGCCTTAGGTACAAACCCATTTATTGCAACGCATTAACCTTCGTCTGTTGTTATAGTATCATTAATAAATGGTAGAGACTTACCAAACATGGGTACCCTAGTTAGAACCTCTTTGTCATTTGGTGCCCATGCTGATATTTTTTCCTTAGGACCGAGATTCCATTACAATTCGATACATGAATTTACAATGAGCCTCATTTCTCATTCATGCACATACGACCTTATTACCTGCGGACTCCCAAAAAATGAGTCTTACTTAAGTTATTTTCCAACCTGTTATTAAAAATTGAAAATATCACCGAGTGATTTGTCCCTTTCACACTCGTTAAAATTGGATTTGAAAGATCACGATTCTTAGTTAAGATCTTTTTCGACTTGCTATCAAAAATAGAAAACATGGCTGGGTGAACTTGTGTTTTTCACATTCGTAAATTGGATTTGAAAAGATGTCTATTTGCCACAAGTTTACCCCTTTCTCACACCAAGTATACTAAAAGATATAAAAAAGGACATTTTTTGGTGTTAAATTGTGATTGCATCTCATGACCTTGCTTGCAGTATTGAGCCTTTATCCGATTCTTTCTTTGCGTTATAAACCATGGCCCAAGCAGTTTGCATCCTCAACCAAGCAGAGCCTTGTTTATATCCTTCGCAATTTGACACCCTATACCTTGGAGGGAACATCACCCCGAGTGTTCATCTCCCGCATGTATTTCCTTGCAATGAGCATAGGTATGTTCCACTTCTGGAATTAGTTTTTCTTACTTGCGACAGTCCTTCCCTCCTTTGTATCATAGCATTCACTTATTATGAAAAAAAAAAATATGGGCGAGAAGGGAGTACTATATTGTAACTGGCAGCAGTTGTGTCACCTTTGAAAAGAGCACAAAGTTATTGAGTCCTTGCATCATCATAATTTTGGATTTTAGCATGGCCTTAGGAAGCTGATCTTGTTACCGAATTTTCTCTACCGACTAGTTAATATTCCAGTCACTATAGATAACATTGTGGATGCCTCCTACATCTAGTTGTCACATCATTAAGTCTATGTTGCCAGATTCCACCGTATGTCTGATGCTCTTATTCAAAGGAAGTCTATCAACCTGTTTCGGGCACTCCTCAGAAATATTGACTTTGCATGTCGGCCATACCCTCAGTTTGTCTCAGAATCACATGATACTTTGGTCTTATGATGCACCCTAACCCTAATTTCATCATTGGTAGGTCACCTTGAACCCAACAATCGACATTTAATCATGGGTCGTTGACTGGGTGGTTTCCCTTGTTTTCAACAGTAAGACATCTATTCACACTTTGGGATTTGTGCAGTGTCTTGGATTCCATTAGCCTTATTGGTGGTTTCCTCACCTTTGTCAGCAGTTTTCATCATCGGCTGTTATTCAGAGGGACTTTTTCATGTATTGCTTTCATTTGGCACATGTGAAAAGATGCACAAGGTCGTTGTTTCGTGAACATGTCCTTCGTTTGATCTCCACCAAATCATGAAACTCCTTCTTTGTTCCTCGTGCTAACTGATGAGAGATTCCTTAATGCTCTCCCTTCAACGAGTCTTTTTCCCTAGACTTCAGCTCATGTATTCTGGATGTGAGACCTAGAGTTTTATGAGTACCTTAAGGCTTGTAGTCATTAGTGGCAGCCTCTCTCATCATTGACAGATGGGAATACATCAATGTCTCTTGATCAATGGATCTCTCAAGTGTTCAATACCATCTCCTTTATTCACATTTGCAGAGATGTACTTGGTGCCTTAATACCTACTTTCATCATTAGTAGGTTGTCTCGTGTTTGTTAACGGTATACCTCAATGATCGGTAATCAAAATATGTCTCATCGTGTTCGACCTCAACTCATTTATTCACATGATGTAGACTTGCACCATTGGCGGATTGTATTGAAGACTTGAACACATCACTTTATAGATGCAATTTTCCTGAGCTATTGCTTCCAATTCATTGGACCAATACCTATTTGACTTCAATGATCATGGGAGTTTAGATTGTACTCCATAGTATACAAATATCTTCAGATTGATTTTGAGACTAGTTTCACTGGGCCTTGTTCATTACTATGACAACTATTATCATGTAACCACATTTATACTTTCCTACTCATGGCCATGAACACTTGTTGGTATATTTTCCACATGGATCTGCATTGTATTATTGGAAGCTATGTATACAAAGTTAGTACATAATGTAATGAGCAATTGAGTTCATCTAGCTGGTTCTCTACCACTCCACTTCTGGGTTATTTATAATCTATTTCGGCCATCGCAGATACTCCTCTGATCTCACACATTAGGGGGCATCTGTTGTAGCAAGATTTTCCTCACCATTTCTATCTTACATAGAGGGCCTTTCTCCATTTCCCTATGCAGACTTATCAACCCCTTTTTGATAAATCCAAAGCCAAAAATATATATTTTTCCACATATACGCTCCCTAACTTATTTGCAAGGTGTGTATATGCTTGTTTCTCCACTACAACTCATGTATATCAAGATTTGTTCCAGAAAATACAAAATGAGGTTGGGTTTCGATGTCACGACAAAAGATCTCTGATCCTTGGCCTTCCATATACTGAAAACGTTCTGAATTAGCCCTTTAGTTTCATTTTGGAGGCTATAAGAGCACAATTTCAAGCTATGGGAAAAGAGGAGAAAGCATTCAACTTTGAGAGCAAAGTTACTATGGAGAAATTACTTCATATTGAGTCTACATCCATTTGTCCCTCAAGTCTGAACATAGTGTTCAGCCCCCAATATCTTTCCTTGTTGTCAAGAGGACCTCATTACCTCTTTTCTATGAGATTGCCTTTGGTGGAGGATTGAAGTGATGGAGACCAAGTTGGAAGGAAATTAGTTTCCTGGTTTCGAACTGTGCCGACACAGAAGTCTGTAATGTTGATACTTTTGTTGATCAATTATTAATAGAAATACTCCTTTCCCATCCTATCAATATCTTGCAAATATATGATTATTATCCATGGGCATGTTTGTAATTTTTATTAATGGATTGTGCTATCTGATGTGCTAACTCATTTTATATATTATCACTATATACTTGCATCGCTTTTTTGTTGAGAACTTCTTGCAGGTGTAAAGCTTTGGGTCAAAGTGCTCAATGGTGGAACGACATCAAAAGATTGGATCGAGGTAGGATTCTTCCTCGTGTTGCACATTAGTTTATATATCACATGTTGGAATTGAGTTGATTTCTGTAGTCATACCTGTCTGTTGTGGTTTACCCTTGGCCATAGAGAGTTTTTCCCTTGTAACAATGTTCTTTAACTCTGTTTTGTGTAGTTTGTGTTCTCAAAGAGATAAATACACCCTCACATCATATAAATTGGTATTAGAGCATGTTCAATCCATGGGACCAAAAACTTCATCCACCATGTTCAATTTTTTTTTATGTTGAGAGAAACAATGTGAGGGTTGTTTTTGTGATTGTTGTTCAGGAGGGAAAAAAGAGAGACTATGCACCAAAGGGAATAGTGCACATCTCTATTTGGAGACTGAGAATTTATTTCTTCAGTCAAGGGGCTTCCAACGTTTGGATCTGCGAACCAAAACAACCATGATCAAGGAAGGAATGAAGAGCACACTAGAAAAATAATTTTTTTTTCTTCTCTGCTTAAGAGTTCCCAGACGACTCTCATTTTATTTATTGACCACTCCAACACAGATTTTTGTACAAATGACTCATGGTGTATTCGCCTAACATTCACCCCACTCAGAAAAGAGCACACCATATGTGTTTCCTCTCTTTTTCACTCCATCACGCGTTGTTGTGTAGCTGACTAGTAAACAAATTGCCCAACATTCACCCTCAAGCCAGATCAATTAGGTTTCATACTTATTCTCATGCTTCTATTCAAAGCGTTCATTTCACCATTCTCTAGATTATTTCACACCCTCCTCGAGGTCTATTCTAGGCTTCCAACCATGCCGCCTCAATGAGAAACCTCCAGTGAGGAATCCATCTCAGACACATCAATCCCAATGGCATATCTAGCACTAGCTCTATAAGAACTGATTCAAATTCAACATTGAAGACCTCCAATGACCATGCAAATGGACACCTGTTTTCAATTACCCATGTTTGTCGGCCAAATGAATGGAAAGACCATGGATTCCTGGCTCCGTAGCCTCTCCATTTATTTCAAAACCTCACCTGATATGGAGGATGACACCAAATTTCAAATAGTCATTCTTCAACTCGAATGAATCTCCCAAACTTGGTGGGACACACACTTGGAAAGTGCAAAATTGATCTTCGAGATCGGTACTCGGTCATCCTCGACAAATGGCCACATTAATTCATGGGATACATTATGTTAGGCATTGAGATAATGCTTCTACCCTCTAGGCTACCTTTAGAACTTACTCTCAAAGTGGCTACAACTCCATCATCTTTTCAATCAGTCGGTTCAAGGATACATCGATGTCTTCTCCAAGTTGTGCATACAACTACATATCAACGAATCAAAAAAGGTATTAATTATCAAGTTCAACTATGGTTTACTATTACCTCTCTAGTGGGCGGTGAATCTTTTTTACTGTCCTTATTTGGACAAGGATTTCTTACAAACCTTAGTTGTAGAAAGAAAGATGGCTCTGCAAATTCCTTATCTTCCAAATAGAAACCAACCTGATCACCCACCTCGTTATCATTATCAACCTTATCCTTCTTCCTCGTTGATGAACAAAAATGTAGTTTGGTGTAATTTTCACAAGAGCAACTCCCATAATTATATTGTCTGTCGAGCCATTAAAAATAACCACCCCCATCATACCTTGTTTGTAGAGACCACACCCATTTATTTTCCCGAGTAACTAGAAGTCATCTTTCTCATCAAACCCATCGAAGCAGGCCCATCCCTCATTCTCATGATTATTCTAGAACTCGCTCGCCATAACGTTCCCCTCTTCACTCACAATTGTCAAATTAAATATGAACTTGCCACTCTCATCCTAGACAATGAAAGCAATATAAATATGATATCACAACAATTAGTCCAACATTTGCAACTCCCGACCACCCCACACCCTGATCCATATAATATTGGTTGGGTCCATAAGAATGGTCCTTCACCATTGGTCCCTTTCGTGACACAATGATCTACGACATGTCACCATTAGATTGTGTTGATATCCTTCTTAGTCTTCCTTACCAACAAGACTGACAAGTAGTGTATCACGCCAAGACTCATCAATAACACCTTAAACAATTTGGGTACACCTATGTACTTACTTTATCGTCCATCACTTTACCACAACTGTTAACCGCTACCACTACCACACACCATTTTATCAATACCCCCAATGTCTCTATGTGTTTGACCTGCCATGTGCACCCCAAGAAACTCATTAATCTGACACCTCTAACAATAATTCCTCTACTCCAAGAATTTTCCAAAACCTCACAGTCTCCCTCAAGGACCCCACCCTCTCAAGCACAGGCTACACCCATCGATATCATGCACGTTGCATCATCACCCAAGACTCCATCATCTCGACCGGTTCAAAAAGAAAATATCACACGTCCTCTAGTTACCACATCCCATTCTCGCACCCAACCAACAATGAAACATCATTATAATTTACCCCATATTACCTCTTAGTTTTCCCTGGGAGAAATGCGTAAATAGGGAGGTCACCTGGTGACTTACCACTCCGAGACCCTGTCCTTTGCCAAATTTTTTGACCACCACTATGCCAAATAATTACACCTCCTAATGTTGTATTTACAGAAGTGGCACCCTTATAAAAAGTCCATGCACACTTCCATATACTTCTTACATTTCGAGGTTTGTCTTTGATTTCAGTCCCAAGCACCCACAGGGATTTCTCTCATTTTGCATATGCTGGAATCATCAAATCAACTTTGCAAAAAACAATCTGACCATAGTGGCATTCAAAATTTATCACAGATACACACTCCAGTTGCATCTTACTTGCAAATTGTTAAATTATGAGCTTGATTTCTTATGTGGATTAATTATTTTATTTTCTTCAACACTTTGCTTCCATCTTAATACACTTCAACAATACCAAATCATAATCGAATATAAATAACTATGTAGATAAGTAAGAATGCACATAAAAAACACATATGCCCTGGGGAAACCCTGCACAGGGAGAAAAACCCTAGCAAACGATATTCCTTTATTGCATTAATAGTGCAATATCACTTACAAATATCCACCATGAATGTTCTTCTCTTAAGGAGCTTCCCAAGATGACTCTGACTTTACAAAGACCTAAGATACCTTGTTGAAATACAACTCTGATATGTTGCCTCTATTGTTGATATACAACACTGATATGTTGTTGATATATGACTCTGATATGCAGCCTCTATTGCCGATATACAACATTTATATGTTGCGTTGGTATGATGCCTCTTTATCACTGATATAGTCCTCTATTGCTTCTCCCTTAACCTGAATATCAAAATTGTGTTGAAGGGAGGGGTCGACCTCTGCTCATATAGGTTGAAGAGGAGAAGAGGAGAGAGTCAAAATAGTAACATGTTTTCATGCTTTAGTCATAACTCAACTTCATACTTTAGTTTGAACTTAGAACTAGACTTGAGACTAGTATACTTTCGTTCAAAAATAGAAGTAGACTTGAGACTAGTATACTTTCGTTCAAAAATAGAAGTAGACTTGAGACTTCAGTTAAAACTTAGCATTACACTTTAGTTCGAAAAATATAACTAGACTTGAGACTGGTATAATTTAGTTCTAAAATAGAACTAGACTTTAGACTTCAGTTACAACTCAACATTACACTTTAGTTCAAAAATAGAACTAGACTTGAGACTTCAGTTACAACTCAGGATTACACTTTAGTTCTAAAATAGAAGTAGACTTGAGACTTCAGTTACAATTCATCATTACACTTTAGTTCTAAAATAGAACTAGACTTGAGACTTCAGTTACAACTCAACTATTTACAAGGCAATTCAAAATTCTCTTCATGGTGGATAATGTTACACGTGCCAACGCACTTGATCAATACATTTATATCATTTACAATATTAGGAATATCATTTGTTTCTAACTCATAGGAATTTTGTAGTCAACCTAACTTTTGCTAGATGCCTTGACTTTTTCTCATGGATCACAAGGCTTGACTAGGCTCACAGAGGTTGTACGTTCCCCTTGACCTTTACACTAGACTGTTTATGCTCACAGAGGTTGTACTTTCCCCTTAACTTTTGCATTAGACTTACATAGAATCTTATTTGTCCCAAATTTTGGTTTGACTCATAGAGGTTGTACATCCCCCCTGGCTTTTTTCAATACCTCAAAAGACTGGTTGATTCTCCAAATCTCCCTGGATAGCCTCAAGGTGGCCCAAATGGCCTCTCATTGGAGAATGACTATCGATGTTGCAAAATTTAACACTCCCTCTCAGAGAGGGAGTCATTCTCATCCACACCAAGGTTTCCTCTCAGCTGCACAAATTGTCTCGAGGTCAGAGGCTTGGTTAGGATATTATCTACCTGCTCGCTCGTGGCTATGTACTATAACTTTACAGTTTTTCTCTAGACCAAGTCTCAGATGTAGTGGTATATCATGTCAATATGTTTTGACCTGTCATGAAATAATGGGTTCTCTCTCAATTTTAGGCAAATTTGATTATCACAATGAACCATCGTCATCTCGATCTTGTCACCAAACAACCCATAAACCAATTTTCTGAGCCATACTGCTTCCTTGCTAGAATCACTTGCTACAATGTACTCAGCCTCTGCTTTAATCTGTGCAATGGATCCCTTCTTCTATCTTGAGCAAGAGATCACAACAGATCCTAAACTGAAGCAGTATCCAAAATTAATCTTTCGATCCACTGGGCTTCCTTCCCAGTCAACATCTGCATACCCATGTAGAAATAAACCACCAATGGATGCATATCTTAGACCATAAGTAATGGTCCCTCTTAGATATCTCAATATGTGCTTTTCTGCCACCCAATGTATCTGTCTCGATTCCGTCATGATCTGACTCATTGCAATCAATGCATAGCATATATCTAGCGTAGTGTGGATCATGTACATCAATGATCCAATCAACTGCCTATACATGGTGGGATCCACCAAATCTGAACCTGTATCATAACCATGCAACCTCCTTAGGTTGGTAATCATTGGAGTAGACATGGATTTTCAATCCATCATACCAAACCTCTTTAGTACATCCACTGTGTATTTTCCCTGTGCTAGAAATATCTCACTTCCAATCCTAGGAAGTAATGCATGAATCCTAAGTATTTCATCTCAAATTCTAAGGTTAGATCCATATTACATGAGTCTATTATCCCTTCATCTCCTATTAGAAAGAGATCATCAACATACAATATTAGTATAACAGGTTGGTTACCTCTTACCTTGAAGTATATATATGCATCAACATCACTTTTATGAAAGCCCAAGATTTTAGGAAAGCCAACAATCCTGTCATACCAAACTCTGGGAGCCTGCTTAAGACCATACAAGGCCTTCCTTAGCTTGCATACATCATTTCCTTTGTTTTGTAGTACAAAACCATCTGGTTGTTCCACAAATACCTCCTGTTCAATATTTCCATTCAAGAATGTTGTTTTTACATCCATCTGATGTAGCTTCCAACCAAGAATGAGAGATAAAGAAATAATAGTTCAAATGTAGGTATACATGGCTACAGGAGAAAAAGTATATTCATAGTCAATTCCTTCTTTCTGAGTTAAGCCTCTGGCTACAAATCTTTCTTTGAAATTTTCCACACTTCCATCAGCTGCATGTTTGATCTTATAGATCCATTTGGAAGAAACCAGTGATTTGTCTTTTGGCCTCGGCAAAATTTCCCAAACATTGTTCTTTATAATAGACCTATATTCCTCAAGAATGTCAACCTTCCATACTTGTAGTTTTCCTCTTCTTCAAATGAAAAAGGTTCAACATCACTAATGTTTCTCATCAATGCAACATAGCCTCCAAACCTATGAGACCTCTTCCTTTCCCTAAACGTTACTTTGGGAGAAACTATCCTTTCTTCTTCCTGTACTAATTCTTTAAGACACCCTGTCTTTCTTTTGGCCGAAGGTTCTTCAAGATTTATTTCTAACACTTCAACATGCTATAGGGGCTCATTACTTGGTCCTTCACTAGATTCCTCCCTCTGATCATCTGACTCTTCATTTTCAGAAGAGGGTGAAGATGGATGAACTTCTTTTGATTCCTGCTGAAGCTCTTTGGATTTATTAAATGCATATTCCTCATGGAAATTCACATCTCTGCTTACCTATATTTTCCTCTGACCTGGTACATAAATTCTATAAGCCTTGGAGTTCTCACTGTACCCCACAAAAACCCCTTTCTTTCCTGAGGGTTCCATCTTTGTTCTCTTTTCCTTAGGGACATGCATATACACAAGACACCCAAATATCCTTAGATTCCCTACTTCAGGTTTGATCCCTGAGAAGACCTCTTTAGGAGTCTTGTCCTTCAATATAGCATGTGGACACCTGTTCTGAATATACACGGTAGTGGAGGTAGCTTCTTCCCATAAAGAATTTGGTAGATCCTGGTCAAACATCATTTCTTTTTATGCCTCACAAATAGTCTTATTTTTCCTCTCAGCAACACCATTTTGTTGAGGGTTATATGGCAAGTTAAACTATCTCTTGATTCTTGTTGACTTGCAGAAATCCTTAAACTGAAGAGATTCAAACTCTCCTCCATTGTCTGTCCTAAGGATTCTGATGTGTTTCCCTGTCTGATTTTCAATATAGACTTTATACTCTTTGAATTTATCAAATGTGTCACTTTCATCTTTAAGAAAATATATCCAACATTTTCTTGAGTAATAATCAATAAAAATGAAATAATAAAAACAACCACTAAGTGAGGGAGATGACATGCGACCACATACATCCGAATGAACCAGATCTAAGATTCCTTGAGCTCTTTTGTCACTACTAGGAAATTCTTTCTTTATATTTTTACCTAGAATGCATCCCTTACAAATTTCATTTTTACTAATAGAAATAGAGGGCATGCCACATACCATGTTCTGTAGATCTGGAGGTAGTCCCATCATGAGCCAATGCCTGAATTGTCTTTCCTTTCACGACATATAGTCCTCCACTGCAAGCTCCAATGGGTTCTGATATACTTAAGTGGTTACCTTTATCCCATATTAGTGCCTTCATGTCATTGAAGATCACCCAATATCCCTTGTCCTCAAGGGTTGCAACTGATAGTAGATTCTTCTTGATCCCTGGAACATATAATACTTGATCAACATGAAGTGTATCCCCAGATTCCAATCTGAAGGAGATAGAGTCTACTCCCTCTATCTTGTAACATTTGTCATCCCCAAGCTCAACATGCTCTGCAAAATTTTTTGTCTCTAAATCTTAGAGGATCTCTTTGTACCCTGTCATGTGCTTTGATGCACCATTGTCTACTAACCAAGTAATATTCTTTTCTATTTTATTTCTCATTAGAAGGACTTTTATGATTTCCTTTGGATTCATCATCCTCAGCTGTTGAGGCATGATGTTTCCCTTTCGTTGGATTTTTCTTTCTAAACCAACAATATTTAGCAAAATGACCCAACTTATTACAACTAAAGCATTTAATCTTAGATGTATCAATATTATTTCCTTTGATTGTACCTTTGGTGTTGGCTTCCTATGAGATCCTTTCTGGAAAGTGCCTTTCGTCTTTCCCTTGAATCTTGATGCTAAAGCTGAGTGCTCTTCTTTCATTGGCTCTCTCCTAGTAGCTATGTGAATCTCTTCCTGGAGGAAATTTATCCATAACCTCTCAAACATGGGTTGAATCTCTCTACCACTTACACTAGATAAGAAGGCCTCCCATGAAGAAGGAAGACCGTAAAAAATGTCCTGCACTAAATCATCATCGTCCACTGTCACCCCTGTGACCAAAACATGATCTCTGATCTAGGCTATCCTAGAATAGAAATATGCCACTGATTCACCTTTCTCCATCTTCAAATACTTAAGCTTGTGCTTAAGTGTTCTCTTATGACTTGGAGCATGTTTCTCATACAAATTCACCAAGGTATCCATACAGTCCTTGGAATTTATTCACGAGTTCATTGCATGCATTATATTGTCTTTGACTGAGTCAAAGATGATTCACTTGGCCTTTTCTTGACTCTTCATGAAGGTCGCTCTTCCTGCATTATTCGTGGGTTCCTCCACCACTATGGTCACATAATTCTCAATATCATGCTCCTACAAGATATTTGTAATACGAAGCTTCCACCCATTGAATTTGACATCTCCTTCGAGCCTATCCTCGACCCTGACTGAAATGGAGGATGCCATTGACTTCACACTAGAAACTTAATCAAGCTATCTTGGATCTATGTGTACCTGTTGTTGCACTTCAACACGTTTAACACACCCTAAGCTATGATACAATGTTAAATTACGAGCTTGATTTCTTATGCAGATTAATTATTTTATTTTCTTTAACACTTTTCTTTCAACTTAATACACTTCAACAATACCAAATCATAACCGAATAGAAATAACTATGTAGATAAGTAAGAATGCACATCAACAAGACATATGCCCGGGGGAAACTTTGTACATGGAGAAAAACCCCAACAAACGATATTCCTTTATTTCATTAATAATGTAAGATCACTTACAAATATCCACCATGAAGTTTCTTCTCTTAAAGAGCTTTCCAAGATGACTCTGACCTGACAAATACCGAGACCTTGTTGAAATACACCTATGATATGTTGCCTCTATTGTTGATATACAACACTAATATGTTGTTGATATATGCCTCTGATATGCAACCTCTATTGTTGATATACAACATTGACATGTTGCTTTGGTATGCTTCCTCTTTATCACTGATATGATCATCTATTTCTTATCCCTTAACCTGCATATCAAAATTGTGTTGAAGTGAGGGGTCGACATTTGCTTATATAGGATAAAGAGGATAATATGAGAGACTCGAAATAGTAACCTCTTTGCATGATTTAATCATAACTCAGCTTCATACTTTAGTTCGAAATTAGAACTATACTTGAGATTGGTATACTTTAGTTTGAAAATAGAAGTAGACTTGAGACTTCGGTTACAACTCAACATTACACTTTAGTTCAAAAAATAGAACTAGACTTGAGACTTTAGTTACAACTCAACATTACACTTTAGTTAGAAAATAGAACTAGACTTGATACTTCAGTTACAACTCAGCATTACACTTTAGTTCTAAAATAGAACTAGACTTGAGACTTCAGTTAAAACTCAACATTACAATTTAGTTCTAAAATAGAACTAGACTTGAGACTTCAGTTACAACTCCACTCTTTACAAGGCAATTCAAAATTCTCTTCATGGTGGATAATGATACACGTGCCAACACACTAGATCAATACATTTATATCATTTTCAATATTAGGAATATCGTTTGTTTCTAGCTCATAGGAATTTTATATTCAACCTAACGTTTTCTAGATTCCTTGACTTTTTCTCATGCCTCACAAGGCTTGACTAGGCTCACAGAGGTTGTACATTCCCCCTGATTTTTTCACTAGTTTGTCTATGCTCACAGAGGTTGTACATCCCCCCTGACTTTTTCACTAGACTGTCTATGCTCACACAGGTTGTAAATTCCCCCTGAATTTTTCATTAGCCTTACATAAAATCTCGTTTGTCTTGACTTTTGGTTTGAATCACAGAGGTTGTACACCCCCCCTAGCTTTTGTCAATACCTCACAAGATTGGTTGATTCTCCAATTCTCCCTGGCTAGTCTCATAGTGGCCCATATGGCCTCTCATTGGAGAATGAATGTCGATGCTTCCAAATTTAACACAAATAACATCAGATCGTGCCAAGAAACATCATGGTTCCTAACCAATTAGTCAACAATACCAAATGCCAAAGACATGACAAGTGGATGACATTCGAGACAGTACAATGAAAGTTCCCTCTGTTGGTGGCAAAAGAAGGGACGCTTCCATATCTAAACAGGGAGGAATTGGACCAATAATGAAGGATGGAAACCTTCCTAATAGGGCGCATAGCATGTTCAATTCATCTGCAACAAGATAGAGGAGAAGTATAAGTAATACTATGTCTATTTTAGGTCAGCGTCAGTCAGTATTTTTGTAATAAAGCATATGTCGGTATACGTAATAATGGAAATGCCTAATTTTTTTGTAAGAGTCAGTATGTCAGTAAATATTGTGGGAAATTTCTCTTGCATATCTGATTGCGCAGAGAATCTCAGAAGGAAAAGAAAAAACTTTTGTTTTTGAAGATTGGCATTGTTTGTTTAAGAATACACTCAAACAGATAATACGATTGCGGATGTTTTTGTGTAGCATGCTTTCTCTAACTTTGTTATGTGTATATTACATTCTCAAAGAGATAAACATGCCCTCACACTCAGATCAATTTACCCCTCTTGTTCCACCTACTCAATTACATGATTTTCCCCAAGAATATAATTAGAGAATTAAGTTGTATAATGTTGAAGGCAATGTGTCATCCAAAAAACATTTAGACTGGTTCAATGATTTTGTGGACCTAGAAGAAGTATATTTTGAAGATGCAAAAATGAGGTTGTTTGCACAAAGTCTCACAGGATAAGTCAGAAAATGGTTTAGAGCTCACCCAACAACAAGTATCTTAAATTTTGAATCCTTTGAAACAAGTTTTCTTACAAATTTGGGTGATAAGAAAAACCCCCTTCAATTGTTAACCGAGTACAAAAAAATGAGAAGGTCACCTGATGAAACAGTACAATAATTATTGGCTAGATTTATGAATGTCTAGAACTCAATTCCTACTGAAGAAAAACCTCTGAGTCCTAGAGCTTCTCAACTTAGATATGATGATTCCTTTGAAAGTGATTTTTATTTGTTGTTGACGGAAAGAAGATCCACATCACTAGATGATATGATGAGTGATGCAATAGAATTTGAATTAAATCTAATGGATTTAGGAAAGATCAAATACAATTCTGACAGGGACATGAACAAGGTTAAAGATAAAGCACAACCTTCAACCTCACATTCATCAAAATAAAGTTTTGAGTTGATGATGAAGACCATGGAGAAACTCATGGAAATGATGTCTTTATATAATAATCCTAACACCAGAGAGAAGGTTGATGTTCCACCCAAGAATCAAAGGAGACCAACAGTTCCACAAATCAGACAAAGAGATCAGAGGAACCAAGGTGATCAACAAATAATACCTCCTTTTCAAAATAATTATGTAAATGAAAATTTTGAAGAAAACATGCATTGTTGTGATGGTGATCAAACAAAGATGTTTTTAACTAAAGAAGAGCATGATCGGTTCACGGATTCAAATGAAATATTCATGCAGGAGAATGATGAAAGGTTGGCAGTGGAAAAGGAAGATTACTAGACAGGGATGCATAATGCCATCATGAAATTCTAGAAACAATATAATCTTCTAAACAAAAAGGTGCGTGCAAATCCTCCAAAGGGAAATCCTACCAAAGAATCTCAAAATAACACACCTTCTTCAAGTCATCCTAAGAATAACTTTGTTGCAAAGGATGTTGTGTAGAAAGGAAAGCAGAAGGAAGAACCTCCAAAGAAGGTGCCTCAACCAAGAAAGGAGATAGCCATTAAAGAGGTAGAAAAATCCTCTTCTTCCTTTAACTTTGAAAGTGAGATGGATAAAATTAAAATCTTTGTTCCATTCAATGAGCTAATAAAGAATACTGACTATAGAAATCATATCATTAATATGATCAATATGGAAGAAACTTTTGATACTTTAAATATACAATATGATCATCCTACCGTATTGTTTGGCCCATATGTAGAGGAGAGTAGTGATGCTGACAAGGTCCCTCCTTTCTATGTCTGTTTGAAGATTCATGATATGAATCTATACAGTGCTATGTTAGATTCAAGAGAATCCCATAATATGATTCCCAAGGTGGTCATGGACTAATTGAGCCTGGAAATTACAACTCCTTACAAAGATATTTTCTCCTTTGATTCAATGAAGGTGAAGTGATTGGGCCTAATCAAATATTTGGTGGTATCTTTGTCTCAAATTCCAGCAAAAAATATGGTCATGGATGTGGTATTTGTTGATATTCCTCCTAAATTTGACATGTTGTTATGTAGGTCATGGGATGCAAAGTTGAAAGGGACTCTGCAAATGGATATGTCATATGTCACTATCCCTATTTTTGGCCAAGATATGAGTATGTACAGGGAGGTTTTTCTCAAGTACATGGTCAGTAACAAATCCCAACCAAACAACCATCTAATTTACTCTGTGGAGACTGAGATTGGTTCTTCCATTTTATTTAATGATTTGTGTTTTGAAGGGAAGGTGCCAGAGACTGATATGGCTGCCAAAGACAAATCTGATCAACAAACTGATAAAATTTTAGAACAACAAGATAGTGTAGAGAATGAGATGTGGAACATGAGATTTGATGGAGCTATCAATAGAGAAGGAGCAAGAGCTAGCGTGTGGATCAACCCCCCCAGATTGGCCACATAACTTTGTTCTTACAAGATTGTTTTTTAAAGCACAAATAATATGGTTGAATATGAGGCATTAGTGTTGGGATTGAAGACTTTGAAAGAAATGGGTGGTAGGAGGATAATTGTACATGGGGATTCTGATTTTCTTATAAATCAAGTGAAGGGAATATATGAAGCAAAGCACCCCAGATCAAGAGCATATAGGAATATAGTGCTTCACCTTCTTGAGGAATTTTCAGAATATAGTCTCTCAGTGATTCCAAGGGGTTAGAATCAGATTGCTAATGCTCTAGCTACTTCAGCCTGATTTTTCAAAATTCAAATTTTTCCTAACATGGGATGAGATTGATATCAAGCATAGACCAACAATACCTGACAATATTAAGTATTGGTTAGTTTTTGAAGATGATAAACAAATAGAAAGTTTCCTTAAGATGGATGGTGAATTTTCAAATTTGAATATTGATGAGGAGTATTTATGTGAAGAAGAAGATGCAGTTGTGTTCACAAATGATGGCCATTTCAAGAATCAGATTGTTGGTAACGATATAATGTAGCTAAAAAATAACATCATTCCCAAAGTCTTGGTAACATTAGAAAAACTCTTTGACAACAATGATGTGGCCAGTAGTCCTAAAATTACTACAAATGATAGAGATGTTGAATATTGCAACACTGAGACTCAGGAAGATCCCAATATCATTAAGATATCCAAGACACTTAGCCTAGAGGTCAAGAAAAGGTATATCAATTTGATGAATTAATTTCATGATGTTTTTCTCTAGAGTTATGAAGATCTAAAAGTTTATGATACCAAGGTGATGCAACATGTTATTCCAATCAAAGAAGATCATAAACCTTTCAAGGATAAATTAAGAAGAATCAATCCTTTGTTGTTGCCCTTGATTGAAAAGGAGATAAAATAGATGTTTGAAGCCAAGATCATAGTATCTCTAAGATTTTCTAAGTGGGTGGTGTTGAGGAAAAGATATGAATAGATATTACTCAAGCATTTTCAGACTTTACTTGGATAAAGTAAAGTAGACGGGAATATCAACCTATGTTTATAGAAAAAAAAAATATGTATCCTAACTCACAAGTATTAATTACAAGTGCTTAGGCTAGTTTTTTATCAACAAAAATATTGCTTAAAATTCACTTTTTATGTATTTTTCTGAAAATATCAGTTGCTGAAAATAAATATAAGAACATAAGTAAAGACACCAAGATCGTAATCAAGATAGATGAGACATAAAACAATCCTTTATTTCATTCCAATTCCTCAAAGAGTCATTTTCTTTACAAAACTTCACACAAAAATCTTGGCCAAAGTCAAACTTAGAAATCCTTGATGGAACATACAAAAGGACCTCTGACAGAAAACCAAAATGAAATCCAAAAGTAGGATCAACTTGCCACAAATTGTTTCCCACTCGACTATGCACAATAGCCTTTATCAGTCATGAAAATTAATTCAGAAACATACAAGCCTACACAGACTATCAAGATAGATCAACAGCTCTGAATAACAAGTTTCTGAATGATTTGATTTAGCCTTGAATATTGTTGTCTATAATAAGACCATGCTATTGATTAAGATATGAATGAATGAAAAATGAACTATCTCAACATAAAATCAAAGAGAAAACCTTAGTGTGCTTTGTGCTTCTATCCTCCTCCTTTCCTCCCTTCCTTTTTTCCTTTAACAAGTTAGAATTGGTTGAAGTAGTTAAACCAACTCATTAGTTAAGTTAATTAAAAGACTCAACTAAATTTAGTTAGGGGGGACAAGTAGTAATTATAATAAGGGTAATAAGTAAATAATAACTAGTAGGTGGGACCCATTGTGACTCCCTTTAGTTCACAACCATTCTAACCATCATAACATAATCCATTAGTTAAGCAAAGACACTTCCTTGTGCCTCCCATCAACATATTTACTTTTGGCAATTTAAACTCATGAAAGTTGAAATTATTTCAAACATAATACTCATATATTCAAAATAAAACATGATGTCCAAAATCCCTGAAGTCAATATGTCATTGTGGAGCTTGGAAAGGAGACCTTTCAGGCCTAAGTAGGGCTCCTTCCTGCCCAATCCAACCGAAGAATCCTACGTGTGTAATCGATTAGAAGATACTCTCTTTGAAATCCATGCATGACAAATCTTAAAAATATGAAATAGATTTGGCTCAGAATGTATCAAGCTCATGCAATCCAATCCATACAAATTTTCCTAACGTTAATCAACGAGCAAGGGGATGAAACAATGTTCAGGGATACATGAGGGGTTTGTGATTAGTGAAAATATGATATAATGAAAGGGAATATATATGGTCACTGCTCAATGATAACAACAATCAATTGTAAGAAAACCAATAAATCTCACCTCAATCCACACAAAATTCTGCCACTTTTAACTAATCTGACACATAATTTTCCTTAGTTGTGATCAATATCACAACAGGGGGTGAACAAAATGAATATGGGATATGTCAGGGGTTTATAATTAGAAGAAAATAAGATAATGAGGGGGGGGGGGGGATGTTTACTATTCATGATATTAATCAAGCAATCCATAACATCAACCAACAATTAGATGACTGAGTAATAATTCTTGTGTATTTAACTAGTTCAGTGTCCAATAATAAAATATCCAACATAGTGCCATGATTAAAGGCAAGTATTTCACACAATTTGTAAGAGGTTTTGTCCCCTTTGTTCGCTCATTCTGCATGTTATAACAGTAAAAAACAACACTCATTCCCAATTTGTAATCATTAACATCCACCACTTCCACACATTTCTCCAATCTGTATTTAAAAGTCATATTTCCAAAATAATAATAAAGTCACTATTTCTACAATAGAGCCAATAAAGGTCTGTAATGATATTCGTTCCCATATATATATATGTAAGCAATAATCAAGATAATCAAAACCTCACATGACGCGACTGAAATGATAATTGACTATACAACCAAACAACCACTATTTAGACATAGGCTATGCAGGAGTAAATTTCCAGGCAATGTCACCATGCCACTGTAAAAAAAAAAAACTCAATTTGACTAAAAAACCAAACAAAATAACCAACATGCTTGTCGTCAACAATGTTCAATTTGCAATCAATAGCATGCTTAAAACTTAGTGGATAATAATGAGCATGAAAACAATTCATCCATACTATGCATGGTGTGCAACTGAGAAAACTTCATGGTGCAACAATCCCACTGATAACACATCAACATATGACCATGATATAACACAATAAATCATGTCGAGCTATTGATTTATCCAATCGTGATTGACTAAGCTGTGTGCACTCAGGTTTATTCAACCAACAACAAAAGATGCAATAGATATACTCAGTCCAATAATTTACTTTGTAAAACACCCTATACAGAACGCGACTTTCATGAGAAACCCCAATATTCGTAACCAATGACGACCATCAACTGAAAAATCAAAAGTGTGAATATTAGTGACTATATATAAGATAACAAATTCCACTGTGGTAGAGGAACAACCAACCGATCAAGCCATGGTAGCTATCCATAACCAGGCCAAATCACCTTGCCAAATGATTTGTAGGAGTGTCACTGTGGCGAAATTTATCTAAAAATATAACCTGACCAAATACTAAAAGATGATAAAGGAAAAATTTGCAATAGAAGTAATAATGCATAAATTAAAACAACAACAGTAAAAGACAGAAATAAAATGCAGCAAGAAAAAACAAACAACTCAGAAGCAGAAACCAAAGTGCTATCAAGAAAAAAAAGAAGCACAAAATTTGAAAACAAAGATAAGCTACTAGTATACAGAAATATCAATCAACAAAGAAAACTTTTCACACTAGTCCCTCGCAATACTTCAAGCGAGGACTGTTAGTGCTAAGAGAAAACCATTGTCTCTGTAATTCCTTGAAAATTTCTGAGTTAGTGTCTGAGACAAAAGTAATCTGGAAATGACCCAACACTTGACACTCTGACATAACTATCATCCTTTTGATGCATATGATTAAATCATCAAGATAAACATGGATACTAACCAATTCATCGAAAGCTACATGTATAGTTATTTTTAAGGCGATACTTCTATCAAATATGATAGAGGGTAGGCAATTGTAATGCATAGTATTGCAATTAGTAATGAAAGTGGTTTTGTGATAAATTTCCCCTTCTACCTTGATTTTATTGTAACCAAAGAAAATTTCAAGTAAGGGCTTCAAGTATATCTCTACGATCTGTTGCTGAAACATTTCAATATGGAGAGGAGGGAAAGGATTTCTTATAATTGCTTGCCTAAAATTTCGAAGACTAATGCATGTTCTAAAATTATCAGGGGTCTTCAAGGTAGGTTCCCAATTGGAAACCCCTTCTGGGTGAACAAAAGAAAACATTTCAGTTCTTAAGGAATTCCTTAAATCTCTTCGAAAGGTTGCTTCCAGTGAAGAGTTCACAAGCCTTTGTTTTTGCCTGGTTGTTTTCATAATATGTTGAACAAGACCTATATCAAAACCACGAAGACCCACATTAAACCAAGAAAAACCCTTTTGAAATCCACTAAGTAATTCAACAGATTTCATTTCTTCTTTATCAAAACCCTAGATATTTATTTTAACATTCGATGAATATCCAGGCATCCTAATGTTCATGGAGATGGCTTCAACCACCTTCAGTTGTGACTCCTCTTCCTTTTCTTTATTGCCTCCAACACTCAATGAAAATGAACTCTCAAGAGGAATCAAGCCCTCGGGGATCTTATTATTTTTCGTGGATATAATTTCCTCGGGATTAAGAGGTTCATTTTGAATGACAACACAACTACTTTCATTGTTAGGGATGACCTTCCATAATTTTTCATTCTCAAAAATCTATGAATGATGTAGATATTGGAGAGCATAGTCAGGCCAGTGAGGCAAGAGCTTCTGAGTAGGAGAGGCTGTGAAGATATCTAATCGATTAGTTGTTGAATTTAACTCCTTCCTAACATGATTGATGTTAAAAGATAGGAGATTCGAGACAAGTGCACAAACAGCTTGGGAATATTGTTCCATCAACTTGTTTCTAGGAGAGCATGTCTTACGTATCAGGTTCACAACAAGCTCATAATTTTTGAACACTTAAAGGTGACCACAACCAATATTAAGGGCATTCTCGATGCCTAACAGAAAAGCTTCGAATTAAGCGACATCATTTGAGCAAGAAAACTCCAACCTGTATGACAGATTAGGAATCTTTCCTACAGGGGAAACCAAGATAATACCAACCCCATTACCCTCATTTGAGTGTGAACCATCGAATTGCAACACCACAATTTATCCTCTAAATCAATTCTTTCCAGAGGAATATTATCCTCTTTAGCGAATATGGAATACACTCCTAGGTCTTCTTCGATATAGCTTACACTAGATTGCAGAACACTCTCTATGTAGGGTGAAAATATTCCTTCTCTAAGGACTATGATATTCCTTCCATTCCGAAGAATGGATAAATTTGTCCTGTCGAGCGAGAGGTATCCACCTATTAGGGATTGCCAATATCTCCCCAAGATAATTGAATAATTGCTTATAGGCATATCAATCACCTGAATGTTGAGGGTTTTCCTTATCTCAGGATGAGCGCATAAAACCAAGGTTACATCCTTAATCTTTCCTATGGTCGTTTGTTGCAGATTATTATAGGAAATCATGCTTCTGGCATTTGTGTTTGTAAAAGATAAGATTATTTCTTCCATAATAATCTTCAACATGACACGTGGGCCTAAACCACCATCAATGAGGCAACAATGGGTGATTTTATACATGATCTTTATAGAAATATAAAAAGGGGGATTTTTTACAAGGTATCTGAAGTTATGTACACCAACTTTATTTACAGAAGAATCATATTTGCTTACCTCTTCAAAAAGATTGTCTACAATGTAAGCTTTTCCTTCCATGAATTGTTTAAGATGCATCTGTTGTTCAGGGATGACAACCATGTCTAGGAGGGTTGCATCTTCCTTGATGTTGGCCAATTGATTCAAGATATTGTATTTGGAAGAGGGGAGCGGAAGAGTGATCCCTTGACTCTCAGGAACTTTGGGAACCTGGGGTGTAGCAATGGTTGAATATGAACTCAGGTTAGAAGAACTACGAGGAGCATCAAATTTTCCTTTTGGGGCATAATCTTTGTTCCTAGTATTGATGACCATGACATCTTTTGGCTTGGAAAAATCTAGGACAGGGATAGTATCTTCTAGTATTTTAACAATGATCTTGTCTCTAACACTCTTCCTTGCCTCACACATGGTTTCTTCATGGTGTTCCTCAAAAAAGTTACACCAACTCCTAGGTAGGATAGCTTTGGGATGGAAATTATTTTCAAACGGACTTCTAAAAGGAGGGGAAAAAGAGGATGAAGCTCCAGAGGTGAGAGAGGAGACAATACCCTTCCGCTCAAAAGATATCATATGATTGTTCATATATTTTACCAGTTGTAGGAGAGGGGACATATCCGTCTCTCTGACTGATTCCCCCTAGGGTAAACTAGTTTGTTCAAGTTTTTCCTCATACTCTGAGAAAGTGTGCAGGATGGAGCCGATATTGTCAATGGATTTTTCTTGAAGCATATGATGGTAAAGGGAAGGAAATGCATTGTATTAATGCATGAAAGTGGCTTGGTTTTGAGGTCGGATGAGTTCGGTAATTTGGTTATACAACTTGGTGAAAAACAAGTTGAAAGACCTGATGGTCTCACCATATTTGTAAGTGACGTTATTGTATTCCCTTAACTTCTTGGCAGGGCTTTTGGACTGCCCATAAGTGGATTGGAACCAATAAATCAACTCCTCCCAAGTAGACAAGATCTTAGGAGGAAGGTCAAAGAAATCGGTCGCAACCTTTCCTTCCAAGGAATTGACAAACAAGTGCATGCAAGTGTCATTATCGTTAGCCCCTATGTTATAGAAAGCATTAGAAAATGCCACTAGGTGTCCATTAGTACTGACAGTGTTATTTCCTGAAAACTTAGGAAAATGATCTTTAAACTTCGGAAGCGGGCAGGTAGCATGTGATAAGTTAAGAGGAGAGGACGCATGCCATGGTGTGGTCGTGGCATCTTCTTCAAAATAAAAATAGCCATAATTTTTAATTACTTTGGTGGGGTTTGTAGTAGATTGGACAGGGATATGGTGGCTATACAAGCTACCAATAATTGATGACAATGAAGATTGGGAAGATGGAGCACCTCCAATGCCACTAGAGCCACCACTAGATTCCATCTTGTGGATGATATATGAGGGAAAGAAATATGAGCTGGATGAATTGGATAAAGTTCTCCTTAGATCACTTTGTTGGGAAGATAACACAACATTTCTTCTTCCTATTTCAACAATAGGGTTGATTTCAGGTGACAATCCTCTTCTTCTTCTAGAATCAAGAGAATCTAAGGACATGAAATAAAGGCCAAAATTGAAGAAACAAAAAGGTTACTGTTTATTTCTAGGCTGCCTACGTCTAGCTTCCAATTGTTCTTGAACACTAATATCTCTTTCAATTGCTTCCCAAGAACGGTTAAGCACAGAACGTGTCCTAGCAGTGTCTAAAATAATATGAAATAGGTTCAAAGCAATGTTGGTTTGGTCTTGGAGACCGGGCTCAATATTGGGTTGTCTTGCAACAGGAACAATCATGAATAGAAAAACAATGAAAGAATCAAAACAGAAAGAAAGATGTATCGATGAAAAATCGAGTATAGAATTTAACCAGAGAGATATCGAAGATCTCCCCAGTATGGTCGTCAAATAAATGTTGAGGAAAAGATATGAATAGATCTTACTCAAGCATTTTCAAACTTTACTTGGCTAAAGTAAATGAGATGGGAATATCACCGTATGTTTATAGCCAACAAAAATATGTATCTGAACTCACAAGTATTAATTACAAGTGCTTAGGCTAGTTTTTTATCAACAAAACGCTTGCTGGAAATTCACTTTGTATGTATTTTCTGAAATATCAGTTGCTGAAAATAAATATAAGAATAGAAGTAAAGACACCAAGATCATAATCAATATAGATGGGACATAAAACAATCCTTTATTTCATTCCAATTCATCAAAGAGTCATTGTCTTTACAAAACCTCACATAGAAATCTTGGAACAAGTCAAACCTAGAAATCCCCGATGGAACATACAAAAGGACCTCTGACAGAAAACCAAAAATGAACTCTAAAAGATAAATCAGCTTGCCACAGATTGTTGCCCACTCGACTCTGCAAAATAGCCTTTATTAGTCATGAAAATTAATTCACAAACAGACAATCCTACAGAGACTATCAAGATAGATCAACACCTTTGAAGAACACGTATCTGAATGATTTGAGTCATCCCTAAATATTGTTGTCTACAATAAGACCCTACTATCACAAAAGAGAATTAGGCTATGATGAAGATATGAATGAATGAAAACTGAACTATCTCAACATAAAATCAAAGAGAAAACCTTAGCATTCTTTGTGCTTCTATCCTCCTCCTTTCCTCCCTTCCTTTTTTCCTTTAACAAGTTAGAATTGGTTGAAGTAGTTAAACCAACTCATTAGTTAAGTTAATTAAAAGACTCAACTAAATTTAGTTAGGGGGGACAAGTAGTAATTATAATAAGGGTCATAAATAAATAATAACTAGTAGGTGGGACCCCTTGTGACTCCCTTTAGTTCATAACCATCCTAGCCATCATAACATAATCCATTAGTTAAGAAAACACACTTCCTTGTGCCTCCCATCAACATATTTACTTTTGAAAATTTAAACTCATGAAAGTTGAAATTATTTCAAAAATAATAGTCATATATTCAAAATAAAACATGTTGTCCAAAATCCCTAAAGTCAATCTGTCATTGCGGGGCTTATAAAGGAGACCTTTCAGGCCTAGGTAGGGATCCTTCCTGCCCAATCCAATTGAAGAATTATGCGTGTGTAATCGATTAGAAAATAGTCTCTTTGAAATCCATGCATGGCAACTCTTAAAAATATGAAATATATTTGGCTCAGGATGTATCAAGCTTGTGCAATCCAATCCATACAAAGGGTTCTAACGTTAATCAACGAGTAGGGGGGTGAAACAATGTTCAGGGATACATAAGGGGTTTGTAATTAGGAAAAATATGATATAATTAAATGGAAGAGATATGGTCACTAATCAATGATAACAACAATCAACTGTAAGAAAACTAATAAGCCTCACTACAATACACACAGAATTCTACCACTTTTATCCAATCTAACACATAATTTTCCTTAGATGTGATCAATATCAGAACATGGGGTGAACAAATGAATATGGGATATGTGAGGGGTTTATAATTAGCAGAAAATGGGATAATGAGGGGGAAAAAAACGTTTAATGTCCATGATATTAATCAAGAAATCCATAACATCAACCAGCAATCAGATGACTGAGTAATAATTCATGTGTATTTAACTAGTTCACTGTCCAATAATAAAATATCCAACACAATGCCATTATTAAAGGAAAGCATTTCACACAATTTGTAAGAGGTTATATCCCCTTTGTTTTCTCATTCTGCATGTTATAACACTCATTCCCAATTTGTAATGATTAACATCCACCACTGCCACACATTTCTCCAATCTATATTTAAAATTCATATTTCTGAAATAATAATGAAGTCACTATTTCTGCAATAGAGCCAATCAAGGTTTGTAATGATATTTGTTCCCATATATATATGTAAAAAATAATCAAGATAATCAAAAACTCACATGCCATGACTGAAATGATAATTGACTATACAACCAAACAACCACTATTTAGACACACTCTATGCAGGAGTAAATTGCCAAGGAAGCATAACCATGCCACTGTAAAACAAAACAACTCAATGTGACTATAAAACTGAACCAAATAACCAACACGCATGTCATCAACAATGGTCAATTTGTAGCCAACAATGCACTTAAAACTTAGTGGATATTACTGAGCATGGAAACAAGTCATCCATACTACACACAATGTGTAGCTGCGAAAACTTCATGGTGCAACAATCCCACTAATCACACAATGACATACAACCATGATATAACTCAATAAATAGTACCGAGCTATTGATTTATCCAATCATGATTGACTAAGCTGTGTGCACTCAGGTTTATTCAACCAACAACAAAATATGCAATAGATATACCCAGTCCAATAATTTACTTTGCAAAACACCCTATACAGAACGCAACTTGTGTGAGAAACCCCAATATTCATAACCAATGTCAACCATCAACCGAAACATCAAAAGTTTTAATATTAGTGATTGTATATCAACTAAAAAATGCCACTGTGGTAGAGGAACAACCAACCGAACAAGCCATGGTGGCTATGAATAACCAGGCATCCAATCGACACAGGGTGGAGGCCCTTCCATTAAAATCATTGAGTTACTTAGCATAAGGTGGGTGACTGTAACCTTAAAAATCAAATATCAATGTAAGGTTTATGCTAATATCACAGAGTCAGTGATGGGAAGCCATACCAACATGATGTCGATATGACCCACGGGTGAGCCCATCCTCAAGGTAATAGACAAAAATAACTAGAAACCACTTGACAGGTGTGACAGTTTCCCTATGCAACCCCAACCTAGAGTGTTAAGGGTTTTCATAGTATCCTTCAAAGAAGGAACAAAACTAATTTCAGTGAGACTTCGAGGCCGAAGGTGTACACCCAAGGGGTTTTGGTTCTTGTGGATGGAAGATAGTCCCTTGGTAAGGCCAAAACAAGAAAACATGGCTCTTAATTAAACCCAATAACCGTGAAGAAAATCATCCAGCCAAAAACCATTCAACCAACACGTAGTGGTAATAAGGAACTATCACCCAAGATGACTAACAATCCAAAAACTTAACTGATAAAATATGAACCACATATTTTCCATTTAAATCCAAAATTCCACATAGTTGCAGCACTCAGGACAAACACAAACCCACACAACTGAGCCGAAATCATTTCATAATCAGAGTGAAGTCAAGAATGGACAAAAGAGACATACCTATTAATCAAAATCCTTAAGACGAGGGGTGGCCAAGTAGTTTCATCCTGCTAAAAATCCGAACCGTGAACACAACAACAAGGTCAAACAATACTCTGACAAGGGTGGTGGCCAGCGGGAAGGGAAAAGGTGACGTGCAGTAAATGCATGTCACCTCCACCCTCATCTCATTTACTCCACAGTACATGCCAACGAGCCTTCCATTAACACCATTAATCAACCAGTGCATCGATAGTATCAACACATTTAAACCATAGTATAATCCAAGTCCACATAATAATTCATCCATTTGTAATCACCTTGCCACATGCGCTACCTATGTTTACATTTCTGATATAACTCAAATAATTCACTTGACCACTACACAATGTAAATGATCATGTATAGAATCATCACCAAATAGCGTGATCAACATCAACCCAAAACATAGCATAACCACCATAAAAAACGCAAGCCATCACTTCCATGAGCCACGAACATTATAACATATGTATATCAACTATCGATTCCATTAAGAAATGCATAACCAATGCATTATCACCTTTCCAAATGTGCCACCAAAATTTCCACCATATGCATATAAAATGTAACTTAACAATATTTCATAGCCATTTCTTTGTTATCTAGGACTTAACCACTATCAACAAGTATTTTCATCCATATAGTATCGCAGATCTAGGTCTCTTTTGCATTAGATATAGTATTTTTCTTTTCCTCAAAATGCCTTTCTGTAATTTTCACTAACATTTTTGTTGTACAGGTGCGATAAGAGTAAATACCATAAATGAAGAGCATGTTGTAGTATCATGAAGGAACAACATCTCAAAACTTAATTGATTTCAATGACAACCATATTCTCATCAACCATGTAAAACTTTGTAGCACATCATCATAACATTGAAAATGAACAGACCCGATCTTCAAAACTTCAAGGGGGTCCCACCTACTAGCATCATTTAGTCTTATATAATAATAGGCTTAGCAACACTTTGCGGGATAAATTACATTGATGTTTTCAATCGTCAACATGTGGAAAATATTGTACCTGTAAGAAAGAAAAGTGGAGAGATCAGATTATGTGTAGACTTTCGAAATCTGAACAGGGTATCTCTCAAGGAAAATTACCCACTGCCTAGGATGGATCAAATTCTCCAGAAAGTGGTTGATTCTAAAAAAATATCAATGTTGGATTGTTTCACTGGGTACAATCAAATCATGGTACACACTGATGATTAGGAAAACACAACCTTTAAAAAACCATGGGGCACCTTCATGTATGCCAAAATTCATTTTGGGATCATGAATGCAGGAGCAACTTTCCAGAGGGCTATGGATATAGTCTTTGTTGATGAGAAAGATAAATTTATTTTTATTTACTTAGATGATATCATTGTATATTCAGTTTATGATGAAGAGCATCTTAAACATCTAAGAAGGGATTTTCAAAAATATAGGAAGTTTGGCATTTCATTGAACCCAAAGAAGTCTGTTTTTTGCATGGAAGAGGGGAAGTTTCTTGGGAACATTATTTCAAAGGAGGGAATAAATATAGATCTCAGTAGAGTTGAGGGAATCCTTAAAATTGGCACACATAGAAGTAAGAAAGAAGTGCAATCTTTCCTATGGAAAGTAAATTTTCTGAGAAGATTAATCCCTAACCTGGCTGACATCATAAGGCATATCACTAACATGCTGAGAAAAGGAAGTGAGATAAAGTGGACTCGTGAAGCCATAAAGTATTTTGAATATATTAAAGTGTCATTGACCAAGGCCCCAGTGTTGTCCAGTCCCAATTTCACAAAATACTTTATATTGTTTTCTTTTGCCTTAGAGCACACCATTGATGGTGTTTTATTACAAAAAGAAGAACATAATTTTGAGAGGCCTATAGCATGCTATAGAAGGACATTGAAGGATTCCCGAATAAAGTATGATATCATGGAAAAGTAGGCATATGCACTGGTCAAGGCCCTAAAGGATTTTAGAGTTTATATCTTGCATTCTCATACCATTATGTGCCAAAATGTTATGTGAAAGACATTTTAACTCAACTTGATCCTGAGGGTAAAAAGGGACAAGTGGATAGTTGTGTTGTTGGAGTATGACCTCTAGATCAAACCTACAAAGTTGATCAAAGGGCAGGGACTTGAAAAGTTGATGGCACAGACAAATTGTGAGCTCTTGGGAATTAATTCCATTGATGATTGGTCAACAGATTCAAAAGAAGAAAAGGTCCCCTAGGTATCCCAAAAATTCCTTGACTCCCCATGGTATGTTGACATTATTTATGTATTAACAAATTTGTAGGCTCCTCTTGAATTGAGCAAAACTAAGGCCATACTTTTGAAGCTAAAAGCAACAAAGGTTTTTATTTTAAATCAATCTCTATATTGGAAGGATCAAGGAGGAATCTTGTTGAGTTGTTAGCTGGAGGAAAAAGTCAAAAAAACCATCAGAGAGTTTCATAAAGGTGATTGTGGGGGGCACCATTATTGGAAAACTATTGTGAACAAGATATTGAGGGTTGATTTCTATTGGCCTATCATTTTTTCTGATGTTTACAAAGAAGTTTCAAGATGTCATGAATGGAATTTTTTTGATAGGAAGATAAAGTTGCATCCTTTTCCCCTAAAGCCTATCTCTGTTGAAGCACCTTTTAGACAACGGGGCCTTGATTTCATAGGATAAATTCATCCACAATCCTCATCTCATCACAAGTGGATACTGACAGCCACAAATTATTTCACCAAGTGGATTGAAGCAGTTCCTACCAAGAAAGCCACAAATACTGTTATCATTCATTTTTTGGAAAATAATGTTTTTTCTAGGTTTGGTTGTCCTATCAAAATCATTACAGACAATCCAATAGCATTCAAGTCCAAAAATATGGAAAATTTTGAAGTGATTACAATATAACTCTTGGCCATTCCACAACTTATTACCCTCAATGTAATGGGTTGGATGAGTCATCCAATAAGAGTTTGACCAAAATTATCAAAAAATGATGCAAGATAACAAAAAGGCTTGGCGCAAGAAGCTTATCCATGCACTATGGGCTGACATGATCACTACTAAAAGTTATATTTCCAGTTCACCCTTCCATATTGTGTATGGAACAGAGGCAATTTTTCCTACTTCATTAGGATTTTCAGTGATGAGATTGCTAGAGGAGAAAGATGTTGAACCAGATGCCACTCAGAGGAGGAAAAATGAACTAGTCAATGTTCAACAAACAAGAGAGAAAGCCTTCAACAACTCTCAACTACACCAAGATAGGGTTTAAAAAGATTTTGACAAACATACTGAGGAGGAGGATTTCAAAGTATGGGATTTTGTGTTGAAATGGGATGCCAGGAATGAAGACAAAAGAAAGCATGGGAAATTCAATTGTCTATGGCTGGGACCTTTCAAAATTGTGGCATACCATGGAAATAATGCATATCTTCTACAGGAACACAATGGAGATCTTGTTGGTACAGGACCTGTAAATGGAAGGTTTCTCAAGAATTATCTCACTTAAATATATTTTCACTGATTCCATTTCATTGTATATAACCATTTTTTTTTTTCAATTGAAGTAATTGAAATCAAATAAGCAGAAATTGAAGCCCGAAGCAAAGGCCCTAAGTTTTGCTGAGTATAATTTGAGTAATCTGAACAAAGTTCTGTGAATAATATGTTGATCAATTTAGTTGCAAGAGTGAAATAAATCCCAATGGGCAGGCACTTGGATTGTTGTTATTTGTTACCTCGTTGGGAGGATAGCATCCCCAATTGGAGCCCATGTTTTTCACTATTAAATTTTTTATGTGAAATCGATATTTCAGGATCTGGAGAGGATCTGGAGAGGTGCTAAACTGGTCTAGAAGCCCAACAAACTAGAGAAGGGGCTAAATATGGAAAGGAGAGGATAAAACTGGTAGGATTTCTAAGTTGATGTGGCCCGATACGCCGCAGATCGTGAACTCTCGAGATCAATGGTCAAGGGTGATTTTGAGGGGAGAAACTGCACAGAGGTTAATTTTGGAAAGTGGGATGAAATTTAAACCATGGTTTTTGTTCAGGGATACGTGGCACTATCAGGCGCATTTAGGGGTGAAAAGTGGGTTTCCCCAAACCATTCTCTCATGCCCCCAAAATTTGGAAAAGTATAAAAGGGAATTTTTTATTTAGTTTATTATTATTTTAAACATTGGAACGTTTGAAACTTGGTGCAACCACCCTCGTTCAACCACAGCTCACCAGTACGCAAATTGCACGCCCTTTACACTCATTTCCAAGTATTTTTCATCACAACCATGGATCCTATCATAACCTCAGTAACATAACAAGATTATGTGGAAAGGAAAGAAACTGAAACGCCCAAAGAGACATAATCCAGATCATGAAACATTTTCTTGCTAATTATTGTAATCAATTTCAAATAAAAAATTTCCATTGTAATTATTGTAATCAATTTCAAAACTGAAACGTTTCATTTTAATCATTGTAATTGGTTCAAACCTAAGGAAGTTGGATTGTATAAATATTAGGAGTTCCAAATGTATTATAGGTTGGAAAAAGGGCAAGGGCACGATTTTATCTATTCGGAACTTGAATGTAATTTTCTGAAGATGAATAGAATACATATGCAGAAGCCTTGAAGTTTCCATGAAAAGATTCTAATGGTGGTGATTTGAGTTTTGTCTCCTCTCTTTGTATGTATTTCCTGTATTTCTAATTTCATTTACACTATATTCTATTTAAATTGGAAAGTTAAAGGCCCATAATTCGTCGTGTGATGCTCTTGGCTTAAGAAATTTAAACTGTGTTAAGTTCTTCCCAACTAATGTCAAAATTCATTTATTTAATGCTCTGATACAGTTATATGTTTTTCCTTTCTTCTTACACTCTGTAAATTTACAATTTATAACTCATATTTATCGTCTCATTTAGCCTTTATCCTCTAGAGAGTTCTGTCGGCTAGTCATTTCTTCTATTCATTTCAAAATTTTGACTCCATAGCCCTAAGTGTCCCTCCTCTTCCTTTCCATCAAAATTATAAAAATGCTTCAAAACTACAAAATGTAGCCATTGATATGTTAACAAAAACTCATCTGTTGAAGACTAAGTGACAAGAGAGAGCCCTCTCTGAGCTGAGCATGCTAGTACCCAGCTCTAAAGTTGGTTTGTAGGTTACCTCTGTCGTTTTTTTTATCATCTAAACAAATTTACAGAGTGCTAACATATCCTCAAATAAAAAAAAATTCCCCATGAGATAATTCCTCTACATATTCAAGGCATGTATTATAGATTTCAATTCCAAATCATGAGTGACATAGTTCCTTTCCTGATAGTTTAACTTCCTTGATTCATAGTGTTGGGCCCGAGATATGATCACTTTTATGACGGTTATTATACACTTTTTCCGCATGTACATATGTGTTTTTCATATTTTAAAGGAGATTTTTGAAGAATTTCATGATGAAATTGTATGATCGACATAAGGTACGTGTAATTCATGTTTAATGATTGTATTACATATAATTCATCATGTTTTATGATTACGAAGATCTAATTCACATTTTTCTGGTGTTATAGAGAAAAAATGCACCACATTTTTGCTTCCGGCACTTGATCTGGCACTCCTTCCAGTACTCGTTCTGGCACTTGATCCGACACTCTGTCCAGCACTATGTATTGCACAAAAATGTACGGTGAATTGGAGGTTAAGGTATTGGCGACAAGTGATCAGAAAATTGGGCACGTGGGTTTTTTTCATAATTTCCCCCTCCAAAGACTGAGCTCCAGACAACTCAGTTTCAGTTGTTCAAAGAGGACAATTATTGGCTCACACTATTTTATCAGTTAGGGCATCATTTATTGTAATTTGCCTAAATTAGAAGTGGTTCGACCCTCTTGTGGTAGACCACTTGGTATGTAAGCTTATAAATACCACTAGGATGGTTAGAATATTGTTAACCAAGTAGAAGAACCAGTGTATTGGAGACAAACTCGTTTTTCTTTGTTTTGATATTTTACATTGCCAGAATTATGCCAAAACTGCGTTTTCAAGTTTTAATGGTTAATTCATCTTGTTGAGCTCATGGTGTGATTTTAGAGAGTGACCATGACTTTTTTGGGGGGCCTCTAGCAGTCTGGTAACTGTCTTTGTGTTGTTTATGCATTTTATAATTTAATTGTTCTCTTTATTTTTCTGTACATGCATATTTTTATTATGTTAACTAGTTTGTTGTAGCTTAATTGTTTTGATTCTCTTTTGCATGTTAAAATGATGAGATGTGTTATCATGCATGGATTTCGTAGATTAGGAACAAACTTTCAAGTCTCTATACTAACGCTATGTGCAATTAGACGTTAGATTATTCTTTGATTTATGATTTTATATTCTAGTTTAAAACAAAGTTTTAATTAGAATAGAATAGAGTTTTTATTTGAGTTTTTTTTGACAGGGATTTGATGGATGGATATTGTTAATTCCATTTTTTTATTATATCTTGTTTACTTCAGTTTTATATAGATCTCATTTAATTAGTTGTTGGTTAATGTAGATTGTTAATTTACTTTTCAATATCATAGTTTAATTTATGTTTTTAATTATTTCCTTATTGCAGTTTGAATGGTTAGAGTAGACATAGCATAATTTTATTTTACGCAATTTCCTTTCCTAGAATTAGATTGCAATTATATTTCTTAGTTAATGGTTGAATCTAGTTTTGCTTACATAGTGTAGAAGTATAATGATGATCTCGTTATGTTGTTGATGGCTTATACAAGAATATACAGGGTATTTAACATTATCTTTGTCATGGCTAAATTCTCATGGGATTGTTTAATACATACCTTTCATTTTTCCATTGAGATTAGTGTTGAGCTTATACCATTGGAATTGTCCTTTGTTGTCAAGTGCCATCGAGATATTATCCGACACTGAAGACATTCACACAACCACCAACATTATATTTGAATTGTCACAGGTTAAAAGATAGTTTTCCTGTTTTCATAGGTTAAAAGATAGTTTCTTGCTTTTGTAGACCAGAATAGTTTTCTTGCTTTCGTAGATTAGAATAAAGTTTTATTGTTGTTGTAGGATAGATAGAATTTTCTTTGATAGATTAGATAGTAGTTTTCTCATCATAGATTAAGCATTAGTTGGTAGCTCTTCTTTCTTTCAATAAAATAGATTTACTTTCATGCATTAGAAATAGTTTTGCATTGAGCATTTAGTCTAGTTGCCTCTTAGATTTCCTTTCATGCATTAGAAATAGTTTTGCATTAAGAATTTAATCCACTTTCCTCTTAGGCTAGATAGTTGTTCAATGAGAAGTTTTACTTGGATTACTTGTAGTAGTTAGTTTCCTTTGCTTACTTGTCTATTTTCTTTAGTAGGTTATATAGTCTTGTTTTTCTTTAGTAGGTTAGTTAGGTGTCTTTACTTACTTGTATATTTCTTTAGTAGGTTAGTTAAGTGTCTTTGCTTGCTTGTCTATTTTATTTAATAGGTTAGATATGTGTTTTTGCTTGCTTGTTTATTTATTTTCTTTCATAGGGTAGTTGCTCATTGAATGTAGGTTGGCAAGTTAAAATAGTTTGCTTTTGTTAGTTTCTCATTATTATGCTTAGTAGTTTTCCTTTGCTTATTGTTGAACTAGTTTTCTTTGAATAGGGTTTTTGACTTTCTTTTCTTAGGACTATCCATCGATCCTTGGCCCAAAAGTACTTAGGTTACATAGTTTCAATTTTCTTAGTAGGGTTTTCTAGTTAGATAGATTTGTTTGAGTATATTAGCCTTAGATAGATACCTTCCTTAGTTAGACTATACTCCTCCCAGCCTTCTACCTTTGGCATATATTTTTCTACAACTCTAAGTTTACTTACCCTGGGTTGACAATTTAATTAAGGGTTTTTAGTGTCTTTTTAGTGCATATAGAATACCCATCACATGGCATACCATATGTTCATTTTGACTAAGGACTGCACCAAACCCTTATTTTCATGCATCGGTGCACAAAAATAAATCTTCATTTGTATCAACAATCCTCAATATTGGTGCACTTGTGAATACATATTTCTAGTGTTGAAAGCTTCTTTCACTGTCACAAGTCCACTCAAATATTGCATCCTTCTTTTGTAAATATGTGATTGGGTGTGCAATATTTGAGAAACCTTCAATCAATCTTCTATATTAACCTACAATTCTCATGAAACATCTCACGTCGGAGACATTATTTGGTACTAGCCATCCTCAATGGATCTTATCTTTTCCGATTCCATTGTTATCCCTTCCTATGATATACTATGGCCCAAATAATATATCTTCCTCTAATATAATGGGAACTTTCTCAACTTTGAATATAGTTGATGCTCCCTAAATACTTGTAGCATCACTCATAAGTGATACTCATGTTATTCTTTTGAATTGGAGTAAATAAGTATGCCATCCAAAAATACAATGAAAAAATTATCTAAGTAAACTCTAAAAGTATCGTTCATTAAACACATGAGGATAGTTGGTGCATTTGACAACCCAAATGGAACCACTTTGAACTCATAATGAACATACCTCATTTTGAAGGTTGTCTTGTCAATGTCTTATTATTTAATTCTCACCTGTTGATAACTTGACCTAACGTCAATCTTTGAGAATATATTAGAATATTTCATTTGATCAAAAAGATCATCTATGCTCAGTAAAGGATACTTGTTCTTTACAATCACCATATTCAACTTCCTCAAGTCAATGCATAGTCTCAAGGTACCATCCATCTTTTTCACAAATGATATTGGGGCACCCCAAGGACAAACACTTGGGAGTATATACCCCTTCTTCAAAAGTTCCTCAGGCTGCATTTACAACTCCTTCAACTCCAATGTACCGATTCTATAAGAAGTCTTGGATACTGGGGCTACTCCAGGAATTATCTTTATAGAGAAATCAATATCTCTCTTAGATAGAAAGACCAATATTTCTCTAAATACATAATCAAAATCTTTTAGGACAACATAGTATTCAATGTTTAGCACCTTATCCTTATATGTCTCTTCCATGTATGCTACAAATAATTGACATCCTTTCCTAAAGCTTTTCTTCAATTGCAAGGTTGATACTTGTTGGCTAAAGTTTCCTTTCTTCTTGTCTTTCCAAGTTTTTTGTAAAGTTGGTCTTCCACTATGTTGATCATAGAGAAATTTATCTATCCTTATGGTTTCCTCCAGTGTCTTGGGATCATCATATTGTATCTTATGACTGAACATTGATGGAATCCCACTCATGTACATCATTGAATCTTGATCTTATCATCCTTGAGGAAGTCAACATATTTCAACATCTCTAATAATATCCTTTCATACTCATCCATGGTCATACTCCAAATATTGATTTCAAATAAATCCTTCATCTTCCTATCATAATAATGCTTGGTTAAATAATCCTTTTTAAAATACCTCTTGAACTCCCTACAAGTAATCTTCTTCTCATCAATGTGTTGCACTTGCACAAACTGGTCCCACTACATTGATGTTTTTTTTCTTGAGATAGTAGATGCAAATTATCCCTTATGCATGGGAGGAGTAATTATGTAACTAAAAGTACTTCCTCATCCCCAATAACCAGGTCTCTGCATCCTCATATTTCTTGTGTTCACCATCAAAAGTAGGAGGTTTAATATTATTCATTTCTCCTTATAGTTCATCCACTCCAAACCTGCTCTTATGATTTATGACAGGAGATGGAAATTAAATAATATGTGCTCTTCTAACTTAATTTTTTGGCGAGTAGTGATGATTCCTATCAACACTCCTCATTTCTCTTCTTTTATCATGAGACCTGTGACTCCTTGTCTTTCTATATTTCATCTCCTTGTACATTTTGTTATCTATCATGTCCAACATTTGTAGCAACTTGATATTGAAGCCATGTTTATTATCCTTCACTTTTGTAAGCCTCTCATTATTAGTTTCATAACTTTGGACATTTGTTTTCAGACTCTTTATGGTCCATACCAAGTTCATGCTCTCCTCCTTGCCTTCTCCATGCCCATTTGAATTTGTCTCTGCATTAACCATGCTAACATACAACTCACTAACTTTGTATTCATGGATGTAGGTTATTTTCTTCTTTTCCATGCCTTTGATCCATTTTTTTATTTTCTTCTTATTTAAATATATTTGAATTTGAAAAATGTGCATGAAATATAATTTGTTAGACTATAATAAATTTAACAGATCTATTATTTTATGCACCATTTCGCTCATTTTAATACACCATGAATAGTATTTATGATATATTATTAACATGAATATCCAATTTATGTTTTTGGGTGAATATCTAGACTCTTCTATCTAAAACCTTTCCAATGAATTCTTTCTTTCTCAATTCTGATTCTTGAGTAGAAAGTTATGGTCATTTGAATATCACCCATTTCCTCCTTCTACTCACCGTTCAACTTGGTGCAATTCTTCATTGTGTTCATGTGTACTGAACTTATTCCTTGTATTTTTTGAAAAAATATCCACTAGGTTTTCTCATAACTATATTTTGGAAATTATGGCCAAGTTTCACCCTTATCTGAGGTCTAGGAGGCTAGATACAACCTACTAAAGTTTAAGGCCAATTTATATTTTTATCCTTGAATGCTATAGGTGCCTTCCATGTCCTCCTATGCATTTTTGGTTTCCTATATTATTAATCTAACTCAATGGATTTCTTATATGTCTCAATAAATTTCTTGAAATTTCTCATGTGCCCCAATCTGATTTTGGACCAAGAAGTTATGGCCCTTAGAGTGAACTAGTATCCCAAAAATTACCCTCCATTGTTTGTCCTATAACTCTCTCATACAGGATTTATTTGATTAGTAGTTTACACCATCAGAATATCTCTTTGAGATTTATCCTATAAGGGAAAACAATTTCATAGAATTATTGTTTTTGAAAAATGTTGTTTACGCCTCCGAAAATGGCCTGCAAAAACATGACTTGGGAATCACTGTAATTTTCTAGTAATTTTCATTAATTTCTTAAACATTTATGTAAATCCAACTGAATGGGATGTTGATATGGCATCATAGTCCACTTGATATCCCTATAAGGACACCATGTTATTTCCTGGCCACTCTAGCCCTGCCCTGTAAACCTCTGCTACCTTTCTTTTCCCCCAATGGCCCACACTTACGCTATTTTTTTCCCGCACAGTCCTTCGTACTCCACGTGGTGTATTTTAATTCGGTCATAGGTATGGTTGGGCCCCATACAACACTCATTCTCCCCAAGGAAAACTATTTTCACGTATTTTTTATCATACGGTTGAATATCGAAGGGGGTCTGGAACGATTAACGATCATCGTTGCATTGCATCCCGCTAACCTACCAAACGTTAACAAAGCAACGAGGTGACATGAATGAAACCGTTGATATTTAGACTGATGGATTTTATCTCTTAGTGAAGTATTCCCCCCCCCCCCCCCCTTTNGATTCCAAAACCACCAGGGGAACCCTCCCATTAGGGTTCCATGGGTTCATCTCATGGTTCCGTAGGGCGGAAGGCTTTTTCCACCACAGTTCCCCATCGTTTTCCACCCATCATCCAATCACCTGCCACCTCTCTGACACCTTACACCATGTACATGATATTGAGGTATTCCACACAAACCTTCTTCGACATCAGATGAAACATGACCCTCACATCATGTTGATGTCAGTGTATGGAAAAATACCAAATTTTTCCCAATTTTTATGAATTTTTGAATTTTCAAAAAATGACCAATAATGAAATTCTTTTATCAGGATGTCATTAAAACTCTATTATTATCTTAGAATATCCAATTCATACCCTGCAAAAATCTAATTAACCTATTCACATGCAATTTGATCCTTCCATGTCAAATTCCTCCATGAATTTAACTGTAACAATTTGGGGCGTTTGCCCAATTTTTCCCCAATTCATAATTTCTTCCTTGGGTTCCATCATAATTATGTAATAAGACTTATTATAGTTCAGTAATGCCCAATTTTGAAATTTAAATTGTGGATTTTAATCCTTGGGCCTGATTCCTTCTATTACCCATGAAAGTTCCAAAAATTCTTCTCAATTCTATTGCAATAATTTCGTCGAACATATTACAGACATCCACTGAAAATTAATTTCTACAAATTTTCACTTCATGTCTCTATTAACTTGGCCCATGTAGGCTCAGTTTCAAATAATTGATCTCTAATACCACATTGTAGCATCCCCATCCACCAAGATGGGCTATTCCACATAAAAATTCCAACTCTTATACCATTAATTACAAAGAATGCTCTGCATATAATAATAAATGCATTCCTAAGAACATGTAAATACTAAGGTAATTATAAAATATAAAACCACACATAATTAAAGAAATTATACACACATTAATTATATTAAATACACATCATACACTTTTCTTTTTTTAAATTCGCCAACTTCTTGTAGACCTCAGACTTTCCTCCCAGACATAGAATTTTCTTCTCATAAATTGGAACAGCAGGTCACCCTCAAGATGGGGATAAAACCCTACTAGATCAAACGAATCCTAAGCCAAGATAAGGTCTACAAATATCATAAGTTCTCAAACTAAGGTTCCAACACTAGTAAACAACCTACATCCTCTCATTCTCCACATGCATGTCCCACCCTAGGAAGTGTGCCCCTTCTCTGCTCAACAATCCTTTGGCCACCCCACTTCCCTTTAAAGGCTTATTAAATGGGACAAAAAGGAAGAATCAGAGCTTTGTAGTTGTAGCTTGGAACTAGGGAAGAATTCCCAATAGTTCACTCACATGGAGAGAATTCTCTCAGACCTGACAACCCGCTTCTTCAAAATGTACATGGGATTGACAACCCATCTCTTCAGCTCAATTTACCTAGGTTAACTGGTTGAAAATAGATTGCAATATTTTCAAGTACATGTATGGATGAAAGGTACATATGGTAGGATATAATGATGGGTATTTTTATTAAATGATGGGAAAATGAACTAAACAACCAAAATATATGTGCATGTTCCCAACTTGAATCTTGTCTTGTTGGGAACTATCTTGGGCCCACTTTCACCCCCACTTGGGTGATATGTTTCTCCTCATTAGGGACTTAGGATATACAAATATCCCCATACTTTAGAATTCAATAATATTAATATAAAATTCCTTTGGGCTTAATCCCCCTTGGCTTAGACCCTCTACTAGACTCAACCCTCCTTTCCCTTCCTAGTGGAGCTCTATCCCTCCATCTCTTTTGTCTAGTTGGTCTGCAATAGTGATGTATTTTATTGATAATATCGAGTGCGATTACATTTTATAAATATAGGCCCACTCACCTTTTAGAATCTGAATCTCCAACCTTTAATCACACATGCACTCTGGACTCAAAACACATATGAAAAATCACTCTATACCAACGTAACCTCTCTCACCAACATATATGTACATTGCAACTGGGGTTTTTCCTAGGGGTCTTATAGATGGCACACCATCTCGATGGAATACCATTCAAATGGGATAAAGTTGTGATGGCATATAACATTTCAATGGGCTAAAAAAAATAAAAACAATACCCCTCTGGATGGACTATGAAAAATATTAAAATTATACCCCTCTCGATGGCTCATCCCATCGAAGTCCAATTGTCAGAAGGTGAAACTTATGGGGGCTAATTATAGTTCGATGGTAACTCAATCCGATGGAAGCTCATAGGATTCTGATTCTCATAGGTCAAACCTAAGGAGTGACAAGGTGAAATATGATCTTCTAGACTTTTGATGAATTAATTTATTAATAAAATAATAATATATTTCCTAAATTTATTCAGGAGGAGGGACAAGGGGATTCTCTCAAAAGTAGGGAGGTTGAATAATTCGAATGCAATATTAGGTTGAATACCAATGGATGAGGGGGGGAAAAAATAAAAATAAAAATGAAATAAAATGAAATTAACTAACAGAAATACACATCCTAGGACTTAAGTGAAGAATGGAAAAAATAAAAATAAAATGACAAAGAAAAATAATTAAACTAATATATATATATATATATATATATATATATATATATATAAAGGTGAGATTGTTTCTACTTTTACAAGGGTATGAAAAAGAATGAGAATATACATATTATACATTGGGTTTTTAGGAAAAATGCACCATGTAAAAATAGTCTACTCGTGTAAAATTAGTTTTACTAATGTAAAACATATTTGACCCATGAAAAATCAAATTTGAACCTTGTAAAACTATTTCCAAACTAAAATTGTTTTTTTCCATGTAAAGATTAAATATTATGGGTGGCTTTTGTTAGGATATTTAGACACTTAGGAGTTAGTTAAGATCTACTTGGTCTAATATGTCGTTAGGTAAAAGTGTGTTTCTTTAGTATGCATTAGTATGCATTTGTAGTTAGGCAATCCGACGGTCATGATATGTTCCCGACA
>ML788369.1:273382-287941 GCA_009831015.1 Picea engelmannii
TTCTTATTCGCCTGCAATCGGACACGTGTCAACCTCCAATTGAACAACAATCAACCAATAAGAATGTGCCAACAAACAACCAACCGATGTGCGCCACGTCATCATGATGGTACGGCCCTCCACGTGGCCGTACGGACTGTACGGACAGGTACAGTCAGCACCCCTATTTTGACATGTTTGTCTTGGCGGTAAAATCGCGATATCTCCTCCATACGGACTCCATTCGCGAAAATAAATATACCGCCGGAATCAGGAAAACGAGACGGACGCAATGGCACTGTTTTCGTCTCGATCCGAGCACTTTGAAAATTGAGCAAATTTTGATCCCCTGATCAATTCCTCATGGAAGTTAGGGTTCTTGAATTCTCTTGGAATCAATTTCAAGCAAGTCATCTTGGCACTTTCGTTGTAACTTATTTTTTGGTTGTTTAAGACCTTAACATTTTGCAATGACAAAGGAGAGATCTTGGTATAAATGTAGAAAAAAATTGCAGATGTGGGTTCATTATAATTTCATAGATATAACCTATGGAAGTTAGGGTTCATGAATTCTCCTAAAATCAGTTTCAGAAATGTCATCTTGAAATTTTTTCTATATCTTATCTTCTGAAATGTTTTTGACCTTCATATTTTTCAAAGACAAAGGAGTGACCTTAGTTTACATGTGGTAAAATATTCATATGTTTTTTTCTTTATTTTTTGAGATATTCTCTATGGAAGTTAGGGTTTCAAAATGGTCCTCAGATAAGTTTCAAACACGAAAGTTTGACATTTTCACTATAAATTCATTTTTGAGACTCTTGATATTGTGAAAATTTGAAAGAACAATGGAGACATATAGAAGTACCTCAAGTAAAAATTTCATAATCATTTTCCAAAATTGGATATGTGGCATGTTGTATGAGTTCATTCTTGGGAAGAGGCACAAAAGATGAAGATTTGATAAAGTTTCCATTTGGAAATTTAAATTTTGGCCAAACTTGGTAAAATAAAAAGTATTGAGAAAAATTGGTCAAGGAAAAAGAAGTGAGTAGAGTCGGTAAAGGTAGAAGTAGAAAGCATAATTAGTGAAGAAAGAAATAGAAGGAATACTTTTTGAAGGTTGGTACAACTGAAATATTGGTGTCTATTGCTAAGTTGGTTCTTAGTGGTGCAGATTGGTGTCTCCAATAGATTAATGTCTATGAATATCTGTAAGACAATGGTGCCTTTTTCCAAGTTGTTTCTAAGTAGTGGGGATTGGTTTCTATAGTAGATTGGTTTATACAAATATATGAAAGGGATTGGTACCTCTTGCTAAGTTGGAGCTTACTAGTGTGGATTTGTATCTCCATTATATTGGTTTATACAAATATATATAATAGTAGTTTGGTTCCTACCAATATTTTTACCAGTGGGGATTGGGTGTCTCCAATAGGTCGATGCTTAAAAATATTTTCAAAAGTAGTATGTTGGTGCCTGCAAATAATTATAAAGAGAAGTTTCATGGTTTTCTCCGAAAAGGGTTTCCACATAAATCTTGTGTTCCATGATATGCAGTTAATATGTGATTGTTTTCTTATGGTCAATGAATGTTTGAAAGAGAAAACAATTGTCTCATACAGATTCATCCCCCTTCTCTTAGTATAAGTCTATTCTCATGAATTTGTATCAAACCAAGTTCATCCGGAAACAGTATAAACACCGGAAGGTAGATCTAAACAACCCACATGGTCAATCAAGAAGGTTTTTCCAAAAATAGGGATTCATTCCTTGGCATAACAAACTATGCATTCTGGAGAATAAGGATGAGAACCTATTTAATGACCCTCATTTTTTATATTTTCCAATCAATTGTGACTAATTATACATCCCCAACAACTCCATCAACAGATGCGGTCAGGAAGAAGACTAGTGAAAATAATGAAAAATCCTTGAAAGCCATCTTGTGTGTTCAATCAAAATCTGTGTTTGTCAAGGTGATGCATTGTGGATTGGAAAAATAAATTTGGGACAAGATTTAAAATTTCTATGAATATGATGACAAGGTTAAGAAGGAAAAGATCCAAACTCATAGAAGAGAGTTCAAGATGCTGAAAATAAAATATGAATAAAATGTTGTAGTCTATTTCATTCCCTTGGATGAAATTTTCAACACCATTAGAGGACTTCAGGAAATTTTTTAAGAATCGACGATTGTACAAAAGGCGTTAAGGTCATTCCCCTTAATATTTAATTCCAAAGTCTCTTCCATTGAAAAAATGAAGTATGTTAATAAAATAACAATGGATGAATTACATGGGATTGATCTAGGTGGATATCGGTCTCCACCCACCTATTCCAATTGGCTCAAAACAATCTTCTGGCAATTTACTATTTTTTACAGTTGTTTTTGGTTCCTAAAATTTCAGGGCCATTTTGAGGGCCTAAATGAATTTTTTTTTCAGGATCGGGCACCTCAATGACAAACAAAGGCTTTGATTGATCCCCCAAAATGAATCTCCTCAATGATACCTTTCCAACGAGATATCATGCGCCCCAAAGGGAGATCATATGCCAAAGTTATGCCCCTAGGAATTTGATACACACAACTACCCAAAATGAGGTCCAAACAATTGTTGGTTTTTCATCTTCTGAGGTTAGGTTTTTGGATTTTCTTTATGCTAAAAATTCCTTTAGAGCCTCATTATAATCATTTTCTTGCGAATGAGAATATTCATCACATCTCTTCTCAGAGATAAGTTGCCACCATTCTAGCAAGCTTGTTTTCAATCTACATTTTATAGTTTTCAACATATTTCTTATTTAATAGAAGTCACATTTTACTATATCTATATTATTTTTAACTGTGTATTTGTGTTAATATCATAAATCTGAGATTTCATTTCATTCCTCTCATAAATCCAGATCATTGGTATCATAGGAGGTTGCTCTTGATCAATTTTTTAGTCCATGTCCCCAAAGAGGTCCGAGTATAGAAAGTTGGGTCTCGAGCTTGTCTCTCTTGACAACAATCACTCTTGCATGCCCAAGAATGTTAAGCCCTAATATTGGCTCATTTCCCCTTAATTGGGGCATATTACATTAGTAATGTTATTTTATTTATGTCAGTTTTATTCCATTAGTTGTAATTATACCTCCTAGTCTCCTATATATACCAAGGAGACATTTTCATTTGGAATCATCAGGTACTTGAACATTTATGTGGGGTAAAAGGAGGTTGCCCCATCGAAGAGGCTTATTATATGAAATTCTCTCTTTTTCAAGGAGTTGAGTACTTATTCTAAGGTTTTTCTATGGTATATTGATATTTGGTTCTTAACATATGGTATCAGAGCTCAAGGTCTTGGGGTTTCGCTACTACATCTGAGACACCGTGGAATTTTTGCTATAAATTGTTTTCTACAACGATTAAGAAGGAACAACTTGGAGGGTATTTATTAGACAGATCAAGGTACGGTGGGTTAAAAATTAAACACCTAAGGACTTATACTTTCACAGATACATCCTTTGTAAGATAGGGTTTTGGAATCATCATAAATTGAGTCATTGTGGAATTTTTGCTATAAATTTTTTTTTGTAACGTATCAAACCCTGAAATATGAAGGCTATTCTCATAAATTAGTAAGGCATCTGTGGTAGATATTTCAGCTTATGTTTCATCGTAAATTTGTATATACACCCTGTGGAATATAGGGTATATGACTAGTCCTATTGACTAGTTTCAAGCAGGTGTTTCAGGTAAAACAATAATAAATTATTCCTAGAGTATCCAAATTGAGTGAGACCAACTGTATTGGATAGTGGATAGAATTTAGTAGTTTTGGTCCAAGTTTCAGAATTTCATATCAATTATTTTGTTTGGGGCACGCTATACAAGTGAGATCTCCTGGAAAGGCCAAAAATCAACAAGTTATGGGGAAGTTACCGTAAATTCCACTTGGCACATCCAATTTTTATCAGACCTGTGGAATTGAAGAGAAGAAATATCATAGACCTATAAAAAATAAAAGTTCATACTCATAAGGGTTGAAATTTTGGAGATACAATAAAAGGAAGATTGTCTAGCAGAACCACCTCAAAATCAAGGTTTAAACTGATACTTGGCCAACATGCCACCAAAAAAGGGAACTTCTACACCAAATAAGCCTCTCGACAATCCTACTTAGACTCTTGATGAAGGTGAAGAAATGCGTAGGGACATAAATGATTTATAAAAGAAGACAGTAACAAAAGATGAACTACAAGAGATTATGGATTCAACAGAAGCTAAGTTTGAGGCAATAAATACTAAGATGGACACTTTATAAGGGAAGATCATGGAAGGATTAAAAATTTTCCTAATAGAGAGGACACCTGAAAGTGAAAATACATCCCATGAAATTCATGATGAGGACACAAGGAAGGTGAATCAAGAATGGAGAAACTCCAACTTTGGGTTGAAGACCAACCATGTTCCTAAGATCGATATGAGGAAGTTTGATGGCAAGGATCTAATCACATGCATACTTCAGATGGAGCAATTATTTGATCGACATAATGTGCCACATACACAAAAGGTACAAATTTCTTCTTTATATTTAGAACCCAATCAATTTTTATGGTATCAATGGATTTGTTCTTGCAAATCACTTGTCACTTGGAAATTTTCACAAAAGAGATGATAGAACACTATGAGGATACAAGGAGCAATACCTTCTTTAGCCAATTGATAAATCTCAAGAAAAAGGGTTCAATTACCGAGCACATTGAGAACTTCCAAAGGTTGAATATAAAGGTAACAAATATTCCATATGAGCACTTGATTGATGTATTCATAGGAACTTTAAAGGATAACATTCAACACGAGGTTCGCCTTTGGGAACCCAAAACATTGGAGAATGCATTTAAGGTGGAAAGAAATGTTGAAAGTAAAAATATGGCTATGGCTACTAGAAGGACCAATCCTAACATCTATAGAGAGAATAATGCTCCTTCTTCTAAAACACATCAACCTACAAGGTTGACACCTCAACAATTGGATGAAAGAAAAGAAAAAGGTTTATGATTTAATTGTGACATCAAGTACAATAAGGGACATAAGTGTGGTGAGAATACATTATTCTACATAGATTGTGAAGAGGAAGAAGAACAAGAACAATAACCATCTCGAGATGAAAACGTAGAAGCAATTTCGTCTGAAGAGTTGACTCCCATGATATCGTGTAATGCATTGGCTATAATTAGCACTCCTCAAACCCTCAAGATCAAAGGACACATCAAAAAGAAAAAGGTAATAGTCCTAATTGATTCTGGCAGTACTCATAATTTCATTCACTATAAATTAGCCAAAGCTCTCAATTGCTTTGTATATCCAACGCCAAAGTTTCAAGTAATGATTGCAGATGGAGGAACTATCAATTGCTCAGGAAAATCCAATAAGATCAATCTTACTATGGGGGAATATGTAATGAATAATACAATGATTTATATACCCATGGATGGTGCCTATGTTGTACTAGGAATCCAATGGTTACAATCATTAGGAACAGTGGATTTTAATTTTCAAGAACTTTTCATGAAATTTTCATTGGAAGGAAAAGAAATTTAGTTAAGAGGTATCACAGGGAAACCCAGTAAGGTGATAATCTCTAATGGCATGAAAAAATTATTGAAAAAGGGGCATCAAGTAATTATTGTAGAACTATGCTCAGTATATGTTCAAACATCTAAGCCATATATTCCTCAAGATATCCAAGGGATCATTGATAAGCATTCCAAAGTATTTGAATATATTCCCAAAGGTCTTCCACCCACTTGAAATCATGATCATGAAATTCACCTAATTCCTAGGAGTGTTCCTCCTAACATCATGCCATACATATACCCTTATGCCCAGAAGAGTGAAATTGAGGGCATGGTTGAAGAACTGTTAAAGGATGACATTATTAGACCTAGCCAAAGTTCTTACTTTGCACCAGTGGTAATGGTATTCAAGAAAGATAGCTCATGGCATATGTGTCCAGATTATAGAGAGCTCAACAAGATCACTATTAAAGATAAGTTTTCCATTCCCTTCATTGACGAATTGTTATATGAACTACATGGAGAAATCTATTTCACAAAATTGGATCTCCATTCAGGGTATCATTAGATTAGAATGAAGGAAGACGATATCCCAAAAACAGTATTATGAACTCATGAAGGCCATTATGAATTTTTGGTCATGCCTTTTGGCCTTACAAATGCACCTTACACATTCCAAGGGTTGATGAATTCCATTTTCAAGCCCTTCCTTCGAAAATTTTTGTTAGTATTTTTTTATGATATACTAATCTATAGCAAGTCTTGGGAGGATCATGTGCGACATGTTAACAAGGTGCTACAACTACTAAGGGAGGAACAACTATATGCCAAACCATCCAAATGTTTATTTGGAGTGAAGGAGGTAGAGTATTTGGGTCATATCGTATCTCATGAAGGTGTCAAGGTAGACCCTAACAGGATTAAGGCCATGATGGACTGGTTGATTCCCAAAACATTGAAAAATCTTAGAGGATTTTTGGGTTTGACAGGTTACGACCGCAAGCTTGTTCAACACTATGGAAGAATAAAAACACGTTTAATGACACTAACTAAGAAGGATTCATTTTCATGGACTCCAGAGGAAACTGCATCTTTTGAAAAACTTAAAGAGGTGATGTGCAAATCTCCTGTCTTGACCACTCCAGACTTCACAAAAACATTTATTGTGGAATGTGATGCCTCAGGAAATGGAATTGGTGTTTTCCTAATGCAAGAAGGAAGGCCCATGGATTTTGAAAGTCAACCACTCAAGGGAAAGGACTTACACAAACCCATTTATGAGAAGGAAATGATGGAAATACTACATGCATTGAAGAAATGGCGTCCTTACCTAATAGGTAGGAACTTCAAGGTCAAAACAAATCTTGATAGTCTTAAATAATTCTTGGAACAAAGACTATCTTCAGAAGAAAAACAAAAATGGGTAACCAATATATTGGGTTATGATTTTGAAATCGTCTATAAAAAGGGGAAGCAAAATGTTGTGGCAGATGCACTCTCAATAAATGATGAAGGTGTTGAGGCCCTTCTCTGTGCTATCTCGATCATCCAACCCAACTGGATAATAGAAGCAAGGGATGAATGGAAGAATGATGAAAAAGTGTGGACTCTCATTCAAAGGTTGCAACAGGATTCTAGTGCATTAGATACATTTACATGAAAAAATGATTCACTATGGTACAAAGATCACTTATATTTATGTAAGAACTCCCAACTCAAACAAAAGGTACTATTGGAATTGCACACCTCTCCATTAGGAGGGCACTCGGGATTTTTGAAAACCTACCATAGAGTCAAGAAGGATTTTTTTTGGGATGGACTTAAAACTAATGTTCAAAGGTTTGTGGTAGAATGTTTGGTTTTCCAACAAAATAAGGTGGAAATAATTAAGACCCCATGTATTTTACAACCATTAGCCATCCCAATTCAATGTTGGGAGGAGGTTTCCATGGATTTCATCACAGGGTTACCGAAGTCTAAAGGAAAGAGTGTCATCATGGTGATTGTTGATAGACTGACCAAGTACGCACACTTTTGTGTACTCTCTCATCCCTTCAAATCTAGTACAGTTTCCACCACATTCATGGAGACAGTTCAAAAGCTACATGGCAGCCCAAAGATTATTGTAAGTGACAGAGATCCCATCTTCACTGGACATTTTTGGACATAATTATTTTCTTGTTTGGGTACTCAATTGGCTCATAGCTCATCTTATCATCCTCAATCTAATGGACAAACCAAGATAGTGAACAAATGTCTGAACGCTACCTTCATTTCCTTGTCTCTGATAAATAAACACAATGGTTCAAATGGTTACCCTTGGAAGAATGGTGGTATAACACTTCCTTTCATACTGCAACAAAAATGACACCATTTATGGCACTCTATGGATACCACCCTCCTTCCATCACTCCTTCTCTAAAATAAAAATATAAGGTTCAAGCAGTGGAATATCACATCGAGCATCAACAACTAATTCTCCAAATCTTAAAGGACAACCTGACCATGGCACAAAATTGCATGAAACAACAAGCATATCAACATCGTAGTGAAAGAAGTTTTGAAGTAGGGGATTTGGTGTTTTTAAGACTACAACCATACAAAAAAATGTCCCTCAAGCAAGCCAAGAAGGATAATAAATTATCACCAAAGTACTATGGCCCTTATAAGTTGTTTCAAAAGATTGGTACTATGGCATACAAATTGGAGTTTCTTGCATCTTCATGAGTACACCCAGTTTTCCATGTTTCATGCTTAAACAAGGTTATAGGCAACAAGATCCCAGTTCAAACTATATTTCCAGAACTTGATGAGGAAAGAAGAATCATATTGGATCCTAAAGCCATCATTGACACAAGAATTTTCCAACTGAGGAATAGATCCATTTTAGAGTATCTCATTAAATGGAGGAAACTATCGACTGAAGATTCCACTTGGGAAAATGAGTCTTTTATACAGAAGCATCCAAATTTACTCAAGCATTGAGGACAACACTTGTCTCAAGGGGAGGGGCATGTTAAGCCCTAATATTGGCTCATTACCCCTTAATTGGGGCATATTACATTAGTAATGCTATTTTATTTATGTTGGCTTTCTTCCATTAGTTGTAATTATACCTTTTAGTCTCCTATATATACCAAGGAGACATTTTCATTTGGAATCATCGAGTACTTGAACATTTATGTGGGGTAAAAGGAGGTTTCCCCCTCGAAAAGGATTATTATCTGAAATTATCTCTTTTTCAAGGCGTTGAGTACTTATTTTGAGGTTTTTCTATGCTATATTGATATTTGGTTCTTAACAAAGAAACCCTCCATGGCAGAAGAAAATAAAAAAAATAGATCATATGATTCTATTAACCTATTGCTTGAACAAGCTCTCACATGATAGAGGGATGAAATGATGAAGAATTTTTCCTACATCCTTCAATGCTTACTGATAACAATGAGAGCATCTTAATCAAGTGGCTACTTTGAGGTCACATCTCCTTTCAAGGTACAATTTAATTTTGATATTTTGGTATTTGAAGGATAGATAGATGGAGATGCTCTAGAAAAATGGTTAAATTTTCCATAAGGTTATTTCTTTTTTCACAATTTCTCCGATAGGGAAAAGATCACCTCTGCACTCCTTAAGACCCCCCTCCCCATGTCAAACATTGGTGAGAAACTTACTGGGATAAAAGTTCCAAAAATTGGTATGGAATATATGGGGTCGATCTCACTTGGGAATGTTTTTGGATGTGGTCAAGTAACAATATTACCCTATTGTAAACTATGAGGACCAATACATGAGATGGACCGCCCCGCGTAAAGAGAGGGGACAAGTAGTGGCAGAGCTCACCAATACCTTGTATACCTTTTTCACCATGATGGCTATCAAATATTCTGAGGGGCATTTGGTTCTAAAATACCCTGGGGCTCTACACAGGTACATCCAAATTAAAATGGAGTTTTTGGAGAATCTCATCGCTGGGAGATTTTATCGATATGATGTCAAGATGGACAAAAAATTTAGGCACTAGAAAAAATGGGACTTTGGGTCTACAAATCCGCAACAACCAAAGCATGATAAAGACGACCCTAAAAAATAACCTCCAAAAAACCATCCCAAGCCATAGGAAAGGAAGGATAACATAAAGTTGAAGAAGGACACTGGAAACTGGTGCAATTTTAACAAAATCCCCTGGCACAAAACTGATGAATGTCGCTCAAAACATTCGTTAGTAGCCAATATCAAAGACAAGGAGCCAAAACCTGATTCAAAATATAATGAGAAAATACAGATCATTGACGTAGACCACAATGCTACTATCATGACCAAAACAATTCAACTAGAAGAACCAGCAGATCCTTAAGAGGGGTAGTTCCATTTTCATTCACATATGTGGGTGAAGGGGACCCCACTGCATTTTATTGTTGATAGTGGAAGCCAAAAGAACCTCATCTCAACAAATTTCATCAAATATTTGGGATTGTTGACAACACCACACCCATATCCATAAAACATCGGGTGGCTTCACCATGGATGAGACCTTTTTGTCAATAAACAATGTTGATTTTCATACAACATCCAACCCTTCAAGGATAAGGTATTATGTCATGTTTCCCCACTCGATGTATGTGATTTTATGTTGGGCCAACCATATATGAGGAAGCACCATGTTATTTATGAGTCTCGACCCCATAGTGTCATTGTTACTCTAGGGGGTCATATCTACAGGATATCATAGGTATTTCCAACTATTGTCCAAGATAAACAGTGTTGCAAGGTAGTATATCATACTACAAAATTCATCTTCTTTAGAGTTTGTTCAAATGGTGAACAGAATAACACCACTATAGCCTCAGTCCAAGCACCTTTTGTCCAGGAAAAGCAGGTTGACAATATTGAAGAAAAGAGAAAGGATTCATTCTACACACAGTCTTCGAATGTAGATGGAGTGGTTAAAAATTTCCAACCCTTCTAGTCACAGGTTTGTGGGACCCTTCAACAAGGTAATAAATGCAAGTTCTCCAACAAGGAAAGCACTTCATCAAGATGTAGATTCAACAAATCCTTTTCCCTCTCTCTCGATAATTCAACGAAATGGAGACCATTACTTCCTAAGGAGGGATTATTGATCTAGGTGGATATCGATGGCCAACCACATATTCCAACTGCCTCAAAATAGTTTTCTAGAAATTTACTATTTTTAGTAGTTTTTTCGGTTCTTAAACTTTCAGGGCCATTTTGAGGGACTAAATGAAGTTTTTTTCTGGATCGAGCACCTTAGTGATAATTGAAGGCTCATTTTAATCCCCCAAAATTAATCTCCTCGATGATACCATTCCAAATAGCTATCATGCACCCCAGACGGAGATCGTATGCCAAAGTTACGCCCCCGCGAAGTTGATTCACCAAACTACACAAAATGAGTTCCACAAAATTGTTCGCTTTTCATATTCTAGGGTTAGGGTTTTGGATTTTATTTATTTTAAAAATTCTTTTAGAGACTCACTATAATCATCTTCTTGTGAATGAGCCTAGTGGTCACATCTCTTCTTAGAGATAAGTTCCCACCATTCTAGCGAGTATTTCACTCTATATTTTTACACTTTTGTACATTTCGCTCATTAATAGAAATTGTTAATTGCTGTATATTTCTACCTCGTGTTATATGTCCTATATATCTATGTCATATTATTGGCTCTCTTGCAATATATATGTATATTTAGGTGTTACATCTCCTCTCTCATTTTGTGTCATAAATAATATGGATCAGGGATCCTCACAATGTACAAAATGAGGATAGGTAAAAAAACGCCATCAAAGAGAGAAGCAACCATAAAATATTCTAAGAAGACAAAGAAATTAGAGAACAAATCAAGTGATATCTCTGACAATGAATCAAACGCAATGGAAGCCCATTTTTTGAGGAATCTCAAGAAAGGATCTGGAAAATTAAATGTAATATGCTCTGCATATTATTTAACTGTGGAAAAGTAGGACATCTCATTGCTAAGTGTCCATATGGGAAGGATGAAATTAGTGATGATTAAGAATACCATAATGTGAATAAAGGGATAAAACATCATCAACACAAAAATAACCACAAAAAGGACAAGCATGAAAAGAAGAATAACTCTTATAAGTAAAACAAGAATCTCTACTCAAAAAGGGTTAGTGACTCGTCTGAAGAAAATAGTGAGAGAAGTTTCTATAGTGATAGATAACAAATTATCTTTATGTAAATTGAAAAAAACATCGATGAATACAAAGTGATATAAATGATGTAATCAAAATAAAAGGAAAATTCCAAAACATGTGGGGAAGTGGATCCTGAAGAAGAACCCATGTGTGCCTTAAGAGAAATACAAAATCTTAGGAAAACGATTTTGACACAAAAGGAGTAGTTGTAAAAATATGAAGAGTAATATTGTGATTCAAAATCTAAAATGTCATAAATCCTTGAAGAAACATAAAATACTATCATGAAATTAAAGGTTCAATTAAAGAAAGAAGGATGGATGGAAGAAGTGGTGAGAATCCAACTGAAGAAAAAGGAATAAAATTGTGAAGAGATAGAACTGAAATTGTTTTCTCGAGAAATGAACTAGAGAAGACAACTATTATGTTGAATAGAATATTGAAATTTGAAAAGAGTACTGAAATATTAGGTGATATCATCAATTGACAAAGGCATCCACTCATTAATATTGGTATTGGATATGATGTTGTCATTTCCTTGCTACCAACACCTGGGCTTGCTACAACTAGGGAAGTTTTATTTGTTGCAGGTGGAGTTCATACTAGTTTTCCAGAAGAGAAACCTACTATTGATTTTTCTAAGCAGGTTTATGAGTATTTTTTTCCTCACATGGTATAATTTGATCATATACATGACATGTTTTTCCATATGTTGAGCTTTTATACTCCTATAAGTTATTGCGACCCTCAACCTGCATCCTTTGATCAACCAGTGGAAAAATATATGCCATATCATTATCCTTAACATAAAAATCAAAGGAATGGCAATAATTATTTCAGATGTTTCTAGAAGAGATGTGAAATACATAATTGTTGACATATTCCGAGTATCACTACCACATATGGGTGGATTATTCCACGAAAAATTTTCACGCTTCCACTAGTTTCATATTTTTTTTAAACAGGGAGGGATTTTTGTCGATATTGCCACGCAAGTTCGTCACAATATCCACGAAAATCTTTTTTAAATCTACTCGGGATTTTCGTGGCTATAGCGATGAACTTTCATGGCAATATCGACGAAGATTCATTGATAATTTAAATGCAAGTTAGGGATTCAACAACCCATACATTGACTAGAATATATCATCCCATCACTATTGTGGTGGTGTATATAAGGAGACCTTGGGATTCCATGACATCATTATCGCAACAATTTTATAGCTCACCACTTTTGATGCTGACCAATCCTCCTAAGTGAAATGGAAAAAAATCAAAAAAAGGAAAATTGTATCTCCATAAGTTTTTCACCAATCACAAAATTTTGGACCCTGCCATACTCTCATCAATAAAAATTTCCATGTGAGAACCTTTCTAGAAAAACAAAACCACATAAATAATGATTTTTTGAGAGGGGTTTTAATCTTCCAAAGCATAGACCGCCACCATTTAACCTCTTCCCCTTTCCCTTATAGAAACATTGTTGTGTATCTAAGATATCCCATGTATTTACCTCCCATAGCATGTTTTGACCTCACCAATTAATATTCTTAATTCTATAGTTTGATGAAACAAGAGGGCAACATATTCATGAAATCCTACGATACCCTTTTATTGATCACCTACTAATCCTATATCGTTTGAATATTTTCATCCGTCTTTCCATAGGATTGCATTGATGGGGTTATGAGCCTCTTCTAGTTAAAATATATTGTTCTACCTTAGAGTGTTCAATAACCATGTTAAAAATTTGTTCATACCTCCACTACCAATCAATATATCTACACCAACATTAAATCTCCTTCAATTTCCTTCTTCCTTGACAACCAAATACCAATAGGGGGAATGATAGGACTAATGCCTTCAAAATAATAGAATTATTGGTAAGTCTCTTGATTGGTATTCTAATCCAATCCTCCATTGTAAGTGGATATACATACTTATAAAACATTACCTCTTTCCACAAACCTTCAATATAGATGAGTCTCCAAAGGTTTTCACTACTAGGGATTTTCTAAAGTAGTACATCTTCTTTAAAAAACACACCCACACCTTCCTAAGCTTAACTAGTCTACCCATCTAACTAGAGGTGTGCTTTCTTTTTGTTTGTTACAAAACCAAAGAAAATTGAAGACCTTCATTTTAATTTTGTTTAAAGTTCCTTTAGGAATGTATGCAAGTGAGTGCCAATAAACTAGGATGGCTTAAAAATTTCCTTTGATCACCATGGTCAACCTCCCTCCCATTAACAACCATCTTGTGAACCAAGAGGAGATCCACTTCTTGACATTGTTGTAAATCCGAATACAATATTTAAACCCATACTCATTATATTTTAATTCAAACCCTAAATATTTGAATCCATTGATGAAATCATTGAACCCTAAAAGGGAAGAATTACATGGATTGCATGTTCCTTCTCCTGCATTGTCTCATGAAAAGTGATGGATGAATTTTGAGTGTTAATTTACAACCTTGAGGATTTCATAAATCTCCAAAACCAATTGTATAATCCATGCATCACTAAGGGATCCATTACCAAACAATAGTACATCATCTACAAATGACAAGTGAGTTAGAAAGAGATTTCATCCAACCATAACTCCTTTTAAAACCCCATGGTTTCTTTCATGAATCAAATTCATACCGAGACCTTTTTATACCATAAAAAAAGGAAGGGGAGATAGGGGAAAATACTACCTTAATCTCGTTTATATATTACAATTTTCTATGGTCAGTCCATTGATTAAGCGTGAGAAAGAAATAGAGACAAACATCCTTCAATCCAATTCACAAATTCAATCTTGCAACCAACATGTAGGAGAA
>ML788370.1:0-45150 GCA_009831015.1 Picea engelmannii
TATGGATTTAGAAGAAACTTTTGGTGAAAGACATGAATTTGTTTTTGAAGATATTGTTCTTGAAACTAAAAATGAGAAATATAATGTTTCAATTCAAGAAAAACAATATCCTCTACATGTTCCATTGGAGGGAAACATTGACTTCTCATGTGTTCAATTTGAGAGTAATAATCATGATCAAAATGTTGCGGCAAATTCTCAAATGGTGCAACCAGTTTATGTCAATCCACAAGAACAATGTCTACATTGGATGGATAAAAATAATTGTAAGTCATCACTTTGTATCAAACTTTTATGATATTGATTGCTCATCTAAAGTTGAGTTTAATGAAGAAGATATCCTCCAACCATCAAAAGAAGGACATTTGCAACAAGAGGATCTATGAGTGATAAGTTTTATTTCTGAAGATAATGAAGCTGTTGATGAACAACAAAAGATAACCTTATAGTTCCCCATAAATTCTCAACAAAAATTCTTCTTTGCATTCTCATCATGGAAACACAGTCATTGTATAGAGGAAGAATACTTTCAAGACATTGATAATGAATCAAGAATCTTGGATGTGGCCAATAATAAGGAGAAAGATGAGAATATTTTCAAACTAGAATCTTCTCATCCAACCAAAGACAACAACAATCATGAGAAACCAAGAATCGATTTTATTGGATTGTGGTTCCAAAGCGTTGTTTTCCAAGAAATGGAATCATATTTTCAGCATATCTCTCTTTGTTTTCCTCCATCACACTTTGGGCATGCTCTTGATTCCTTAGTAGTGGCCCTGATATGTTCCCTACTTCTGGAGTTCACTCCACATATCACTTGCATGCTTGAATGTCTCCATTGGAAATCTACCTACACCTAAAAGTGTCCCTTTCCTCAAGGTAGGATAGGGTAGATAGATCTTGTTTGTACACAGTTTGTTTCTTCAGTCAAAGTTTTGCATAATAAAGTAGTCACTAGATGGAGATAATGTTCGAAGACGACTCCATGGAGGAGGAATTAAAAGAACTCATTTTGAATATGAATCCATAGCCCAATGGAGAAGGCCTATGGTATTTAGATTCTGGTATCTCAACAACCCATAGGGGGTTATTGTCCTGTAGTTGGAGCTAGACATTGTAGATCAAAAATCTAGTCACCTTGATTTCCCACTCTTTTCAATAATAAAAAAATTGATATCAGAAGGAATAATTTTTTAACAATCACTAGTTTGTAATATCCCTCAGTGTCAACTTTGTCACACATTTTACGGATCCAAAATATGAGTTTGTATGCTCAATATATCCACATTTGTTTCTAAAATATAATTTATTCATGTGCAACACAATTGGTTTCTCTCACAGTACTAGAGAATTTGTTTTATTGGAAACTCACCTTTCAATAATTAGCATTCTAGTGCTTATGCTAAGTCATGTTCTCATTTCTTTCACTCTCTTATACTCACAACCATTTCATGTTTCCTAACATCTACCATACTTAGTCTCATTTACATATTTCATTTATTCCTCTCATCTCCCCTTCTCATCTCCCCTCTTATACATAGATTCTTTCTCACTTAGTCTATTTCTTATCTTCCTCACTTAGTTTATTTCTTATAATCCCCTCCTCTCTTATACGACTTGGTCTATTTCTTATACGTATCTCCTCTCTATACTTCTCTCCTCTCTTATACTATATCTATATATTTAGTCAATTTCTCATTTCCCATCCCCATCTCTTATTTACGGGTTTGGATGTCCCTTCTCCCCTTATCCATACCCCGCAACCTCTATTCTCTCTTGAACCTGATCCCTCTCCCATACCTATACTTTTCCCCATCCCCCTCACTCCATTCCACTCCCTACACCATGGGTTTCCATTCCACACCTTCCATACCCTCCTACACCTGCAACTCTCCACCCAATTTCCATTAATCCCCCTCTCTTCTCATCCCTCCATTCTTCCCCTTAAATCATTTCCTAAATATTTTTCCCTCTCATTGGAACCCTATCCAACTATGACATGTGGCAGCCAATGACACTGTGACATGAAAACCAATGAAATTAAGATACATGGAAAAGAATCAAATCATGACATGTGGTATCCTATGGTATCTAGTGAAATTGTGACACATCGGTGATGATAGGGTGTATACCGAGCAATGACATGGATGATGACTGGGAACTTACTAGGGAAGTGGGCATGAAAATTTTATTACAGTCATGAATTTCCTAAGGTTCGATCTCCATAGTCTCATTTTGTTTCACATAAGTCATATGGAGGAGTTTTACATATAAACACTAAATTATCAATATCCACAATGCATCTAGGATTTGGACTTTTTAAAGGTGAATTTTAATGGAGGGTCAAGATTAATCCACGAAATTGATTGGTAGTGGATAAGTCTCTCACTTCCCATTCTCATATATTGAGTTCTGGAGGTCGGTTTTGGACAAAATATACCCCATTTCAAAGGTAATTCTATGAGGAAGACAATGGAACAGGTTTTAAAGGCTGAATTTTGCATAATGCTTCCAGAAATTGAAAGAAAATTTGGCTCAGTTTCCATGGTTTGTTGATAAATATGTTTGGAACCTCAACTTAACTAGGCTATAACTTGAGATATATAACTCCAAATTGCACTCAAGAAGTCTCATTGGAAATATGGAATGATGAATATTAATTCTAGACTGGTTTCCAAGACTAGTATTTCAGTCCATGCTTAGAAAATTAAAATACAATCAACCTTTTTCTCAGAAAATCAGCTTCAAAATTTGGAAATAAAAGTTTATTAATTAACTTTTATTAAATATTAAAGTGGGTCCCAGTTTGATACATGCATATCAAAGATCCTATGTACCTAAAGGGATAATTCATTGCACCAAAATGACGAAAACCTAACTGAAAAGAAGTTGCTAGAGAATGAAGACAAGAAGATGTAAAAGGCATTCAAAAGGCTAGTAGCTATTGTGGGAGGTATTGGGAGATTTTGCTACAAACACTTTCCTAAATTAAGTTTTATCTTTCTAAATATTTTATGAACTAGAATTATTGAATTTCCCTTCATCTTTCTCTATGATAGAATCTTTCCAAAGATGTTTTCTATGGATGTTATTCTACAGGGAGATCTTGGTCAGATCAATTCTTTCTTTAAATTCTTCAGTTAATTTTCATGAAATTTTAAGTCCAGTGGAGCAAAGTCCCTTCTTGTAAAAAGAAAATGAAATATAACTACAATTTATATATTTTTCATTGATATTGTTGAGGTTGCTAAGGCAATTTTCCTTTTCTAAAATTGTTAAATTTGTCACATATGGGATGTTATTATTGACTCCTCCATGGAGAGCTATTTTGGGGCATAACTTTATATACTTCTCAAGACTTGATATTTTGAGTGTGAGATGTTTAGAGTGTGCCTATGATATTCTTTATTGAGTTTTAATTATGCACTCTTTTAAATTTCTATGATGATATGTTCACCTTTATTTTTCCATTCTTCTTGCAAAGTAATAGTTGTTGTTGAGTTCATATTATTTAAAAGGAAGTCAGAATATCTGTTGAAAGAAGATTATGTAAAACTCTATTTCAATTATGTATATTCATTTATTTTTATTTCTATAAATGAAAATGATGTGCTTGATAAGAAAATATGTTGAATGAGAGAAATATTGGAATATTTCTTGGTGTTTTATCTTTAGCATTCACCAATTACACTCTAAGGCCATACACATAATCTTACAGTACACGAAGAGAGGAGAACCACCTCTATAAAAACACAGGGGGTTATTTATATTCTCATGAGATTTTTTTTTGGATATTGACCACTATAAACATCAACAACTATCTAACAATATTTTTTCAAATTATTCATCAGAGAGTGCCATCATTTTCCTATAGTTTAGCAACTTCCACCAAATGGTTGCACCACCTTGTAATTTACAATTTACCCAAACTTTCCAATTCTCTTTCCATGATGACTTCCTATATTTTATGAATTATTCAATACTAGGTGTTAATGTTTAAGCCATTATTATAGATGTTTGCATTTCATTAGATAACAATAGCATAATCCAATATCACTGAGAAATACACAATCACAAGAGAGACAACATTTATCCTGGGAAACCCTCTAGGGGAAGAAAACCCAACAAAACTTCCTTAATATAGATAGCCAATACAATGCTAAGAGATCTCTATGCTAAAACAGAAAGTCCTTTCCCAAGATATGCACCACTCTCTCTCTCCTTTATCGGTAACAGATTAGAACTTGTCTCTCAAACTAAGCAAGTGAGTTGTGTTCAAATGAGGCACTAGCCTCCTTTATTTATACAAGTTATGGCATGTGTGAAGTGTCTCTTCACTGGCAGGGCCGAATTCTTAATCTGGGTGGGTAAACCCACCTTTATTATATTTTTGGGTCTTCTTATTAACTGTTGGGGCCGACTTCTTATTCTGCCTATTATAATTGTCTGTTGACCAATCCGCAAAAGGGGATTTGGTCCTATTACAATAACCAACATGATCAATCCACAATGGGGATTGATCCTATAAATAATATATCAATAGTATTAAGAATACTCTTTGCAGTTACAATATTTCAACACTAGGTCCATCATATTTTCCCGCAAAATACATCTTTCTATGAAAACCCAAAAAAAAGAACTAGGGTTTGTAACAAAAAACACTTACTTTTCAATGGACCTCCTTGAGGTTGTTGTGGCTATAATTCTTTAATTGGATATTATGAACATGACTATGAAATTCCACATTCAATATGCATCTAGTGGTGCTAGTTTCACTGAAATCTAAGCACTCTAGCCAAAGATATTTAATTTGCAAATTGTGTGACCCTCCCTAAAAAAATTGTCAAAATTGTTGATTTTAAAATGTTGATAACTTCACTTCCTTGACTCTGTTTCAGACGATTGTTTTTTGAAATTGGGTATTTTTTTAAGAGGAATCCAAATACCCAACAAATTTCTGAAAATTTTTCTCAGAAATTTTTAGAATTGAATATGAAGTGTGCCACCTCCCTTTTTCCCTTGAAAACATATGCAAAAAGAAAAAAAAAGAAAAAAAATTCTTTGGCCAAAGAAAGAGATCTAATACCAAATGTTATGTTGTTATATCTCAAAATATAATATCAAAAAACCATTAACCAAATCAATCACACAAAATAATAAACAAAAGAAGAATTGTATGGAAAACCATTGAGCTAGGGTAACACCATATATTAATCCTTATGGAATGATAACACTCCTCATGCAATGCTTGATGCATTCACAATATTATTCATTATCCTCATTACATTGCTTACACCTCTTTATATAGTGTTATATATCTCCTAAAAACTTTCTAGAGAAGGAACCTTCTAGTAATCCTTCTCATATTTATTATGTTTACACTATTATATGGACCTTATTTACTAGAAATGGCATCCATACATAACAATACATAGATACCCAACTATTAATATTCCCCTTGGGTACCTCCCTAGGTATAATACAAGTAGATCAGTGATGAATTCTACAATAATAAGCACCTTATTACTTTTAGGAGTGGTCAAATCCAAACCGAATTTGTGAAGAATTACAATCCATCGAGATAATTTCCCATTAATTTGGCGTTGACTAAGTATTGCGTCATATTGGAGTTTGCAATGACCTTGGTGGTTCGAAGCAAAATGTAGTGGCATAGTTTTTGGACTGCATGAACCACATAAAACGATAATTTTTCCTTGTTATTTTAGTGTAAATGAGGACCTAATAAGATATTACTTATGTAGTAGATGACATGTTCTTTCATGTCTTCTCCTTGCTAGATGAGGACTCTTGCAATCAATATCTCTAAGGTTGAAAGGTACAAGGTATATTCTTTATCAATGTTGGGGGAACTAATCGAAGGGGATTTTGAGAGGGCCACTTTCGATGCCTTGAAATTTTGTTGATATTGATTGTACCATTTGAATGGGATGTCTTGGAATAATAGGCATAAGAAGTCATGGGTGAAAGTTAGATAGTCGGGAACAAAGCGACATAAAAATTTATCTTTTCCCGAAAGGATTTGTAACTAATGCAAGTTTTTGGAAGGGGAAATCTTTTCTAATATCATGGACCTTGAGGGGGTCCAGTATCCACTATGATAACTTTTTGGGATACTATTAATTTGATTAAACACCCGATGGTGACACAAAAAAATCACTTAAGGGGATTTAAACAAATGTTGTATTGTCAACATATTTGGAAGATGATGCAAAGATCCATGAGGTGTTAAGATCATTTCTTGGATTGAGCAGTGAAATCATCCAAGTATGTAAGGATGAAGTGTACGAGGTCGTGAAAGAAAAAATTCATCTCCTGTTGGAAAGTGGCTCCATCATTTTTAATACCAAAGGGAGTGATTTGATATACAAAGGTGCCCCATGGTGGGGTGAATAAAGTCTTGTATTGATATTCATGGAAAATTTGAATATGGTTGTAGCTGAAGAATCCATCCATAAATGACAAGGCTTCATTTTTGGTACATGCATCAATTATTTGATCAATGAAAGGGGTGGGAAAGTTTTCCTTGGGACAAGCTTGATTTAGATATCTAAAGTTTGTATAGAAGTGAATGGTTCCTTTTTTTTGCTAATAAGAATGGAGTTAGATACCTACGATGTATACACAATAGGGTATATGAACCCAACTGTGCACAATTTATCAATTTCATCTTTGATAGCCATGACTTTGGAAGGATGAAGAGGTTGCTACTTTTGGCGAATGGGGGAAAAATCAAGCCAAGTGTCAATATGGTGTTTGATGATGGAAGGGTTGATACTAGGAATTTCAATATAATACCAGAAAAAAATGTCCCGATACTCTCGGAAAAGAGCCTTGTAGGAAAGGACTTCTTCAAAGGAGCATGCAATGTTGAGGATGATGTCTTCATTAATGCATGGTTTGATGGAAATTTCCACCTTGATGATCGAGGAAACATTGGCCATGTTCCCTTCTTCAAAATCATAAAGGGTGTGGATTTTCTTTTTGAACCAATCTGTGTGCCCAAGAGAAATGAATTCTTTATTTTGAACCACAAAAAAATTAGTGTTAATGGTAGGCTAGAAAGAATCTTAAGGTAGGAAGAATGACCAATGGTGCATTGACTCCCAGGGGTAGTCATGTGACATCATAGCCTCTATAATATATTCTTTTGAATGGAGGAAATGTGATATAAAATACCTCTCTAAGGTATGAATGGGCAAGGGCAATGTGATGGGGTCGAACATCTCACATGATATTGGCATAGCATTGGGGGTCGAATATTTGGTAGTTGTTGGGGTAGTGAAAGCAGGATGAAGTTGTGGAAATGAAGTGTTATATTCAATAAGAGTCTATTGTTCAACTGAAGGTATTGATCCTTCAAAATAAATGTAACAGATATGTACACACACATGTGTGTGTTTGTCATCGTCTCCAAGAAGAGAGAGAATGTATTGTTAAGGGATTTCCAATGAGTTAGGTAGGGATAGAGGAAGTGTATCTCATCATGGTTCTATCAGAGAAGTGGGTGGTGAAATAGATATGGGTAATCTCTCATGAGTATGTGTGTTAAACACACCCTACGGGGTGGCAGAAATGCTAAGGAACCATGTAACATGAAGGGCCTCTCAAATATTTCAAATGATAGTAATTCAACGAATCCAATATTCAATGATCAAGAGACACATGTAAGTGAAATTTTCCAATTATCCACATAGTGTGCATGGGGAGATATGATGTGCATTCACTAAAGAGGATACATAAAAAATGTTAAAGGAACTAGATGCCAGGCCCCATGTGTAGATTTTAACCTTGTACAATATTTTACTGCAAATATATTTTCAATAAAAGAACAGAAAAGATACAATGGAAAATACACACATTACATAGATATTTTTCCCCTGGAAACCCAAACCGGGAAAACCAACCTATTCTATATTCATTCATATTGATACATTGTTTACAATAAAATATACATATAGGAGCTACTGGCATCCAAAACCCTAACCCAATGACCTGGATTAGTCAACAATCCTAATTCCTTAAACAAAAATAGAAAACCATCGGTAAAAAACCATGTGCCAAAAAACTGCCCAACAATGGACACGAAAATCAAGGAAAAAATGTTTCCTAAGGAAAAAAAAAATTCTCTGGGTCACTCCTCTTAAACCCCCGCACAGGGGGGATATCACCCCCCTGCAACCTCCCTGTGTTCCTGACACAACTTAGTATACACTAAAGCTAGTCTTGCAAAGAATATAACACATACCGAACATTCTCCCACTTGTTGTTTTCTTTGCATACAAGGGTTACAAGGTTACATAGTAAAAAATCCAGGGAAACAATGCCCATGGATCCTATACACCAAGAGAACTTCTCATTGGTCATATATTTTTTTAATGAAACTACAACATTCTTCAAAGGGTCCACCTTCATCAGCAACACTTTCTTTTCTTCAACCATGTCTGTCACAAAATGATATTGAATATCAATATGCTTTGTCTTTGAATGATAAGTCGAGTTCTTCACCATAAAAATTACACTTTGACTATCACAATCTATCCTTACAGCTTGTTGCACCAACCCAATACCTGAACACAATATTTGTAACCATAATTCTTCCTTACTTGCATGAGTGGTTGCCATGTATTCATCTTCTCTAGTTGAAAGTTCCACTACAACCTGTCTTTTTCTCATCCAATTGATTGCTCCTCCAAATAGGTTAAACACATACCCACTTGTAGATATCCTACGATCCATATCTACAGCCCAGACTACATCCACAAAGCCTTGTATGTCCATCAATTTGTCCAATATTTCTCTTCCTTGGTAGCACAATCCATAGCTAGCAGTGCAACGCAAATACATGAAAACCCTTTTTACTGTTGTCCAATGCTCCTTCCATGGTTTTGACATATACCTGCTCAAAAATCCCACTACATGTGCAATGTACGGTCTAGTACAAACCATTGCATACATCAAACTGCCAATTGCACTTGCATATCGAACATGAGACATGTTCTCCTCTTCCTTTGTCTTGGGAAACTGATCCGTATATAACTTTACACCAGCAGGAATAGGGACCTTGACCAATTTACATTCTTGCATATTAAACCTGTAAAATATTGTCTCAACATATTTTCTTTTATTTAACCAGAGTTTCCTCTTTTTCCTATCTCTTTTAATTTCCATGCCCAAAATGAAATTTGAAGCACCAAGATCCTTCATGTCAAATTTAGTGGAAAACTGAGTTTTCACATCTTAGATAATATCCTTGTTGTTTCCTATCAGCAACATGTCATCCACACACAAGACCAAATAAATCAAATCATCACCAATCAATTTAAAATACACACGGTGATCCTCTTTTATTCTTGTGAAGCCAAGTCCCAGCATATAAGTATCAAAAATTTTATACCACATCCTTGGTGATTGTTTTAAACCATACAAGGAGTTTTTCATCTTGCATACCAACTCCTTCTTTCCTTTCACAACAAATCCTTCTGGGTGCTTCATATAGTTTTCTTCTTACATATCCCCATGTAGGAATGTTGTAACGCACCTTTTCTGCCACTAAGGTTTAGTAGCTCTTAAAAGAATACTATAACACCACTTTGTACATAACTCATACAGATGTTATTTAACCCACATGCATTTAAACCATAAACACATTCAAGACAGAGTATTCATATGAATTACTGCCATAATCAACAAGCAATTAGCTTCTCATATTAATTCATATGCACAGCAGAAAACATGATACATAAGCAACACAGTCATGCAAAACATGATTAAAAGATAATCAGATACTTATCTTTATCAATGGTAGATTCCACCAACCAAGTGCAGGCCTTCCACAAACCTCCCAGCCTTAGACCACACTGCTCATCAGCTCAGCAGTGGGTCACCCCCAAGCTGGGACTAAGCTCCACCCCAAGACAAGGAATACTAGGCTAGCTGAGGTTACAGGGAAAACAACACATAGCCACAAGGAAGGAATTCTCTCCCAGGAACCTCCCACACTCACTGCCCACATTCCCTCATTCCCCACATGCCTGTTCCACCCCAGGAGAATACACCTTCTCTGTCACCTGGACATTCCTTGGGCTGCTAATCTCCCTTGCCTTGGGTTACAGGAACAGGCCGGACCAGAAGTCTCTGGGCTCTGTGGTAGCTACAGGGTTCCTTCCAGGAGTCCTCTCCTTCCTCCGTGCACTCTCTCACCTGGAGAGAATCGCTCACAGGCCAACAACATGTTCTACCAACCTCAATCACCTCTCTCACCTAGAGAGAGCGTTGTACCACTAGCCAACAAGACCCCACGCAGTCCAGCACTGCGTGGTCACAACAACCCATGGGGAAAACAAACACGGGCTTTCCAATAGGTTCAACAATGGAAGGTCATTTCTTATTTCCCAATCCGCCAACACAGGATAGACTCATGCTTTGGTTGTCAGGGATGCGTGACAAACAATCCACGCAGGGGTAAATGCAGGTTCGAACTGTTCAGATAGGGGATGTACCGGCTATCCCGGAACAAACACAGATACACGCCTTTTCGGTTCATAGGATGCACAAGGGTTTCTCTGCAGGAGTCAGACCAGTTCACCTTCTGGCAGTCTGAGGGTCAAATGGAGGAGGAGGAGGAGGAGGAGGAGGAGGATCCTTTCTCACGCCTCACCCTAGTCGTTTATTCGCATGTGTCAGGCTTGACACTTGTCACCCATGGAACTACATGCGTTCCACCAGCACGCATCACCCTTGTACGTCCTCCCTTGCCAAAACTTAGGATAAAACAAAAAATGCACATGTCTTTTTGGAATAATATTAAAATATTATTCCCAGGCTTAATCCCCCTAGACTTAGCCCCCAGGCTCAACACTTAGCCCCCAGGCTCAACACTTAGCCCCTTTCCCACCTTCCAGCCCCTAATTCCTTGCCCACTCTGTGGATGCTCAGTCCCCCTTCACTCATTCATCATGGTCAGTCTGCACCTGGCGGTGTTTATATTTTATTAAATGTTCTGCATACATACAAGTACAACAGCAGTCTCCTGGCCTTCAACACTTAGGCTCCCTGGCCTAACAAAGACATAAGTCTCCAGCTTATAAGAACTTGGCTCACCAGCCTATAAAACATAATCACAATTCCTTTCAGAACTTGGTTTACAACGGGGCTCGGCCTTGGGGACACTACAAATGTTGTCTTCACATCCATTTGTTCTACTTCAAAATCAAATGTAGCAGCAACAGATAACAGAAATATTATAGAAGTTAACTTGGAAACAAGAGAAAAAATCTCACCAAAATCAATTCCCTCAACCTAGGAATAACCCCTTACTACAAAACGAGCTTTGTATTTCTCCACTTTTCCTTTTGCATTCAGTTTATTTTTAAATACCCATTTGCTACCAATAGGATTTCTTCCAGTCGACAACTCCACTAGATACCAAGCCTCATTCTTATCCAAGGCTACCATTTCTTCATCCATGGCCTTTTCCAGAGCTTTACATCCTCTGAATCCAATGCCTCCCTGACAGTTCTAGAAACATCATCAGTAATAGACAAAGAAAAATTTGAATGGAAATCATATGGAGTATACATTTTTCGTAGCCTTATTTCTCGAACCGATCTCCTCAATGCTGGAGTATGAGGATCTTCTTCTTCTAATTCCTATTTTTCTATAGATTCCGATTCATCATCCTTTAAATCAAACTTTATTTTCTTCGATTCTTCCTTACTGGGTAGGAATACATGTTTAACAACATCCTTGATTTCTCTAAATACCACATCTTGTCTATACACAACCTTCTTAGTTTATGGTTTCCAAATCTTATAACCTTTGAGACCATCTTTATACCCAATAAAGATACACTTTCCAACACTATTATCTAGTTTACTCTTGTTTTCCTTTGGAAGATGAACATAGGCCTCACAACCAAATACCTTGATATGTGTGAGAGATGGTTTCTTAACAATCCATACCTCTTATGGATTATTGTCATCCAACGTTAATTAGGGAGATCTATTGAACAGGTAACATGCAGTACCCACTACCTCTACCCAGAATACTTTCCCTAACCCGACACCACTGAGCATGCACCTTGCTTTTTCCATAAGCGTCATGTTCATCCTTTATGCAACTCCATTATTATGAGGTGTGTATAGAGTATTTGTCTTCCTTGATATACCACACTTCTTACAAAATTATTCAAATTCATTCTTGCAGAACTCTCTGCCATTATCTGTCCTCATAACCTTAATTATTTTCTCTGTTTGATTCTCAACAAGAGCCTTAAACTCTTTAAACATGTCAAAGACTTCAAATTTCTTCCTGAGGAAATATATCTAAGTATTCCTCGAGAAGTCATCTATAAATGAGACATAGCACATAGATCTTTCCAATGATGGAACCAACACAGGTCCAAACACATCATTGTGAACTAGCTGTAAAAAAATTTCTTCCCTCGTTGCACCAAACAAGAATCTTACCTGATTCTGCTTCCCATATACACAATTTTCATAGAAATCAAAATACAAAGAGTAGTTAGACATACCTTCAACCATACCTTTACCATGTATTATTCGAAGACCCTTCTCTCCGATATGCCCCAGTCTATGATGCCACATCATACCCTTTTATCCATAGATTGTAGGAGCTATTTCTTCTTCAACTCCAATATCAAGAACAATGGAACTATTAAACCCATCACTAATAGTGCTTCCTTTCATATTATACAAAGTTCCAAACCGAACTCCCTTCAAAAAAACCATTCCTCCTTGAACCATCTTGCGGTTTTCCTTTTCAAATATCATTTTTACCCCTACATCGTCCATTTTTCTTACATAAATCAAATTTATGGCCAAACCTGGGATGTGCATAAAACCAGGTAGTCTTCTAATCCTTCCATATATGATCCTAAACTTGAATTTTCCTCATCCTATGATTCTTGTTTTTGAGTCATCACCTAGGAAAACATTACCTCCATCATACATTTCAATTCACAGAACCACCCCCTGTGGGGAGTCATTTGAAAGGATGCACCTGAGTCAACCAACCATGCCTCATGATCTACATGTGTGCTTGAAGAAACCAAGTACACATCCCCTCATTATTCCTTAGAGGTATTTTCTACTATAGAAGGACCTTCTTTAGATCCCTTCTTTTTCTCAATTTTGGATCTACATTGCTTCTTGTAGTGCCCTTATTTTCCACATCTCTAGCATACCTTTACAAACTTTCTAGGAGATTTAGATCTACCCTTATAATTAGATATCCCACTTGAGGACTTAGATCTATTTATTTCTTGGGAGTTTCCTTTTGCAAATAATGCATCTGTGAGATGTCCTTCAATGTTCTTCTATCTCATCTCCTCCAACAACTAGGACGAGACCACTTCATCAAACTTCAAGGCATGTGTATTACTACATATGACCACAACCATATTATCCCATGACTTTGGTAAATAGAACAGTAAACTGATACACTTGTCTTCATTTGAAATTTTAATCTCAAGAGATACTAACTAACTTACCACGGTATTGAAGGCGTTCAAATGCTCTGCCACCAAGTCTCCATCTCTCATCCTCGAGTTATACAACTTCTTTCTTAGGAAAATTTTATTTACTAGGGACTTAGATTGATACAACTTCCCCAACTTATCCCATAAATATTTCTCTGTAGATTCCTCTGACACATTCAATAATACTAAATATGAGAGACACAGTCCGATTGTTCTCTTCGCCTTTCGATCCAACTTTTTCCAATCATCTGTTGAAGTTCCTGTAGGTGTAGTACCTGGATCCACTGTGATCCACTAATCTCTATCCACCAACAAATCTTCCATCTTGAGCTTCCACAACTCAAAAATTTTCCCATTAAACTTCTCGATCTCTATTTTTGAACTTCTCACCATTTCTTTTCACCTAAAAAATCAATACCATAGATCTCCCACTATAACAAGTCTTATCATAGTCCCGAGCGAAATCCTTAACCATAAAGGCGTCCTCGTGAAGCTGACAAATATATAATACCAAATGTATATTTTAACCTTGTACAATATTTTACCGCAAATACATTTTCAATAAAAGAAAATAAAAGATATAATGAAAAATACACACATTACACGAAGACTTTTCCCCTGGAAACCCAAACCAGGAAAACCAACATATTCTGTATTCATTCATAGTGATACATTGTTTACAATACAATATACATATAGGACCCAACGCCATCCAAAACCGTAACCCATTGACCTGGATTAGTCAACAACCCTAATTCCTTAACCGAAAATAGAAAACCATCGACAAAAAAGCATGTGCCAAAAAACCACCCAACAATGGACATGAAAATCGAGGCGAAACAAAAAATGAGGAAAAAATGTTTCCTGAGGAAAAAAGAATATCAGTGGCATTTCCCTCGAACCCCCATGTAGGGGGGCTATATCCCTCCTCAAACTCCCCTGCATGCCCGACGCAACTTAGCAGACACTAGAACTAGTCGTGCAAATAATATAACACATACCCAACACGATGCTAATGGTTGTGATACCACCAGAATGGGCTATAGTATGGTTGTTTGGAAAATCACTACAAGTGTTTCTCTAAATTGAGGTAGAGTAGAATAATGATGAGTATAATGTCCATATTATGAACATATGGCACATGCGAAGATGGTATGCAATGTTTTGTTGCATGGGGTGGTAGACTCTTGGGTAGTGTCTATGGACATTGCTAGCAAGGTGGGAAATAATGGTGCTTCTCGAGGGAGATGGATAAGGTTTCGTAAATAGAGAAGGGTAGGGAACTAATTGGTGGGGTGACATAGTGATTCATAGAGTTTTCATGGGAAGGTATGATGTGCATTCACTGAAGAGGATACATAAAAAATGTTAAAGAAACTAGATGTCAAGGATGATAATGGTTGTGATACCACTAGAATGGGCTCTAGTAGGATCGTTTGGAAAATTACTACCAGTGTTTCTCTAAATTGAGGTAGAGTAGGAAAATGATGAGTATAATGTCCATATTATGAACATATGTCACATGTGAAGTTGGTATGTAATGTCTTATTGCATGGGGTGGTAGACTCTTGGGTAGTGTATATGGACATTGCTACCAAGGTGGGAAATAATGGTGTTTCTCGAGGGATATGGATAAGGTTTCGTAACTCGAGAAGGGTAGGGAACTCCTTGGTGGGGTGACATAGTGCTTCATAGAGTGTGCATGGGGGATTAACTCATGGTGTGTCTTGAGTATTTTCCCCAAATTTCTTTTTCTTTCCCCCAATGTTGATATTGTTTTCCCAAGTTGTGTGATCAAGTTGTGGAAATGTTTGTTAAACCATGGTTTACATAGTTAGTTCAGTTGTTTGAGGATGCAGTGATGGTATTGGTACCATATATGGTGGGTAAAGGTACTAAAAAAGGATATCTATCACCATATGGGAAGGGTAAGGGTAGATACTATCTAGTATGATATAACCCCTAGTGGTGGGTATAGGAACAATATTTGGGTTAGGGGTCGAGGAAGGGTTTGGAAAAGAATTGGTTGGTCATTAAAGAAGGGGAGGGTCTCAATAGGAGACTCTAGTATGGGTGTCTTATGGGTATACTAAGGTATGGGTGTCTTAGGGGTAGACTAAGGTATGGGTGTTGTAGGAGTAGACTGAGGGTGGGTGTCACATGAGTAGAATAATGGGTTGGTTTTGTCAAGAAAAAAGTGATTCTACACACTTGGGAAGATTCTGAGGGTGGTATGCAAGGTGGGTCACCATGGTGTTTTCCAAGGAGAGAGAGGTCTTAAAATATTCCTGGACCCATTTCCACTACTGGTGATATTACTGAGTCTTCCCTAGTGAGAAGGAGGATATTATCCAAATTCATGGAGGGGCAAGGTTCTTAATGTGTTAACTAGTCCTCCACAAGAACCTAGGTTTAATGAAGCCCCATGTGTATTCCTAGGAAAATAATACCTAGTTGAGATAAGGGATTCATGGGTTGTGTATGGTTGCGCCCCCTAGTTGTTGGAGGAGGAGGAGCAAGAAATGAATGTTTGGGTGCATAAGGTGTGCTCATAGTAGGAGGGTAGATTAGTTCTCCTCCATAGGGGTTTGTGTACTAATTGGTTCCATACAAGGGTGTAGGGTTTCCATAGGATTTAGGTGGTTCATGGATCGAATTAGGCTATTCGTTGAATTGGATGCTCTAGGTTTTTCTTGACCAAATGGCAAAGGTCAAGGAGCATCAAGGAGAACCGTGTAAAGGTATCTAGACCATGAATAAATGAATTTGAAATGTTGGGTTGTGGTTATGGCCTCTTCTTCAATTTGTGGTATGACAAGCCACATCTTTGGAAATGAGGGGCACCAAGGATTTTAGGAACCAATCTAGGAGTAGTTCTAGTGTGGTTTAAATTTTACATGGACTTCTTCTTCGATGTCATTCATGGATGTGGTCTATGATATAAGTAGAATTTTTTTGGATTAAATCTAAGAGGATTTCCAATCCATTGTCATGGCATATCGGTAACTAAAAAAAGCATAAAAAAATCCTTACATAAATGTGCGAAGTTCGCATGGGACCTTGATTTTTCGTCCATGTGCCATTTCACAGATTGACTGGTTAAGGTTATTTGAAATAGTTGTAGGGGATGGAATCATCAATGATATCATCGAATGAGAACCATAAGTGAAACATCATTACATGGTTAGCTAGGTCTTTATATGGTTTCCCATCAAACTTAGGAATGTTTGAGGGGAGTTTGTTGGGCATGTTTGGCCAAGAAAGATCGTGTAAAATTGGGTCATTAGAAATTTTAGTCAAATATAAAATATTTAACGAAGAAAAATATGGTAGGTTATGTGGTCCTATTATTGTATTTGATGGTCGAGAGTTGGTTCCTGAGGAGGAAGGTCTACTGGACGGGTTGTTGGGGGGATTTTCATCGAGCAAGTTGGAACCAAGAAAGGATAAACTGAGTATTTTTGCATGCAAAGGTGAGTGGGTAGATTGAACCGGTGAGTAAATAAAACTAGGAATACCTCCCAATACTAGTGGGAGGCCAAGCAAGTGTCAATGTTAGGGAGGTTTTGGGTAGAGAAAGTGTGTGTGTTTTGGTTAAGTGAAAGGATGGCTAACAAGGGTTTTTCAGCAACAATGTATATGGCCTACTTTAAAAAAGAACAAAAAAATTCATATGGTTAGTGGTAAATTGGTACAACACACATTAATCAGTTTTGAAGTAAAAAATAAATTGGTAGGGTAGGATATTTTCCACGTGGGGGAATAAAAAATAAAAATATTGTGTCCTAAACACCTAGTGTCCTTCCTCTAAATGTCATTATGCCTTCCAATATCTCTAGATAATGGAGCATGAACCCATCAAAAGAGATACTAGTGAAGGTATGAAAAAACAGTTATAATGAGGGGTAAAGTGTGCATATCCCAAAAGAGCTTGTGAGATTTCCCAATATCCATTCAAAATATTCCCTAGGTGCAATTTTAGCCCACAATTTCCACCTCTATAGAAAAATCCTATTTTTTTTCCACTAGGCTACCTTCTTCAAGTGAAACAAGGGACTCTCAGCCTCAGATGTCGTTTATGAGTCAGGATATTTTACAAGAGCTAGGTGGCTTAAGAACGCTCATGCAGAACAACCAAAGATAATCTTCACCCCTTCATAGGTATATCCATAATTTATGTTATAGGAACACTTGATTGGAATTATTTGAAGTTCCCTATCTAATCAACCACTAAGTTTCTCATGAAAAGTGATAGCAAGGGTGTTTTTGGATACCTACCCCTAGAATCCTAACTTAAACTAAAAATAACTTGGTGACAACTCGAGGAGAATTCTAGTGACTTTAAGATTTGTATTTTAAAAATTATTTAGGATTGGGGTCATGGACCAATCATGTTGATTAAGGGTGTGTTGAAGGATCTTTTAGAACACTTAAGTCTTTTTTTATCCTCCTATATTTCTTGTGGTAATAAGGAGGAAAGAATACTTTGACATAAGTGAGCCTTATATGCCTTAATGTGTGTGAATGTGCTTGTTTACAAGGGTGAAAGTGTGAAAAAAATATGGTTATGATTCGTTTTGCAACATGTGGATGTCATGGGGTTCGTTACTCTTCCTTTAATTAACCACAAAATGTGTTTTTGTAATCCTTGTGTAGTTGGGAAACTAGTCCTAGATAGTAAAATATGTGGAAAAATTGTGGTCCTTTCCAATCCTTAACTTCCTAAGTGTTCATTGAAAAATATGAAACTTTCCTAGGTTGTATGATGATGTGAAAAATCGGGGTCCTTTCAAATTTTTAGCTCCCTAGTGTTTGTATTTGCAATAATTGAACTATGAGGTGCACAAATGCTTCGGCCTCATATAGTTAATTGTTTGAATTTGAAAAACTTTGGAAAGAATCAAAGGATACATTTTTCACATTCGGAGTGCTTACCTATCAATTTAATTTACGATCTATGTTTGTTTTGCAAGGGATATGGAGAATTCATATAAATCCCATTTTGTTTCACCAACACCACTCAAGGAAATGCAAGGCAAAGAGCATACTTTGGGGAATACAATAGAGATCCTATTCTCAAAAAAACAAAGTGATTGATTTGAAAAAATCAAGCTAAGAGTTCATATGCTTAAGCGTCCATCCATGTGGCAAGATAAAATAAATTGTGGTTCTTTTTATTCTCCCTAGTAATATATATTAGCTAATTTAATCATGTAATAATAGACTCAAAGTAGTAATTTTCATGTTTACAAAGTGCAATTAAATAAAATACAAACCCCTATTGGTAGGTCTAGTTGAAAAACACCCTCAACCTAGGAGGAAGGAGGGTCTCCATAGGTCACTGAGGTGAAAGTCATGTTAATGTGCACGGACCATGTAGAGATAGAATGCAGTCGTAGTAACAAATTGTGCACCTCTATGTGAATGTTCTTTCAAAATCCATGTGGAGTTTTTTTCTACATATGTAAAAATTATAGATGAATTCTAAAGCAATAAGGGTCCAAGCATTTGGGTCGGATGCTCAGGTAGACTAGTTCGATGACCTACAAAACCACAAAGATGAGAGAATGGGCTCTTGAATCCTACAATGGGAGAAATGTGTTTGGAAATGGGGTGGAACATGACATGAAATAGAGAACACAGTACTATAGATAATCAAAGAGGGAAAAAAAATTCAAATAAAAATGGTGGTGTCTAAAGACACCATTACAACACTTAACAAGGGAACATTGTAATCATAATATCATAGTGCATGTTGCACATTTTGATCTGCATCACATATTGGATAATATCCATGATACAATTTTGATAATGACCCAAGGGATCTCCTTTTTATATCCTCAATTTCTAACTAACTTCCATATAATTCAAAAGATCTTATCAACATGTAATTGTCAATTGTTAGATTGGACTCCATCAAATCAGCTTTGTCAAGTCGGATCAACAAGGATGATCGACCCAACTGTCTATGTGTCTAAATTTTAGTTGATTTTTGGGTTGGTCGATCCACTACCCAACTATCTTCGAATGTTAGTCGACTTTTGGACTGACAAGAACGTCGACTACTTAACTAACCAGTGTGGTCTGTTATTCAATTGTCTAACCAAATGTATCCTAATCTAATTCTATCTCTCGAATGATTGAACTTAGGAGATGTGTGATGAACCATGAATTCTTTTTGTTCCAACACCCCCCCATTAGCACACATCTCTAGATATTCAGGAGGTGAAATTACATCATTATGACACCCCCCCATAATTGCAACATCCTAAATCCCAAGCATCATGTGGAGATAAATCTAACTTCAGCTAAAGGTTTGGTGAATATATTAGCTACCTTACCATATGTTCTACAATATTTGAGAGAGACAATGTTATCATGAACCAACTATCTCAAACAATTATCATGGAGCTCAACATGCTTCATCTTACTGTGAGAAACAAGATTGCCAACAACCTATATGGAACTTTGGTTATCAAAATCAATTGTAGTCAAGGTCTGAACAAGGAGGCCAAGTTCTCCCAAAAGTTGGTAAATCCATACTACTTTAGTACCTGCTTGAATGATGCCATGATATTCTACTTCCATAGTCAACAAGGATACTACCTTCTATTTCTTGCACAGCCACACCAATAGTCTAGTGCTATAGTGAAACACTTACCCAAAATTGGACTTTCGATCATCATTGTCGTAAGCCTAGTTGGAGTTGGTGAAGTCGACCAATGAATATGAACTTTGAAAATACTTGATACCGAAATGAGTGGTACCATTGAGATACTAGACAATTCATTTGACAACTTTCTAGTGGATTTCTTTAGGGTCCTACATTAATTGAGAAACCACAATGGAAACAAAGGAAATGTCAGGTCAAATATGAGTAAGATAGATAATATTGTCGACCAATTTTTGATAAAGAGTAGCATCGACTGTAGGTGTTTGATAGGTTTTGGTAAGCTTTACTCCATACTAAAAGGGAGTATCACAAGTATTGAAGCCAATCATCTTAAAACATGTCAACAGATCCATCACATATTTAGACTAAGAAATGAAAATCCATCATATAGTGGTAATACTTGAAGACCCAAAAAACAGTGCATAGTACCAAGATTTGTCATGTCAAAGGAGTAAGAAATTTGTTTCTTCAATCTAAGGATCATATCATTATTATTTCCAGTAATGAGTAAGCCATCGACATATACAGCAACAATCAAGGTGTCTTCATTGGTATGGAGTACATACAATTTGTGATCAAATTCACATCGCTTGAAACCAATTCTAAGGAAGAAATTGTCGATCTTAACATATACATCTCGAGGATCCTACTTCAAACCATAAATTGACTTCTTGAGTCGACAAACCAAATTTGAATCAGTCACAAAACTAGGTGGTTATGCCATGAAAATTTCTTCAGATAAGTCTCCATGAAGAAAGGCCATCCAAAACGAGCAGCAAGGGAAAGAATCAACCGAATATAATTCATCTTTGAAACAAGAGAAAAGGTTTCAGTTTAGTCAATGTCTTCTTGTTGAGAAAATTACTTCACAATGAGGTGTCCTTTATATCACTCAAAAACACCTTCAAAGGTAAATTTGGTCTTATAGACCCATCGACACTGCACAATGTTCTTTCCTTGTGGTTGGGGAACTAAGTCCCAAGTATGCTTCTTCAAAAAAGAATCAAATTATGTTTACATGGCCTAGTCCCATTCAGGTTGTCCTTCAACATATGAGTAGGTAACAAGATCATAGGTTTCAAGTACTCGAGTCATCAAGGAAACGATATCATGTTTATTTTTACTTCGAGTTTGGCATCCAAAGGAGACATCTCCAACACCAACTCTAGCAGTTTCAATTGTCTTGGTAGCCCATATGGGTAGACAAGAAATAGGTGAACTATGGTTCACTTCAGCAGTTCAATCAGAATTCATAGAGGCTTCAGTCAATGAACTAGTCAAAACTAAGGATGATAGATTGCTTGACTCGGAGGTCAATGATTCAGTTGAAACAAGGAGAATGTTTGACTATCTAGTCGAAGGAATGAAGTATGGAGCAAGAGCACCAATTCCATAGACAACATCAAGAAGTTCATCCCGTAGCAATGTAGAGGAGGAATTCAACAACTTAATGCTAGAAGAATTCTCATCAAATCATACATTTCATCTGATAATGATTTGTCATTTGATAGGATCAAACAATCAATACGATTTAGGCTATTCAAAGTATCCCATCATTATGCAATCATCAGGAATGTGATCCCAGGAAACACACGAAGGTGGTCGAATGAAGAATTCTTCCCATACCATCGTTTGACTAGAGTTAGGGAAGGAACAACTCTAGTCGATGTTGGAAATATTGTCATTGATGTCAACAATCGAAGTGAAGATGAAAAAAAAGTGTGAAGATATTGAAAAAAGTGATGATATCAAACAACATGATCAATAGCACAAGATTAGGAGGAAGAGCGAACAAATCAAAGCTCATAAGGAAGATCAAATTGCACAGAGAGAAAATCCGTGACCATTGTTGATCAAAATAGGATCAACAATGATTTGTTGATCAAAATCTCTGGAGGAAGAACATACTATAGAGATCTCGTCGGGATCAGTGGAAAGACTGAATAGTTGATAAAATGCACAGATGTGATGAGAAGTCTCAGAAGCCGTTCGATCAAGCAAATTGACGGTGCTGATCATTTCATGAAATGGGATTAATCCCACATTGGAAGCGTGAATAAACGCATAAAGTTTTATATGAACGACTCTCTCCATAGATTATCGATGCATAGTGCAAAGGTATGGTGGGGGCTCTAGGTGTTTGGAATCCATGAGAAGCTCACCAGCTTGGAGCCTGGGACAACCTGTCAGACCCCCTACCTTTTGGTCAAAGTTAGAATAACTGTCGATCTGATGATGAATGATCTTGACCGTTAGATTAGGGTGAAGTTGCATGACGGTTAGCTATTAGTTTCCTTCATAACTCTAGAATCAGATAATTTGGAGTAACAACGACTCAAGGATCCCGAACTGGCAAAATCTGAAATACCGAAGATATCCTAGCTGTCAGTTGGAAGGCAGGCACATAACACATAGTTGAACCTTCGAAGTCGAGGAAGGACGATACATTGACAAGCCATGTCATCAAACCTTGTCAGCAAGGATGCGTGGAAGACCATGTCAACATGTACACATAGCATAACCAGAAAATGAAAAGTGTCAAAGAGGAAATTGGCTCGTGACCATGTTAACAGGTGACGTAAGAAAAGCTATGTCACTTCGGGAGAATTGTATCAGTAGTTTTGAAATGTTGGATGTATCGAAATACCTGAAGTCCTGAAATCTAGAATGAATAAGGACCATCGGATATGGACGATGTACGAGGACTGTTGGATCAGGGTTGTTGGTCAGTAGTCTACATCAGCAATACCACGTCAGCAGATCACAACAAGCCAGAACATGTGATAGAACATGTTGACAGACCACGTCAGCAGACCATGACAAGCCAGAACATGTGACAGAACACGTTGACATACCACGTCAGTAGAGCATGTCAGCAAGGACATGTCGTGCAGTCAGATAGTGACAAGTGTCAAGTTGAAATTGGCATATCAGGCATCTGTATATCACGAATATGAGTGACACATGGCATCTACTCAGCTTGTGACTTGTCAGCAAGTGACGTAAGCAACTTACGTCACTCTGAGAGTTTTTCATAGCAAGAAAATACTCTAATATTGCCGAAGTCCCGAACGTCGAAATCCCGAAAGGGACACACATCAATAGATTAACAGATTCAAAGATTTGATATGCTGGAAACCACAAAGTGTTGAAATTATGACAACTTTCCATATTGATGAATGATTAAGTCCTGACCATCGGATTAAGGGATGAAAGGATGAGTGTAATATTTAAACTTGACCATTGATCTATCTCCATGAAATAAAAATGAATTGTACAATCTGACCGACAATTTCATGATCGGGAATTCTGAAATATTGGAAGTCATGAAGACCCGAAAGGTCAAAGTGTCAAAACTCTGTAAGCCATCCATCTCAATGGGTGATTGAATCACGACCATTGATTCTAATAAAGTTCTCAAAGCATGCGTTTGGTCCAGCATCTGGTCACTGCAGTTGGTCGTATGGTTCCGAGATGTAATCGGAAATATCATAATCAGGAGTTTTGAAAAGTTGGAAGTAACGAAGACCCGAAGGGAAAAGTTCCAAAATCCCATCAGTCGTCCATCTCTTTAGAAGAATGAATCATGACCATTTAATCTATAAATGTGCACATGCTCATCTCACTTAGCTCTTGATCACCACCATTATTCATATGCTATAAGCGTTTTACTATACATCGCTATAGTTGGTAAAACTCATGGTCTTGTGATGCATGCTCATTTGAAATGGTTTGAAGGAAGCACCTCCATGGAATCTGGTCTCTGTGAATATAACATAGATTCAGGATCGACCATAAAGGATTAAATTGATCCATGATAGTGATCAATTTATGGAAAACCTTCACCGTAAAATAAATAAACATTAATTAAGATTGATTAATCAAAGAGGCGCGATGGTCGAAGAATGAACCGATACACAGTCATGATTAAAAGAAAATAAATCATGAAAATATGAATAAAGAATAAAAAATGAAAAATGATATTAATTAAAGTTCAGTTTACCATTTTAAATGAAAAGGTACAATGGTTCAAATAAAGGGACACGATGTTTTAAATCTCACACCATTTTGCAGATTATATAAACGAGAAAAAGTGGTGAGAAGAAGTGTCTCTACAATTGAGTATAGAAGATCAAAAGCCAAAGAAGATTCCAAGAAGATCTCAGAGGAAAGGAAATTTGAATTACAGAGAAGATGAAATTTGGTGATGAGTGTCTTATGATATACCTCTGATCATAAGATTGAGTTAATTCTATAATGGATCACTGATACTGGAGTTTAATTAACTCTAGTTGGATAGACTGGGTTCTATCAGCAAACTAGGTCTTGCAGCAAGCTGAGTCTTGCGCCAAGCTGGGTCTTGGCTAAGATTTGGTGCTCTCTGGGGAGTTTGTGCTTCTCATTTCAGTTGGTGCTGAAACATTTAGTTGGTGCTAAAAGAAAATCCTCCTTCACATATATTTAAATTATTATGTTCATATCAGTTGTACAAAAACTTATACAAACATATGGTGTCTCTGTGTTCAATGTGATTATGATTTGATTGTTATTAATCTGTACACTTATGTTTTAAATGGTAAATTGAAAGAAGAAAAAGTTAGAATAGTTTACACACTAATTCACCCCCCTCCTCTTATTGTGGGTCATGTGTTCTTCAATTGGTATCAGAGCGAGGTTCCTTCAAAACACTGTTTAAACAATGGAAGGTAGATCCTGAAGAAATGGGTGGATAGATGGTTCTCTCCATAATTGAAGCTCCCTTATTCGGTGGAACAGATTATTCCTCATGGAGAGAAAATATGAAACAGTATTTGAAGTCAAAAGGATCTGAAGTTTGGAGTTCAGTAGTAAGCAAGTCATGGGACTTAACTACATCAAAGAATATATCCAAAATTACAGTCCAAAGAAGAGCAAGGAAGAACAATGAAGTGGCATTAAAAATTCTTCTCAATGGATTATCAGATACAGTCAAGACAAGCATAGGACTATGCACATCTGCCAAGGACTTATGGCTAAAGTTAGAAAATATGTATCAAATCAAAAATAAAGACACATAAGACATTCCTATCAAGGATGAAGATGAAGACTCAACCATCAATAAAAGTAAGGATTCTCCACAATATTTCGATTGCAATAGAAGTGATACTAAATCCTCCTCTGCAAGCAAAGAAGAAGACTCAGATACAATAATAGAATGTTTTGTTAGCATCTATCCCATGGAAGAAGAAGAAGAAAAACTATAAAAAGGCTAAAGAAAAGGTTGATTGGAGTCTCTGTGAATACCTCTATCACCATAATGAATCAGACTATAGCTATCTTCATGACTACACTCAAGAATTCCTTGAAAAGAGTCAAAAAAATGTCTTGAAAATAAAGGAAATGCTCAAGGACAGTGATAAGATAATATATGAGCAAGACAATCAGTTAGAAGAGAAAGAAGAGGAGATCGAGAAGCTGAAGAAAGAAATTAGTCAAGTAAAAGAAAAGGAGAAGGAAAATGATGAGCTTGGCAATCAGAAGCATATCCTGGAAATAAAATAAAATATCAAATACAATAAAGAAATCATATCTGAGAAAAATATTTAGTTAGAAAACAAAGAAGATGAGATCAAAAGATTGAAAACAAAAGTTGTTGATCTAACAGAAGAAAATGAAGAGAAAATCAACAGACTAAAAAATGAAATCAGTCAAGAAAAAGAAGAAAAGAAGGAAGATGATGTCTCAAGCAAAAAAATTGCAGATCTAAAATAATTAAGGGAAACTATGTCAATATTAAAATCCAACTTGAAGAAGCCAAAAGGAGAGAAGAGATGGTAAGGAATCAGTTGAATAAAAAGGAAGAATCATGTCATAAGCTAGAAGCAGAAGTTGTGAATCTTAGAAAAAAGGTTGAGAAGTCAGATAATGCCCAAAGCAAGGTCTTGAACAACTTCATGACCCCGGATGAGATCTTGGATAGACAAAGATCATCAAATGACAAATCTGACCTTGGATACAATAAGGAAGAGATTAGTACTCCTAAGAAATCTGATGCAGGTCCTTCATTTGTAAAAGGTGAAAACAAGTCTGGCACAAGTCCTTCATTTGCAAAATATGAAGACAGGTCTGACATGGCTCCTTCATTTGCAAAAACTGAAAGCAAGTATGACTCAGGTTCTTCACGTTCAAGAAATAAAAGAAACACTACAAAATTTAGAAGATCAGATCAAGGAAGACATTTTGAAGCTACTCATACACCTCAAAGTAAGTTTAGAAGAAAGACACCTTCATGGATGAATAAAAGGAAGTATCAGAGTGTTTTTAATGGTTATTGTTTTTCTTGTAATGAATATGGTCATAAAGCCTTGGATTGTAGGCATCATGGACGAAAACAAGTCGGTAGGTTCAACAACAGTATAAGATGTTGGAACTGCAATCAAGTTGGACATATTGATGCACATTGTTACACTATGAGATTCTATAGTTGTGGTGAATATGGTCACAAAGCCTATAACTATTGGAACTCAAGAAAACAATCAATAAGAAATGCTTCACACAATATGACAACAAGAGTAAATAAGAAGATATGGAAAATAAAATCCCAAGTACCAAATAAGAAAGATGAGGAAAATATTGCTCCTGAAATTGATGAAGTTAATAATAGTAGTTTGGGGGATAAAACTTCTAATAAGGAATATTCTCAAAACAAGGATAAAGAAGCTTATGGTGCACATAATAATGATGTTGAAGATGAATCTTCAACGCTAGAACAACATGAAGAATCTGATGTGGAAGAAGCCAATTTCATTAGAAAACTTCAGAAAGGATCGGGGAAGTAGAAAGGAAAGCTTCTTTTCAAATTTTTTAACTATGGAAAAGTTGGTCATTTTTCATCCAAGTGTCCCTATCCCAAGGAGGACCTTGTATACGGATGATATGAAAACAATTAGTATCCTAGTTAGATATCGATGAGAATCGATGGACAGAACCAAGGGTTGTTTGAATAAAGATGAGCTACAATTGCGCAGTGTTCCAGTAGGATAGCATCATCCACAAAAGCAACATTATGATGTACAAAATGATGTACATGACATCCTATAGAAATAACAAGAGGAGAAACCCTAGCAGAAAAATCTACCTTGTTAGAAACAAAGGGGGAGAACAGTCAGTAAAAACTCAAGGGAATTTCTGGTTAGAAAATAAGAAAGTAACTGGATTAAGTTTTGAAAAGACTCGATCACTACAAAAATTTGTATCAAGAAGTCTACTCATACGAAACACAAAAAATACCAAACATCTGAGATAAGAAATTAGTAAATTAATAGGGGATGAAACTCTGTCAGGAAGAGCTACTTGTTCAGAAACAAAGGGGGAGAGTAGTCAGAAGCAGAAAGAGAGCATATTGACAAGGGGAGTCATTCATTTATGACAGGAAAAACATGTCTGTAGGAAAATTTACCCAAGTTCAGTCTGGTCAATAACATACAGAGCTTACCACAAGTGGCAGATATTTTTGCAAAAACCCTTAAAACAGAGATGTATTGAATATCTGAGGTAAAAATTAGGAGTAATTCTTATTCCTACCTAAATCTCTCAAGAAAATAATGCATTAGTTGGAAAATATACAGGGGGAGATAGAAATCAACAACATAAGGAGTCATTATGTTATAACAGAAAAAGATTGATTACAGAAGGAGTTACCAATGCTCAGAGAAGTGTTAATACAAAAAGATGATTGGAGAAGAAACCCTTTTCCATTAATGTCAAGGGGGGAGAGAAACTTCATAAAATGAAATCTCCATAAGAGGAAAGCATCATCATAGGGGGAGTCTTGAATATGAAGTTAGTGTGTTTCCCTCAATGACAAAGGGGGAGATTGTTGGAAATATTGTCATTGATGTCAAAAATCGAAGTGATCATGACAAAACAGTGTGCAAATATCGAACGAATTGATGATATCAAACAACATGATCAATAGCACAAGCTCAGGAGGAAGAGAGAACAGATCAAAGATCATAAGGAAGATCAAATTGCACAGAGAGAAAAAATCCGTGACCATTGTTGATCACGATAGGATCAACAATGATTCATTGATCAATAGCTCTAGAGGAAGAACAAACTGTAGAGATGTCATCAAGATCAGTGGAAAGACTGAACAGTTGATCAAATGCACAGATGTGATGAGAAGTCTTAGCAACCGTCTGATCAATCAAATTGATGGTGTTGATCATTTCATGAAATGGGATTAATCCCACATTGGAAGCGTGAATAAACGCATATAGGTTTATATGCACAACTCTCTCCATATCTTACCAACGCGTAGTGAAAAGGTATGGTGGGGGCTCTAGGTGTTTGGACTCCACAAGAAGCTCACCAGCCTAGAGCCTGGGATGACCTGTCAGACCCCCTACCTTTTGGTCAAAGTTACAATAATTGTCGATCTGATGATGAATGATCTCGACCGTTAGATCGGGAGAAGTTGCACAATGGTTAGCTGTTAGTTTCCTTCGGAACTCGGGATTCAGATAATTTGGAGTAACAACAGCTCAAGGATCCTGAACTTGCAAAATCTTAAATACCGAAGATATCCCAACTGTCATTTGGAAGGCAGGCACATAGCACATAGTCGAACCTCTGAAGTTGAGGAAGGACGACACAATGACAAACCATGTTAGCAAACCTCGTCAGCAAGGATGCATGGAAGACCACGTCAACATGTACACATAGCATAACTAGAAAATGACAAGTGTCAAAGAGGAAATTGGCTCGTGACCATGTCAACATGTGACGTAAGCAAAGCTACGTCACTTCGAGAGAATTGTATCGGGAGTTTTGAAATGTTGGATGTATCGAAATACCCGAAGTCCCAAAATTCGGAATGAATAAGGACCATCAGATCTGGATGATGTACGAGAACCGTTGGATCAAGATTGTTGGTCAACAGACCACGTCAATAGTCTACATCGGCAAGACCATGTCAGTAGATCATGACAAACCAAAACATGTGATAGAAAACGTTGACAGACCACGTCAACAGACCACAACAAGCCAGAACATGTGACATAACATGTTGATAGACCACGTCAGCAAGAACACGTGGCGCAGTCAGATAGTGACAAGTGTCAAGTTGAAATTGGCATATCAGGCATGTGTATATCACGAATATGAGTGACACGTGGCATCTACTCAGCTTGTGACTTATCAGCAAGTGATGTAAGAAACTTACGTCACTCTGGGAGTTTTTCATAGAAAGAAAACACTCTAATATCGTCGAAGTCCTGAACGTCGAAATCCTGAAAGGGACACGCGTCAGTCGATTAACAGCTTCGGAGATTTGATATGCTGGAAACCACAAAGTGCTGAAATTATGACAACCCTCCATCTTGATGAATGATTAAGTCATGACCATCGGATTAAGGGATGAAAGGATGAGTGTAAGATTTAAACTTGACCGTTGATCTATCTCCATGAAATAAAAGTGAACCGTCTGATCTGACCGGTAATTCCATGATCGGGAATTCTGAAATATTGGAAGTCATGAAGACCTGAACGTCAAAGTGTCGAAACCATCTCAGTGGGTGATTGAATCATGACCGTTGATTCTAATAAAATGCTCAAAGCATGTGTTTGGTCCAGCACCTGGTCACCATAGTTGGTCGTATGGTTCTGAGATGTAATCGGCAATATCATAATCAGGAGTTTTGAAAGGTTGGAAGTAACGAAGACCCGAAGGGCAAAGTGTCGAAATCCTGTCAGTCATCCATCTCTTCAGAAGAATGAATCATGACCATTTAATCTATAAACGCTAAGGCACTCGTCTCACTTAGCTCTTGATCACCACCATTAATCATATGCTATAATCGTTTTACTATACATCGCTATAGTTGGTAAAACCCATGGTCCTGTGACACACAGTTGTTTGAAATGGTTTGAAGGAAGCGCCTCCACAGAATCTGGTCTCTTTGAATATAACATAGATTCATGATCGACCATAAAGGATTAAATTGATCCATGACAGTGATCAATTTATGGAAAACCTTCATTGTAAAATAAATAAACAGTAATTAAGATTGATTAATCAAAGAGACGCGATGGTTGAAGAATGAACCGATACACAGTCATGATTAAAAGAGACTAAATCATGAAAATATGAATAAAGAATAAAAAAGGAAAAATGATATTAATTAAAGTTTAGTTTATCATTTTAAATGAAAACGTACAATGGTTCAAATAAAGGGACACGATGTTTTAAATCTCACACCAGTTTGTAGATTATATAAATGCGAAAAAGTGGTGAGAAGAAGTGTCTCTGCAGTTGAGTACAGAAGATCAAAAGACAAAGTAGATTCCAAGAAGATCTCAGAGGAAAGGAAATGTGAATTACAGAGAAGATGAAATTCAGTGTTGAGTGTCTTATGATATACCTTTGATCATAAGATTGAGTTGATTCTATAATGGATCACTGATACTGGAGTTGAATAAACTCTAGTTGGATAGACTGGGTTCTATCAACAAGCTGGGTCTTGTGCCAAGCTGGGTCTTGGCTGAGAGTTGGTGCTCTCCGAGGAGTTGGTGCTTCTCATTTCAGTCAGTGCTGAAACATTTAGTTGGTGCTAAAATAAAATCCTCATTCACATATATTTAAATTATTATGTTCATATAAGTTGTACAAAAACTTATACAAACAACTGGTGTCTCTGTGTTCAATGTGATTATGATTTGATTGTTATTAATCTATTCAATTATTTTTTAAATGGTAACTTGAAAGAAGAAAAAGTTAGAATAGTTTACACACTAATTCACCCCCCCCCCGCTCTCAGTGTGGGTCATGTGTTCTTCAGTCGAGATGCGATTGAGCAAATAATTTGCATAGTGCACCACCTCATCCCATAAACAAGGAGGTAGATCTTTATTCTGCAAAAGACATCTATCCATTTCAACTAACTTCTAATTTTTGCATTCTACAATTTCATTTTGCTAAGTTGTGTGAGAAAATGACTACTTCCAGTCAATACCAAATGTAAGTAGGTATTCTTCAAAAATTCAATTAACATACTCACCACCATTGCCTGATCTCAATCATTTGATGGGTTGACCACATTTCTTTTCATGAAAGACCCAAAACTCCTTAAATTTGTCAAAGAGAAGGTTCTTATTCTTCAAAATGTATACCCATGTAAAGAGAGAAAAATCATCAATCAAAGTTAGAATATACCTTGAACCTAACATTGAAGGTAGATCGATGCAACATACATCACTTTGAACTAGTTCTAGTAGGTTTTGTTCTTGCCACAGTATTCCAGAGTAGAATGGTGACTAAATATGCTTCCCAAGTACACATCCCTTATAGACGCCTTTAGGGGGAAACACCTTCGGCAGACCAACAACCATATTCTAAGTTGCTAGTGCCTACAGACTTCAGAAATTCATAGGTTCAAGTCACTCATGCCAAATTCTACTTCGCTCGTCAGTGCGAGAAGTAAGTGCATTTGGTTTAGGTTCAAGTCGAGTCATGTCATGAAACTTGTACAAACTATCCATAAAGTCTAGAATCCCACCGATGAATATCGACTTACCTTTCTTCAAATCTCAATATTAGAACCAATATGGATAAAATTCCATGATATTACATGTCTTGTTAATTGAGCAACATACAAGAGGTTGTAAATGAGATTTGACACATGATAATCGTCGATAATCTTTCCATGTCAACAAGCAACATCACCCTAACCAACAACATCCAAAGAAAAATAATCAACAACATATATTTTCCTCTCCTAAGCTTCATCCAACCACATGAATAAGGAAGCATCCTTATCCATGTGACTAGTTCTCTCAAAGTCTCCTACCCATTCATTCTGTGTAGAATGAGACAAAAAGGCCTGAGAAGTTCTGACTTGGAAGGTGAAAATATCAATGGGTCGGAATATAATGGAAACATCTCCTTCAAGGCATTTAATCTTCTCTTCTAAATCATCTATTTTCTTATAACAAGTATTATCCACATCTATATTCTTTCCATGGTATGGACATGTCTTCTTCTTTTGACTACACTAGGGGACAAGTTCTTGTCTTTGATTTTTTTGGTCATGGTATCTAGGTTTTTGGGTAGAGGCATCAAACTGTACTCTATCCCTGGGATCCATCTTTCCCTTTCACTTGAGAAAGTGGGATTTTTTTTTACCACCAAGCTTGCCTTCTTCAAGAAATATGTCTTGATCAGTAAGAAAAAGACCACATAAAGCTTCAAACATGTAATCCTTACCATCTTCCTTGCATGCTTTCCAGTTGGTGCATAAATTCAACACTAGCATGGTGAATGGTGTTCACAATTTCATCAAGACCATCTCAATGATTTTTCCATCCTTCTTTTGATAGTTCTTTCCACATTTTCCCAATTTCAACTAGAGTTCTTTGACACGCACTAAATATTCCTTCATTCTCTCAAAGGAATGACGATCAAGAGAGATCAACTATTTCTCCAACTGCATGATGTGGCTCCCATTGACTCGATCGAGCAATGTCTTTAGCTTCTTCCAAACTTGATGAAGGTAGTCAATTCCACTTAAGTGAAAATTAATATCTGTGAGATGTAGGTCATGATGACCCCTACAACCTCATCCTTCCTTCCATCAATAATAAACTTTTCCTAGTCATTTGTTGGATCTAGAATCACAACCTTCATATACTGCCATAGTCCTTTTCTCTTCAATAGGATTTCCATTTCTGGTGCCCATACTACATAATTGTATCCATTCAGAACAATAGGATAAATCTTTGAAGCCATATTCTATATATAGACAAAAAATAGTCTTCTTCAATAAGTTACAATCAACAAACCACCATCCCAGAGTCAATCACATAACATATCTGACTCAACAAGGTTTGCAAATAACAATTCGAGGTTTTAAAACACCATATCTAATACCATGTTGGGAAATGGTGTGGAACACGACATGAAACAGAGAACACGGTATTGTAGATAATTGGAGAGGAACAAAAAATTTCAAGGATGGAGGGTGGTGTCTAAAGACACTGTTACAACACTTAATCAGGGTGTAGTATGATAAAAAAATCACAGTGCACGTTGCACATTTTGATCTTCATGATCTACTGCACAATATCCATGATCCACTTTTACTTCATAATGACCCAAGGGGTCTCGTTTTTATAGCCGCAAGATCTAACCAACTTCCATAGAATCCAGAAGATCTTGTCTACATGTAACCATCGGTTGTTAGAGTTGACTCCATCAAATACACGCTTTCAATTCCTCTCGACAAGGATGCTCGACCCGACCACCTACACATCCAACTCGTAGTCGATTTTTGGGTTGGTCGGTCCACCACCCAACTATATTCAAATGTTGTTCAATTTTCCTACCGATAGGCACATCGACTACCCGATTGACTGGTGTGGTGTGATGGTCGATCATGCAATCAAATGTATTCATATGTAGGTATACCTCTCGACCAACTGAACCTAGTAGATGTCTGATGAATCATCAATGCTTGATGTTCTAACAAAATGAGATTTAGAACCATAGTGGAGTCACCACTCTATTTTTCTTATTTAGCCACACGGGTGAGCAAAAAGAAGAAATTGAGTGTTAGATTAGGCTTAACTATCACCATATACAATTGTTAGTGTTCGTGGAACATCATAAGAATGTAATATAAACAAAATAAATAACTAAAATCACAAGGTGCAAGAATAAAAACAAAATAAGATGAGATATGGTTACCAGTGGATAAGACTGGTATTGATAACAACTTAGAGGATTGGGTGAGCACAAAGGACTCTCCTTCTCCTCCTTGGGAGGGTCCTTTTGTGTCCCAAATAGAACCTTCTCTCTTGTTGATGCTTGAATCCATTAGGAACGAAACGACAACCTCACGAGGATATCAATCCTCCTGTGTTTTTATAGAGGTGGTACTCTTCTTTAATTTAAGATTTTCTTAGGATTCTAAATATTCAGAATATGGGACTTTGCATAAGTCCATCGTGGTAATCAAAGAAATAAAATATTGCAAGAAAGATAAAAGGAAAATGTTTTTTTTCTTCTCTTTAAAGAAATTTCCTGAGAAAGGACCACGAATCACACACTTCACACATTTAAAGCAGATAAGAAAATTTTCTCACATCCATCATAGTTTAAGATAAAGATTTTTGATCACATAAAAAATAAAAGGAAGATGATCCGCTTGCATGATAAAAATTTAATAGAGTGGACACATGGGAATCCCAAATAAATATAATGATAGATCAACCTCAAATACTTTATATTCTTAAAACAGGGTTACAAAGTACAGTCAATATTGTTCCCAAAGTAGCTCTCTTGAAATTTCTAAAAAATATATAGTATGTTACATATTCTTTGAAATTTAAAATGTGTTTGTCTTAAAGACTGGGATTGGGGCTCTCGCAAACCATAAAGAAAATAAAGAAAAGAAATAGTATCTTCAAAGGAATATGGTGGGCGGTAGAAGAACAACAAGACCTGGCAAGAAGAAAATAGGAGTTATCAGTCTTCGGTTAAACCTTTCTAGTGAAAGATGTGGAATAATTGGATGAAGGACTTGATAAAGAAAAGAAGGATGTGGTCAGCATAAACTTACTATGATGGTCTCTCGTTATTTTCACTTTCTTGTTGATGTCCTTTTATCATTTTCATCAACGGTTACAGGAACTGCCTCAATTGTTTCTTGCCCCTCATTGGTCAGTTTATCAATATCTTTCTTGAACCATTCTTTGATATAACTTTTCATTGGTGCCACATTGATTTCATGTCAGATTTTGATGTTGAACAACTCACCCTCCAAGTCCCTCGGATCAATGGAAATGTCATGTAATGCTTCTTCAATGTCCTGATTTTTCACGGAGTAGTCCACTAGCCAATTGTCTATGTCATCCTCATCATATTCAAGAATGCCATAAAAAAATTCAAATGACAACCCTTTAAAAATATCAACTTGTTCTTCAAATTGTTGTTTTGTTAAGAACAATGAGTTGAAGATTAATTTGGGGTATTGGACTTCATTAGTGATTTCAGCTAGGCCCACCTCCATGAGACTTTTGAATAGTTCTTCCCTTCTTGATAGGCTTGGATGCACATTTGAACAATGTTATTCAATTTTTTTATCTTTTCTTTACAACAAGCGTTCAAATGTTTGATCCGACTTGGAGAGGGAAGATCCTCCTATCTCCTCCTTAGTTTTGTCACATTGGAAACTTTGATTCCAAATGGTACCATGACATCGAGGTAAAAACCTATTTCATTCTTTAGTTCTTCTTGAAAATACTCATGGAAGGCATGCACCCTCGAGCCAAAAGAAACCATGTTTTTCGAAATTTCCCAAGCCTTTGTGATCAATTTCATTCTTTTATTATTATTTCTCTCCACATAGCTCCCAGCCAATGTAAGTATAATTGAGGATCCTTTTAATTTAGCAACGAGTGTGGTAGGTCCAATGATTTTCAAAGGACTGGAAAGAAGAGGTAGAGGCATTAAGGTGTCTTCTAGTTCCTTGATCCTTTCTTTCAATTTCATGTTTTCTGCTTCAAGACCACCAATGGAGTCATGTAGATCATCCCCTGTTGCTCTGTGAATTTTAGAAATCTGGGTAGGACTCACATTTCTTAGGTCAACCTTTGAACGATATTTCCCCTTCTTATTCCCGACATAACTTTTTTCAATAATTAATTTCTTAGATTCGTTGTCAAAGAAAACACTCTGAAATGCAAATGACTCTTCTTCATCAAAGGTCTCATTCTCAATAATTTCTATTGACGGATTATGGTGGGCCGTGCTTCTTGGATGATTAATGTTGGGAAACAGTTTCTCTATGTCAGCCTTGAGCTCCATGTCTTCTAGGGAGAAGCTATTGATATCACTCTCTATGCATTGTTCTTCCTCCTTTTGCACGATGTTTTTCCTCTTTTTCCTTGGAGGAATTTTGTGCGAGCTCTCAATTTTTCCTGGAGGGGGATTCTTTTCTCCTCCTCCGCCTGAACTATTGTTGGTCACTTTTCTAGATGGGTGGGCCATTAGAGCATTGATATGGGATGTTTTAGTATTAGGAGTAAGACTTTGGGACTGGGAACTCTTCTCGTTGGGACCCTTTCCTTTCTTCTTGTAAATTCATTGGTATTGAGTATCGTTTCCATGTCGCCAACATTGTGAGTAGGAGTGCCTAAATTATTATATTATTCTTCACTTAGAACAATATGGATAAATGAATTTCTAAATCCAACTGCTAGCATATGTTCCACAAAAATTTTGTTAGGGTCAAACACTTTTATATTTTTCGCATATTTGAGATTCATATTGTGGAAGTGGTTTGCAAATTCATCGATTTGTTCATATTTCTAAATACAAAGTCCCTAATTTTCCAAGGAAACGATATGAATTTCTTTTTTTTATTTCTCATGAAAAAAGTGCAGCCATAAATTATATTTCCTTACAACTTCTGTAATAAACATTCTATCGGATATATGACATGGAAGAAATGAGGGATTTTCCTTAGAACCGAAAATCCTGATAACATTGTAATTTTCCATTTTCTCCAATGTCCCCTTTTTATCCAGGAATTTAATTTCCTGGGCGGATATTATGGGGGTATATTTTCCAAACAAAAATCCTTTAAAAACCAAGACAAAATCATTGAAAACTTCATAAAAATGAAAACAAGATGTGTGTGTCCACAACGCTTGGTACCAAAAGGTAACTGGGTCAAATTCACAATTCACTTTCTCACAGATAGACAATTTAGGAAATTGACAGGGATATGCTATTGCAAACACAAAATAGGAAGCCATAAATAATTTCTTATATTTTTTGTACTGTGACAATTGGGAAGATATTTCAATGGAAATCACTTTTTCCCAATCGAAAATGGCTTTCTCCTTGACAGTAAAATATAAGATATAAAGAATCATACGGGAAACACTGGTGGTATTTTCTTGGCCTATCATTTTGGTGAATAACCAAGAAATTTCCTGAAAGGGTTTTTTGAATGAGTTGACCTACAATGTGGTAATATCTTCAGGGACGACCGCAGGATTCTCCAAGAACGCAGGAAAGAGGTCCAAGACATTGTCATGATTTTTCAGGAAATCCCTGCAATCCTCTCCTTTGAAAGTAAGTGTTGGTTCATAGAGTTTCAACATCTTACGAAACACTTGAGGTGAAAGAGAGATGGGAGACTGATCTTGAAGTTGAATAATATGTTGACTTAGTATATATTTCTCAGTGCACTGGGAAACTAGTTCGATGCAGTCTAAAACCTCAGGAACACAACCTGCATGAGAAATTATGGATGTCCAGATTACTTCCTTCTGAGTAGAAGGGGAGGAATAGTAAGAATACTCTCTAGACCATTGAAATTTTTCGTCCTCACATCCAAAACTATTCAAGGTATCTTCGCATAAATTTTTCTGAGTTGTCGCTACCATAATTTGATGAGAGAATTATTTTAATATAGATAATATTCGAAGTAAGCGCTTGAGAGAGATAATATAATCTTCCACAAACCGTGCTTTAATGTGGTTTAATGAGAAACCTCCTCGAGCCCTTCGTTTATTAATGACGACCTTTATGGAACCTGCATGATGAGTTATTAGCATTAAACCATACTAAATGTGTATCGGTAAAAGCAAGAAGGTGGCGGGGACAGATGAGAGTAATTAAGATTTGGGAACTTTTGTGAACCCGCCAACCCGGGAACCCATGAACCCGCAGTTATTAATGATAGAAAATTGGCTAAGTGTTGGCAGTGGTCGGTCGAACTTGGATACAATAGATATGAAAAACTTAGGATCTCGACACCCGCGATAAGTCCAATGGTCATAATCTAGATCGTCAATCTTTGGGTGAAAAATGGATATTGTGGAACTTGGAATGTGGTAGATTGAACCCGCGAAACCGTGACTATAAAAATGGTTAAGTATAGGATAATATGGAAGTTAGTCTGAATCATGATATGGGAGTATGGATGGAGATGAGGATCCATGAGTCCTCCAACCCACGAACCCATTGTTTTTGAAAAATGACTAAGTATAGTAACTAGAAAGGGAGAATAGAAGGGAGAAAAGAAAAGGGGAATTCAGGTAAGTATAGAAGAGGGAAAAGAAATGGACAAAAGAATTTTGGAAAATAGAAAAGGGGAGGGAAATTTCAAAAGAAAGAATTGATCTCAACATTTCTATTGGCACAGGGTCAGACCCAGTGTTCAACACTTAACAGCGCACCAGCGAAACCCTAACTACCAGCCCTTTCAGCAACACTTGCGAAGCAGGCGAAGTCTCACCCGAGGTAGAAGAAGGGGGGGTTACAGGACACACATGTCTGTAACCAATATGGGACACATATTTGTGATTAAATTACTTCACACAATAGTCTATTAACACTTAGGATTAACATTCATTAGTTTCTTAACATCCCAAAGCATAATCAAGGGTAGATCGACGCAGTAACAACAAATGATTATATATCCTGAGCACTTAGCACTGAGTTATATCTAACATTTATTTACCCTTAAAACAAGTAAATCACTTAAGAAACCACAAGATCTATTTATCATACATACTAATCAAAGTACTGAGCATATTCATATCATAAATAACACAGCACAAATCAAACCAAGGACACCATATATATGTGGTTCACCCCAGTGTGGGGCTACGTCCACCAACCACTTCTCTTCTTTATTATCTACTGAGATATTACATTCATCCAATCATGTACACTAAGCCATAGAGTCGAGCTCCGCACTAGACAGGATATTTGTGCACTAAGAACTAGATCCTCCTTCCAAAAATAGGTCAATGCACAGAGCCAACTCTCTATCAAGCACAAAGCCTTAATATACATACATTCCTTTGCACAAAGAAACTCGAACTACTTGCACTTAGCTCCAAAAAATACTACTTCTACAATGCATTCTCCTTTATTTATACTTTTACAAACCCTTACAATAAGGCCTAAACATGGGAAAAACCCATGGGTCGACATCCCAAAACCTGTTACAAAAACCCTAGAGAACCCCTTATTGGGTCCACATAACCCGCAAAATAAGTGAGATCCATGATCTCAGCTCCGCCTAGGCACTCCTTCTTTGACCAACGTGTTGAATACCAAAAGTGGGCCAAATCTGACCAATGTTTCCTCGAAACTTGGTCGAGGGCCAATAGGCCCCCAACACTCACCTGTGACTCGTCTTGAGTCACTTAGGTCTGGACAATGCTTCTTCGTAAGCCTCGATCTTAACTCAAGCTGCATCGACTTGTTTCTTCACCTAATCCTCCTTCTCAGTGAGCTCTTGGATTATCTGCTTTGTAACAAGCCCTTCCAGGCATTGTTCTACTGTTGCAACCACTTGATCCAATTGTGAGCCTTGTCCATCAATCTCTTCGAACACCTTGCAGGCTTCATCTTGCACAGGTTGTAGCTTCTGTGTGAATTCCATTGCCCTGGCCTGGAGAGCAGTGATCTACTATTGTACCATTTTTTGGCACAGGGGAAGACCCAGGGTTCAACGCTTAACAACTCACCAACAAAACCCTGACTATCGGCCCTTTCAGTAACACCTACGAAGCAGGCGAAGTCTTACCTGAGGTAGAAGCAGGGGGGGTTACAGGACACAGGTGTCTATAACCAGGCTAGGACATAGATTTGTGATAAAAATACTTCGCACAATAGTCTATTATCACTTAGGATTAACATGCATTAGTTTCTTAACATCGTAGAGCATAATCAAGGGCAGATCGACACAGTAACAACAAATGATTATATATCCTGAGAAGTTATCACTTTGCTAGATCTAACATTTATTTACCCTTAACACAATTAAATCACTTAAGCAACCACAAGATCTATCTATCATACATACTAATCAAGCACTAAGCAGATTCATATCATAAATAACACAACACAAAGAAAACCAAGGACACCAGATATATGTGGTTCACCCTAGTGTGGGGCTATGTCCACCAACCTCTTTGCTTCTTTATTATCTACCGATATCTTACATTCAACCCCTCCTTTTCACTAAGCCACAGAGTCGAGCTCCACACCAGACAGAAGATCTGCACACTAAGAACTAGATCCTCCTTCCAAAACTAGGTCAATGCACAGAGCCAACTCTTTATCAAGCACAAAGCATTAACATACATACATTCCTTTGCACAAAGAAACTCACACTACTTGCACTTAGCTCCAAAAACTACTACTTCTACAATGCATTCTCCTTTATTTATACTTTTACAAACCCTTACAATAAGGCCTAAACATGGGAAAACCCCATGGGCCGACATCCCAAAACTCGTTACAAAAACCCTAGAGAACCCCTTACTGGGTCTACATAGCCTATAAAATAAGTGAGATCCACGATCTCAGCTCTGCCTGGGTGCTCCTTCTTTGACCAGCGTGTTGAAGACCAAAAGTGGGCCAAATCTAACCAAGGTTTCCTCAAAACTTGGTCGAGGGCCAACATTTAGTGTATAAGAAGGTGCAAGAATATATTCAAATGGAAGAGGTCCAATGCACTAGCTTTGTTGTTATGGATGTGAGGACAAGGCTTTGGAAAATGGTCCTCCAAGCTCATACAAATCACATAACAATGAATTTTATTTTTTATCATGTATGCATGCAATGGCCTCTTTATATAGGATTTTTTCAAGCTGTTAAACAAATGGTTCCAAGTGGGAAATGAATGCCAATTGAGTGTGGTTCCCCATATTTGAGTGGACATGGAACCACTTGTGGTACCAAGATTAAATGGTGAAAGGATCGAGGCTCTTTTGAACCTTGGATGGAATATTTTCATAATGGTAATTTTACCATAAATGCACCAAATTTGGTTTATATTTCACTTTTAGTTGGTTCACACAACTTTCAAAGGGAACAGTGACATGAGCACACATGGATCACACAAAAATCCACATTGTAGAATCACACAAATTTATCAAAAACCCACTTTCCATAGTTTTCTTCCTTGCTGAGTGTGGTATATTAATGCCATGAGTATGCACTTTGGTGTATTGGACTAATTAATTTTCTAGTGATCACCTATATAACTCTATGAGTGATTTTTACATGTATATCCATGTGGATTTTTGTGCTTTACATTTGAATTAAGAGTAAAGGAATGGATTGATGTTCTACCTAAAAATATCATTTCCTCTTGGGATGAATTTAAAGTTATTTTTATAAAGAGATGGGGAAATCAATAAATCAGTGATGATCCCGTTAACTAAGTTGATCTTTTCCATGATAGAGAAAGGGAAATAGAACATCTAATACTTGAAATTCATAGTAATCCATCAGAGGAATTATTAGCTAAAGTAAATGGCAATGTGGAATGTTTAAATTCCATAATTCACTAGAAGAAGAAGGGTATATTGTAGATCCAAAGAATGAAGAGATCAAATACCACATTTCATATCAAGAAGAAGACCTAAATGTTGAGACTTGTGTAAAAGTTTCTATTGAGAATTATGTACTCCCTCTTGTTCCTAAGAAATCATCTTGTTATGTTATTATATACTTTCATGAGGAAGACATTTCAGAAGCTACCACATCTTCCATCCTCGACAAGGTTTTGGTAAGCCATTATCATATTCCTTTTCAAATTTCTAAATATAATGAAGAATATTTGCATTATTTGAAGAAGGTACATCTTGAGGAGAAATCCTCAATGGAAGTTGGGTTAACACTTTTCAAGTGCTCTCATTCTCTCATGTGATGAAGATCGTGATAGCTAAAATCATGATGACATTGACATTTTTAATTTGTTGGGAGACATACATGTTATATATATTGTTGGTTTTTCCATAGAGAATCCATCTATCCCACAAACAATGAAAGTTTGATGGTGGAGGGAACATACCTATACCTTCTATTTCCAGTTATCATGGAGGACAAATTCATGAACTATGAAAACAACTAGTCATATTGTGTTTCTCTTGATTTGGGATATCCAAATGATGTTGAGGTAGTTGGACCACTTTATATTCTTGTTGGTCTAAATAATTTTTTTGTTTTAGTGGGGAGAAATATTGATTTATTCATGAGTAGAAATGTCATCATAAGATAACGATTCATAAAGAAACTTTCCAATTATTTGCATCTTTAGCATGTACCTTCTTTATTCATAAAAAATCGACAAATATGTCCATATTTAGGGATGCCACATATTTGGGATTGTAGCATGAACAATCATTGATTTGTGGTAATGATTTTGTTCCATCGAATCAAGGGCATCAATTCATACTCTCAAAATCTAAGTTATTTTTTAAGATCTTTTTTTTTCCTTAGACATATTATGCTTGGTTTGATGGCAACAAAAGAGGGTGGCTAATGGTTTGAATATTTATGTCAAAGTGGCCTACTAACCCTTTGTTTATTGAATATTTTATAGATAATAATTATGGTAAAGGGGGAATAAGGACATGGGATCTTTCAAATCATCCTTGGGAGAGTTTGTCTACATGTTCTAGCTATGATTGGTTGATTAAGATATTTCTTTTATATCATCCTCATATAAAAGTGGATGAACCTTACATGTAGTGGAGTAAATCAACCATAGTATGAGTTTGGAATTCCATTTGGTGATCAACAATCATCCTTATTCTTCATCCGCACATCTCCAAAGGTTTCAGCATACACATGGATGGAGCTCATGGCCTCCTTGTTTTGGTTTATCACCAAACACAAGGAGGGATTTTTTGTGGTTATTGAGTTGATTACATGATTACATTAGCTCTTCAATTACACTTAGCATCATATATTCATGTTTTTAGAGTAAGGTAGGAAGAGTAAAATATATGTTAGAAAGCATTAGGTTTAAATTATGTTATCCCTTTGGCATATTGGATGATACCTTATTTGTAGAACCATTTGAAAGTAACTAGTTAGATATGAGCACTCTCAAGTTTCTTTGTAATGAATCTGAATTGGAGACTTGTACTAGGGGTGATCAATATATGAATGGTTGGATCCATTTCATCACCTATTTCTAGCATTTATGCTTTCTTAGTGAGTACATCATGCACATAAAAATCCCATTGAGATATGGATTTCTCTTGCACCCTATAAGAGTGTGAAATCCCCATATGGAGCTAGTTGTTAGCACCTAAAAGTGCAACACTATTTTTTTCATTTTCAAAGGAATTCCTTTTAGTGGCACTATACAAAGGGATGCGAGCTCTGGGAGCTTGGTACAAATTGTTGGTTTGAGCATCACCTAGTTTATCATGCATGGGATAGTTAGAAATGGAGACCCATTTGATTACCTTTTCTTTCACGTGTTAAATGATATATATGTATTTGGAGGTGTGTTTCATTATTGAGTTCCCATATTTGAATGCAACATTGCACATGTGGTAGTAGTTTACATTTTGGGGTGCTTATCAAAATATTTGTATACATTGGAGGATGCCCTTGGGGTGTATTCAAAGTTCTCAAGGTATGACTTACATATTTGGAGGCATTTGTCACCACCAAAGTGTCCTTTCACATTCCCCAAGGTAGACTCACATATTTGGATTCATGACTCATCATCTTGTAGACATCACAAGGCATTATTTGTGTTCTAAGAGGATGTCCTATCTTAGAGGTGGAGATTTGGTTATCTTAATATTGTTTGAGGAATATAATAACCATCTTTATCCCACATTTAGACATGTATCAAGAAAACAGGTTAATTTGGAGGAGCACACCACATAGGATTTATTATTATTATTTTTTGTGAAGTGGTTGGTAGAATATCATTTCTTGGAGTACACTCTGCATAGGACACTACCATGTGGCATGTCAAAGTATTCGAAGTTATCACTAAACACTTTAGGGCATTCCAAGGAATGTTTTAAGGAGCTTCTAGAGGTGAGCTCAAGTTTGATTCCCCTCAAGTGGTACCAAAACCTCATCTTGGCACATTCACAAGGAAAGAGGCCTACATTGAAGAAATCACTAGCATAGAAGAAGACAAATGGAGTTGTTAAACAATATTTTTAGGATGAGGAATCACGCTAAAAGAGGGTGGTGTTGTTTTAAAGGTGACACATGGAAAAGGACGACTTCAAGGAATATGAACTAGTAAAAGAAGCTAAAATAAGGGAAATGTTCCACTCTAGGAGGGATATAGGTATTTCCATTACCATTTTTCATTAAAAGAGGAGAACTCTATAGGAGATGGTAATACTTGTCAAATATTGACCCTTTTCAGACTCTAAAAGATACCATTTAAAAGAGTGGTCCCCCTTAGAAGACTCCATGACCCTTATATAATATTTTATTATTATTTTTTGAAGGAAAGTATGGATCTATAATCTTCTAGAGTATTATTTACAATATTCTATTGAAAACTTGTTGAAGGGGAAATATATAAAAGACTAATCATCTCTCATTTTCTAGGTGGATTGATGGAGAGTAGAAAACTCCCTTAGGCCAAGTACAAGGTTCTTTGTTGTCAAGGGAAAAATGGTTTAGGACAAATTTATTCTTTCATATTCTTCTTATTTTCTATAGGTCAAATTGATGTACAAGGTTGGAATTAATTGTTTTCATCACTGGCATAATCGTCAACTGGGTCGGTCTCATACTCGCATGACACAGGGTCGATTCTAACCGCTACCACTATAACCTCCAGGTGTCATACATATGGCCCTTCTGCAGGCACAGGTAAATTGGGGGTATTTGAACTTGGAACTTCATCGAACATAATATTTCATATCACAACACTTTCCAATTGAGTTTCCCCCAAAGAGCTAAAAGGTTGGCATTATAAATCTATTGGTGTGTTGTTATTATTTAGAGGTATTTCACCCATTTTGGGGGCCGGTTTTGGCTAAGGAAGAAGGCTTTAGCTACGATATTTTGATTCTTTAATGCTTTGATGTAATCATATATCTTAATGAATAAATTTATGGTTGTTCATTCATATTTAAAGGCCATATTGATTTTCTCTTTTGAATTGGC
>ML788370.1:54308-87727 GCA_009831015.1 Picea engelmannii
AATAATGATAATAATGATAATAATGATAATAATGTATCCTCAATTAAATAAAAATAACTATGTACTTGCGTATTTAGATAACAACATATTAATTAAAATTTGCACATTAAGAAATTTGATCCCTCTAGGTACTGGATAGATCCGGGTTCAAGACGAATATAAACTAGTAAATAACTTGATCATGAGAATATGATCAATTTGAGGAGTTTGTCTTCTTTGATCGATTTGATGAGTTTGTTTTCTAATAATTATGTTAAATACTGGTAAAGACTATAAAATCAGTGTAGATACATTTTAACTTTGAATTTATCATGTCTCCATTAAGATTAAATCTCTAGAGGTGACAATTTTTTCTTTCAATTTTTTTAATTTAAAAAAATGTTTTCATCTTGAAAATATATATATATATATATATATATATATATATTCAATGTGTCAACTCCATGTTGAACAGAATTACACATTTCCATCATATTTTGATGGCAATAATTATAGATGGAGGTAATTGAAATATGTTTTTTTTTATGTTTTTTGTTATTAATATTTTTATTAAATGTCACATGTCAAATCCAATATTTTTATTAAATTTCACATGTCAAATCCATGTTAACCATTATACATCTAACTTATGGGATGCGGAAAGCTCATATTCCCAAAATAGAAAAAAAATTAACATTAAAAATTTTAACTTAATGTGAACATTGAAATATTTTATTTATGGTCCATATTGATTTTTTTCTTTTAAATTGTCATGTATCAAATCCATGTTAAATATAGAAGGAATTACATATCTACCTCATAATAAACATACTGGATTGTAAAAAATATTATCTATAGTCTCTCAAATTATTTGGAACCTCCCAAATTGTCTTTTCAAGAAAAAACGTTATAGAGTTCATCACAAATTTACCCAGATTAGAAGCAAGGTTGCATCTGTGTATTTGGCTAGGACATTTGTCCATGCACCAAGCAGGGCCCCATTATTTCATTATGTTGTAACGTCTATTCACTAAAATATGAATGTTCAATGTAGTCTGTATTTCTTTTCATATTTTCAGGATACAGAATATATATACAGAGAAGCTTTAGAAACTTGCATAATTGGAGTTCACTCTCTTTCCCCCATTACAATAGGGAAGGTGACGAGTTACATGTTTTTTAAAATGATTGTATTAGATCTATTTTAGTGTGATTAATTATATATTATTTATCAGTAGGTTAAGCATTCTATGAAATGATTCCTTTTCGATGATATTTTTCAGGAACATTTGCCTGAGAAACTGTTAAATTTGTAGATTTGAGTGATTATTTTTGTATAATCCTAATTTTTTGCAAATTTATATACCCAAATTCAGGTGAAAAAAATCATTTAGTAGAACAGATAGATAACATCGATTATTTATATCTTTTAAACTTAATTAATAAAGATTAAGATTTGGAGAATTTAATTTTTTCTGATCTAATAATAATCAGAATTTCAAAAATATGAATATATAATAATAAAATTTTAATTATTGTTAAAATGTTTATAATAATATTATAATTGTAATTGTGTGTGTGTGTGTGAAAAGATAAAAAAAAAAATTGACTTTCAATAAATCATTATATATATATATATATATAGGATGATGATGATGATGATGATGATGATGATGATGATGAACATCAATTGGTGTATGTGTAACATCCCGCTCTTGCACGCACCCGATGTGACTTATTATTTGAGGACACTTACATGCAAGTGATCTGGTTCATTATATGATTGTCTGCTTCGCTTATGGATTCTGATGATGAGATTGTGGATTATGATGTTATGTTATGTTATTTATGTATAGACAAGTGTTATTGACTAGTTTCTCCTGAGTGTGCAAGACTCTTGATAGATAGAGGATGTTGATTGAATCAATGGACCTCCTTGGACTCTGGATCGAGTCAGGGAGTGGACTTTATATGGTTTGGGTATTTATGTTTATGCATATGTGACAGATGATCGGGTATATTATGATGTTGTTTGTGGATCGTTGTCATGTTTTGTTGATGGATGAAGGATGATGATTTCTTGATGATCATACTCACATTAGGAGTAAAGGGGCCATGCACGGAAACCCAAGATATTGAGGGAGAGGTGTGGCAGCAACCCTGCCACAACCTACTATTCATCATGTCGTGGATCGAACTATAGGTTAACGATTGCCTAGTTCGAGAGATACACGATGTCGTGAGGGAAGAATGGGACATTCACTCATGAATATTCTAGGGGGCACGCAATAAGGTAGGGTCCTTATTCCTTAGAGGCCCTTAGTCTCCCACAAAGTCACCTGATGGGGTATTAACTCCAAGGGTTGGACGCCTACCAAAATCACTAAAATATGAGTGGCACCCTTGGAGCACGTAGTGCATCTTGAAGGGCACGTCGTTATTTTTAACATAAGTGAGTCAATGAACCTAGGTGCCTAGAAAAAAATATTTTATTTTGACATGGACAGCCTTAAAATAAATGTTGAATGAGTAAATTGTATTAATTATAAATTCCCTTAAAAAAATGATAAACCTAGTTGAAATTAAAGCCTAGGTCTAAATAGGGTAAGAGGACTAAAAACTAATTAATAAATTAATAAAAGGGGGATGAAGAAAAAAACAATTAAATTAAGAATTTAAGAGGGAAATAAATTATCTAAGAATTAATTGTTGTTTATGTGCAAAACATACTAATTTAGAACTTAGACAAAAAGGGGAATTTAATGCAAAAAAGAATTTTGAACATAGAAAGGAATCCAGTCTAGAGAACTCTTCTAAATTAAAACTCAACTAATCTTTAAGAAAGGCATCAGTCATTAAAGGAAATTGAGGGAATAAAGGGACAACAATGAGCGTTTTTAGGAACCCTAGGTGGGTACAGGAAATTGACAAATTAATTTAATTAATTAAATGAATATCTGGTGAAACTAAGGAATCAGGTGACAAGTGTACGGGGGAGAGTTTTTCCTAATTAATTTTAATAAAATGAATTTAACGTGCAATTGGAAGTGTCACTAAGAAGAAATCTATGAATTAATGGGGGAGAAGAGGAAAGGATAACGACTGGTATGCATAAGGTTATGCTGCCATATTTTTCTTGACTGGTTTTTCTTGTGGGAGTTGGGATACCCAGCTCGAATAGAGAGTGATAGCTCGACCTTGTGAGGCAAGCTGGGAAACATATTTTTCTCTGGTTTGTGTGTGTGGTCCCTTGTGGCTTGGGGGCATAAGGGGGAAGAATATTACCCCTAGCGTTGGCTGGGAGGTACCAGTGAGGTATTCATGGTTAGAAAGCGGGGAGCAGGACGGAGCGCAAACGTGGGAGATCGTCATCGACTTCTCGCTTTCGGTTACGGTACTTTTATTGAAATTGTCAATGCATTTAGATTGATTTGTATACTTTAGTTTTCAATTTTTTTTTACCTTGCGTAACTGTGTGAGATCTTAAGAATCAAGAAATAAGCTCCTAGATGTTTTTTTTAAATGCTAGAGGCAAATTCCTAATAATTTCACCGCCATTTTTTGTGTAAATCTGAGCTTGAATGTCTACATCCAGAATGTTGATCACTGCCATTTAATTGACCCTAAATTTGTACTCTCTGATCCACACCATGATTTTTTTAAAATCAAGATTTTTCTAATGAGGTCTCTTCTAGCTAATTTGATCTCGAGTTTTTTTAAAAAAAATTGATCCTTATCCACATTGGGTCACCCTCCAATGAGTTACCTTCTTCCTCTACGATTACACTTTCCACCTCAACATTTTTGTTGAAGGACACCTAGGAAAATTTACCCTCCTTACCTATGTGTTTTTTGTGTTAAACAAATCATGCTCAGACTATGGGGGAAACTAGTAAGAGTTTTTAACCTCCTTACCTCTGCGTTTTTGGTGTAAAAACATGCTCAGACTATGGGGGAAACTAGCAAGAGTTTTTACCCTCCTTACCTCTGCATTTTTGGTGTAAAAACGTGCTCAGACTATGCGGGAAACTAGCAAGAGTTTTTACCCTCCTTACCTCTACATTTTTGGTGTAAAAACGTGCTCACACTATGGGGGAAACTAGAAAGAGTTTTTACCCTCCTTACCTCTACGTTTCTTGTGTAAAACCGTGCTCATACTGTGCGGGAATTTAGCCAGAGTTTTTACCCTCCTTACCTCTGTGTTTTTGGTGTAAAAATGTGCTCAGACTGTGGGGGAAGCTAGCAAGAGTTTTTACCCTGCTTACCTCTGTGTTTTTGGTGTAAAAATGTGCTCAGACTATGGGGGAAACTAGCAATAGTTGTTACCCTCCTTACCTCTGTGTTTTTGGTGTAAAAATGTTCTCAAACTGTGGGGGAATTTAGCCATAGTTTTTACCCTCTTTACCTCTACTGTTTTGGTGTAAAAATGTGCTCCGACTATGGGGAAAACCAACATGCATTTTTACCATCTTCATCTCTACGTTTGTTGTATATTTACTCAGCCATTTTGTTTTTTTAATTTGCCAGCGATTCCATTTCTGTATATAGCTAAAATAACCATTAAATGATTTGCGTTTAATGTATATTTACTCAGCCATTTCGTTTTTTATTTGCCATCGAATCCATTTCTGTTAACCATTAAATGCTCTACGTTTGGTGTATATTTACTCAGCCATTTCTTTTTTATTTGCTAGTGAATTCATTGTTGTATACAATGGAAATAACCAGTAAATGCTCTGCGATTGTTTGTATATGTACTCATCCAATTCACTTTTAATTTTCCAGCGATTTCATTGCCTTATATAGTGAAAATAACCATCAAAATCACCCAGCACCCTTGCTTCCTTTTTATCTACGATTGGAGACCTAGGGTGCTCTCTCTCTCTCTCTCTCTCTCTCTCTCTCTCTCTCTCTCTCTCTCTCTCTCTCCTCAGTGTTTGCATGTAACCTCTGCATGTAATCCAAAAAAAACAAAACCTTTAATATAGTAACCTGGAGTTAGACCATGGAAAACACATGTTTTTATCAATTCAAGAATATTAATTAACTTAATAAGGATGTTGATGTGTAGCTATAGAATTTATATTATTTAATGTAATCCATAATTTTGACTAAACAATAACACAATTGGATTCCATTCAATGAGATTATGTATAGTCCAGATACATGAAGAGTTGTCTTATTATGAAGCTTGAAGCACTTGATAGTTGATTTGTAATTATTTTTCTCTTGCATCCTTTAAAAACTGGTGGATTATTCTCTGCACCCTTAGAAAAATGACTGATAGATGATTGATTAAGAATTTAGAATAACTTGTGCCCTTGAATAAAGTTTAAGCATGGTTGTTTAATATTTTGATTCTCTTGCGCATTGAATATTACTGACAAGGAATGATTATGTTAATGATTGATTGTGCACATCAATTAATGTTATGCATCGTTACACAAGTGGTTAGATTTCTAACGCACCATGAAATCCAATGTAAAGAATGAGTGTGTTAGTTATTTACTTCTTGGGCAGTAAAAATTTATTGTAAGGAATGATTATTATTGATATTATACTTCTCATGCACCATGGAATAAAAGTGGAATTTGATGTTGATTACACTGCGCCTTGATTATATGATGATTAGGATTGGTTGAATTTTCGTCTGCACCCTAATTTAATTAACAATTATTACTTGTGCATTTAAATTTGTTAATGTATGATGGATTAATAACTAGTTTTCTATTGTGCCATTGAATATTGATGTTGCCTGATTGGATTAGAATTTGGTTACTATTGTGCCTTTAATATTATTGAAGTATGATTGATTTATTAATTGTATTCTCTTGTGCCTTACGAAATAAAATCGATATCTCTTGTGTCTTGAATTTTTTATGTGTAAACAATGGATTAATTGAATAGAATGTTTGCACATAGTTCGATAATATGATGTAGTACTAGTTGAGGAATTAGACTCCTTACATGCACTGAATTATAATGTAATGTATGGTTTTAGATGTTAGTCTTCTTGCACAAAATGAAAATTTAGTACGACAGATGATTGCATATTGTGAATGGGATTTGCGCCACGAATACAAATGATAAATTCTTTTGCACCTTGTATTTAATATGGTCTATTATATGTTATGTGAATGATTACTGCGCGCCATGTCTAATTGTGGATTAGGATTGATGTATTGATGAAATTGATTATTGTTGATGTTGTTGATTTAGCATAGTTAGTTGGGACTTGAATGTGTCAGTGGGATGTAGACACCTCCTTGTTCCTCGGAACAATCACCAGCCTTGAGAGATTAAATGGTTAAAATCAATTGGAACCTAGGCTTGAGAATTGCTTATGTGTCCTGGAGGTCCTAACCTTGCAGGGTAGGTTGGGTGGGTAGTCATTTTATAATATTTATCTAATTGAATTTTGTTGTAATTTGATTCAATCTTTTATGATGTTCTAATCAGATATGTTATTTATGTTTATGTGTCATTATCCTTTGTTGACACGTTGATTACGTCCTTAGTAATTCTGATGATGAGTAACGGGTACTTCTTTAATTATGATGTTGTGAATAGGCATTGCCATGATTTTGTGTTGATTTTAATTTCTTAATGCAAAAAAAAAATTACCTTTTGTGCTTCAACGTTTTTTAGGCGTAACAGAGGGATGTTACAGTATGGGACCTTAGGAAGGTAAGATTTTACTTCAATTTCTTTAAAATTGTATTTCTATGCTCAAAAAGCATTGAGAGAAGTGTTCCAAGATCACCATAGTTTTGATGACATAGGAGGTTAGGAAGGTCTGTAATGTTGAAACTATTTTTAAATTGGGATCTAATATGGGTATAGGCAAGGAAATCCAATAGGAAGTGTTTTTCATCTTCTACGGGCTTAGTGTCACAAAGGTGACACAATATGTCATCTCAGGATGTTTTGAGAGTTGTCCAACACCCACTTGCACTATATAAGTTTGTAACCTCCTTATAGTATCTAAATTTTCTTTTATACACTAATTCTTTATCACAGCACACATTCTCCTTAAATTTAAAAGTGATAATATTTGTAGCATGATGGATTCTTCTTGTATTATCCAATTATTTAGTCAATATTTGGCATCTTTATGTCATCCCCGCTTGAGCTAGAGTTTGAAGTAATTTTAGTCATCCACGATGTTTATCTTGTTCTGGTACATTAGGCATCTAATCATAGCAATGCTCTCAATGGAGGAAAGACTTATTTCTATGAGGAGGATAGGATAAGATGTATTGCCCTTAATTTTGAGATTATAAATTATAAAATTATTTTAGATCTGTTTTTTCTTTCTAAAAAATTCTCTATATAGATTACAACCTCAAACTTTACATCCATATAAAATAACTAGAATTAAAAGAAAAATATATATATATAATTTATTTTTTATTAATACTAATATATTTTGCTAACATGTTATTTCATATAAACACATTTTGTTGTTTCATATAAACACATTTTTATGTAATATAATATATAGATACATTTTTGTATATATTTATTATAGTTATATTTTTTTTAACAATTTGATATGATGGAATTTTGTTGTTTCATATAAACACATTTTTATGTAATATAATATATAGATACATTTTTGAATATATTTATTATAGTTATAATTTTTTTAACAATTTGATATGATGGATATATTGTATTTGTAAATAGGTATTTATAAATTTTATGTTTTCACATATGGAGAAAAATGATTCACATAACATAATAAAAATTTTGATCTTATTTATTTTGATGTCTCGATTTGTAGTAAATTATTTTGTGGTGGTGTTTAGAATTTTTTATTAACAAATTCAACAAGTTATATAAATTATTCACAGTTTAATGATGATTTAAAATTATGTATGAAGTGACCATAAATGTTAAGGTAATAATTATATTAGTTTAAAAAAATGTATATAGAATGTTTTTCAATTAAATATTTTTTTTAAATCTAAAAAGTATGTTTTCTCAATATTAAGAATAAACATTTATTTTTTATAAAAAAAAGTTGCATTTAAAAAGTTTTACTCATTTACAAAATTTAATAAATCCAAAATTTATATATATATATATATATATATATATATATATATATATATAATTTACACAATATTAGTATTATTTATCATAAATATTATAATTTTTCCGAACATAACTTGGTATATATTCTAGATTTTTCTTTTGTATTTTTAAGATATTTTATTTTTGCAATTTTGTTGTGGGGCATTTTTATTGTGCTAAATCAAAAATATTATGACATTTACAACACATCACTTTTAGCAAGAAATTGATTTTTCATTGAAGTTTAAGTATGACAACCACATAAGTAAAAGTGGTTGATATAAGCTAAATAGGCATCATTAGTTTTGAAACGTGGAAAATGACATCTATGGTATATCAACCATTTTTACTTATGTAGTTGTGCTAGTTGATGTGTTTGGGGAGAATCACTAGATTGGTGAATTAAAATACCAACCTAATTAATAATGAAATATCCTATTTTAGTATGGTTGACCAAGTTAGGCTATGGTTTTCCATGATTAACTATGGTTGAACATGTTTGGCTATGTTTGACCATAGTTGGCTTTGATTAGCCATGGTTGATTATGTCAAACTATGATTAACTTTGACAACCCACGCTCTATTATGGTTGAATTTGGATAACTATGTTTCACTATGGTTGACCACCTTTGACTTTGGCTAACCATGTTTTATGATGGTTTTGTTTGGTTGATCATGGTGGACCATGGTTGAATATGTTTGACTATGCTAAACTATTATTGGCCATGGATGTGTTATCCTCAATTTCTAGGGATAACTAAGGAGATGATGTCTCGAGGCCCTCAGATTGAAAATATGGATTACTGAGAGACATATGAATGGCAACATCCACATGCACAGATAGAAACCCACTTCACCACCACTCATCCTTGGTTTGTCATGATGGAATTCATCACATCAACTTGCTTCTGGAAGCCAATGGGTCTTTCTCCATGAGGTACAAGTCAGGTATTGTGGTAAGTGTCACTTTAATACTTGAGGCATTTGAGTATGTTGCATTTAACGCTACTTTTGATTATAAAACATGTGTTTGGAAATTATGTTTTTTCTTTGTTTAACCTTGGTGGTTGGCATTGTGCCCTAGTAAGTGATCACCCTTTGATCCGAAAATGGATTAGAAATCATACAACACTTGATATGAACCAAGTGTCTCTAATATCACTTGATCCTCAAATAGTATTAAGTATGATACCACTTGCTTATTCCAAGATTCTTTTATTGACAGTGCTTATAGCATGGAAGTGTCTTATATTACTTATACAAGCACTTTAACTAATGAACATAACTTATATTACTTATACAAGAACTTTAACTAATGAACATAACTTGCATAATCATTCATACATGAGAATATACAGAATCACATGAAATAAATAATTGTGTTTCAAAATAACCTTCTTGCATGCTACTCAAACTCAATTACAAATGTCAAATTTGGCACCGTCTCAGAAAACCAAATCCAATGACTATAAACACTATATACTTATTTACAAAATTCTCAAAGGCTCTCTTACAGCTCACAAATCCCAAATTTGCATAATTTTGGCTTACAAATGAGTGATAGGATTGTCACCATCGACTCTGTCTTGGAAAACCGATTTTGATGACAATAAATACCCTATAACTCTCAAAATACTACAAACTTGACGTCAAAAGGAAAATGAGCAAAGTTTTAGTACATGAGAATGTTGTGTTCAAAAACACAAAAAATGTTGTGTAAAACATAAAAAAGTTGTGTATAACACAAAAAAGTTGTGTAAAATGCATTGGGATGTGTGCAATTAAATAGGCCACCCCTCTTAACAAAAACCCAAAATTAGTAGTAACTTATTACTAATTTTAGAAGGAATCCCACTAAATATGGAATATTGGCATCATAATAAATATTGTAGTTATGGTTTATTTGAACAAACCATATTCATGGCACATTGGTTAAGTTTGTTGGAATATATGGAGGAGGTTGTGGGTTCCAACCCCATGTTCCTTTCTTTTATTTATTCCCTTTGTTTTAATTTGTTATATACTATATAGTTACCCATCGCGTGAAATTGGGGTGTTTCTTATAACATGTTATTTAAAACATATAAAGTGTAACTCCCATGTGAATTTTCATGGAATATGGTTACAACTCCCACATGTATTTTATGAGTGGTTATATATATATAATAACCAATCCAATATAATCCAATGAAGGATCGCCGCATGTCAAGATCTTGTTGGTCTATTTATGTGCCACATGTTTAATTGTGATTGGATCATATCTACCACTTGTCATCATGTAATTGAGCCACCTGGGGTACTATCTTCCACATCAGCTGCCAACAATCATGTTTCACCTCACCTATATGGTGTCATTTGTCAATATCTGGAGATTCCACTTGTCAACTTATGACCCTGCGACGTGTCTCTCTCAAAGCTTGCCATATGTCTCTTTAGGGTTGACATTTTCGTGGTTGACCTGAACTTTGACAAGCCATAACTTTTGCATACGATCTTTGTTTGACGAACTGTTTGGGTCATTGGAAATATGAAGACAAGATCTGCACATTGATTCCATTTTCTCAAACCTTTGAGATGGTTGAATTTTGAGCACTTTTTACCCTTCCTAGTTCTCTGTGAGCATTTTAGATCCTCTTGGACCTCTGTGAAAATTCATGGATCCTCTTGGATCATTCCTCCCCATTGGGAGGCTTTTGGAACTCCAAAAGGTTTACATCAAATGAGGGAGATGCCTCCCTACTTGACAGGTTTCTCTTCCCCATGTCTGGACTACTTGGTTCATTACAATCAGTTGAATAACAAGGATGGAGGCTGAAATAATGTTGCTAACAAAATAAATCATTCTCGGATTTCCACATCTATCTACATTCATACTTTCCACTACTAGCCATGCACAACATATCAACATTAGTTGAGAACATATCGATGCTACTTACAATGAATTAACAACATTCTTGTGCTCCCTGACAAAATCCCTGTCACCTGCATATAATGGACCTTCATGTGGAAACTTTGGAGAATTTTGAAAAACTTCATAACTATGAGATAATTTGACTATTTCATTATAATATCCTTCACTTTTTTTTGCAGACATCATAGACACATTCTTGCTTGCATTCACAACACCTACAACTGTGTTTTGAGTCTCATCCCCTTATTTAGATCCCAAATCTTGTTGGACTATGGCAACAACCTTTTGGTTTCCTTTCCCTCCATACTTTTTAGGCCTTAATTCAGGATGCAGCTTCCAACAATGATCTTCATCATGTCCGCTTTTCTTGCAATGAGTACATGTGAGATTTTCTTCTTCCTTCTTTACTCTAGCTACATGTTTCTCTTTTCTCTTGTTCTTACTTCCCTTTTGTTGAGCAAACTCCATGGAGGAAATATCTTTAGCATCCTTCCCCATGCATTCAAGATGTACATATTGAGCACATACTTCATAAAAATTAGTGGGATTTAACAAAAGAAGAGTATGACGAATGTAACTATGCAAAACACCAATGTATTTCAAAAGGGGTTTTGCAGAATGTAATGAAATATTTAAAGCCAATGCTTTCTTCCTAAACTCCCTAGTAAAATCCTACACAATGTCATTTTCCTTGCCTTAGTTATCACCATTCCATAATTTTTTTTGTCAATACGCCATAGGATAAAATTGTTTCCTTAATGCAACTTTAAATTCTGACCAAGAAGAGAGAATATTACCGCTCTTTTGGATACCTTCCTGAAGTTTACCTTCCAACCAAATCAACAATGTTCCTTCAAGGTGAAGAGAGGCCAATTGAATATTTACCTCATCTTCATCAATCTACTGAACACAGTAGTAAACTTCCATTTCTCGAATCCAATTGTCTATCTTCTCTGCATTAGGCTCGCCATTATACATAGGCAAGTTAAACTTGACATCCAACTTTAACAATGGATTTTTTGAAGCAAGTTTCTTACATGGAAATGAGGGCGGAGAAGTGGAAGGAGACGAAGGTGTGGAAAGAGGTGAAGAAGGAGGTCTTGAAGGAGGTGGATAATGAGGTCTTGAAGGAGGTGGAGAAGGAAGAAGATCATCTTCTTTCTTAACTTGCCCATAACTTTCTCCTTTCATAATGCTCTCTCACTGTAAAGCTCTTCCACCATTTCCTTCATTTCATTAAAGGCATTGAAGAAATCATCTTCAGATTCAAAAGGACCTATTTTCCTTGGTGAATCCATCTCTTCTCTTCGAGTGAATCTCCTTGAACCAATATCCATATTATAACTCTCAATTTTTCCTTCACCACGCTTTTGTTTAGCCATTGTAAGCATTCACCTGTCAAACCTAATTTGATACCACTTGATCCGAAAATGGATTATAAATCATACACCACTTGATATGAATTGAGTGTCTCCAATATCACTTGATCCTCAAATAGTATTGAGTTTGAGACCACTTGCTTATTCCAAGATTATTTTATCAACAATGCTTATAACATGGAAGTGTCTTATCTTACTTAACCAAACACTTTAACTGATGAAAATAACTTGCATAATTATTCATACATGAGAATATATGAAATCACATGAAAGAAATAATTTTGTTTCACAATGACCTTCTTGCATGTTACTCAAACTCAATTACAAATGCCAAATTCGGCATCATTTCCAAAAACTGAATCTAATGACTATAAACACTATATACTTCTTTACAAAATGCCCAAATTCTCTCTTACATCTCACAAATCCCAAATTTGCATAATTATGGCTTACAAATGAGTGATAGGATTGTCACCATCAACTCTGTCTCGGAAAACCGATTCTAATGACTATAAATACCCTATAACTTTCAAAAGACTACAAACTTGACTTCAAAAGGAAAATGAGTAGAGCTTTAGTACATGAGAATGTTGTGTTCAAAAACACAAAAAATGTTGTGTAAAACAAAAAAAAGTTGATTATAACACAAAAATATTGTGTGTAAAATGAGTTGGGGTGTGTGCCATTAAATAGGCCACCCCTCTTAACAAAAACCCAAAATTAGTGGTAATGTATTACTAATTTTAGAAGGAATCCCACTAAATATGGAATATTGGAATCATAATAAATATTTTAGTTATGGTTTGTTTGAACAAACCATATTCATGGAGCATTGGTTAAGTTTGTTGGAATATATGGAGGAGGTCGTGCGTTCCAACCCCCACGATCCTCTCCTTTTTTATGCCCCTTGTTTTAATTTGGTATATTCTATATAGTTACCCATCATGTGAACTTGGAGTGTTTGTTATAACATGTTTTGGGTCTCCTTTTTGACATCCACAGACACCTTACTTTTGCAACTTATAATGAATAAGTTGCCTAAAACAATGAGTAATCCATCCATTTTGCTCAATGATACACTCAATGAGTAATAAATGTTTAACCTATGATTTTCATGGTTTATTGATAGTTAGAATAGTTATCTATGTGTTTTATTCCATATAATAGCCTTGATGTAGAAATCATATTAAGACAGGGTTCTAAGACGACACTCAAGGTCATCTGGTACCAGAAGGTTCTACAGTCATCTGGTACCTGCGTTCATCTGGTACTCACACTCCAAGTCATAAGGTACCAGAAGGTTCTATAGTCATTTGTTCCCTATGCTCATATGGTACCTGTGTTCATCTGGTACCAGTGTTTATTTGTCACTTGTCCTCATCCGATACCAACATCCTACAGGCATTCGGTACCAAATATAGTTCGAAAATTTGGAATGCTTCTAGAGGAAAATCGGGGACATGGGTTTTATCCAAAGTGACGTTGAAATGGGGACATGTGCCTTAAAATTCATCCATCTTTCACGTGTGGACCTCCAACTCAAGGGGAATTATTATGCAAAAATTAATAAAAATCTCAAACTTCCAACTTGCGCCTCAACTTATGTGCAGATGGTATCAGATCTAGAAATTCTACTATATGGGTTTTCTCTAAAATACGAAATATTAAGTAAACTATCAGCAGGTTTTCAATATTCAAAATGGTTTAAGATTTATGGGTGGATATTCAACTCGAATCTGCCCAAATTGATGAAAAACCCAGATTTTTGTGATTTCATTCCAAAAATTGTAAAATTGGTTTTAACCAAAATCTGAGTTGGGGAATTCGGTTTTATCCATTCCTCCATGGATTTAATGTATAAATAAGCCTCATAGGGCTATGAGAAGGATCCAATTTTCATTATGATCATTCTTTTGTAATGGAGGTTCATGTAATGGAGAAGAGAGTTATGATGCCATTGTTGTAATTTGAGCTTAGTTTTCAACATATGAAAGGTGATTGATTCTAGATTTTTGGTGCATCATTGGAGTTCATTTGAAGTGCCTCTAGCAACAATTTCTGGCTTGGGAGGCCCCCTCAAGATTGGTAATATGTTGCTCATTGTATTTTTAATTTAGATCTATTATTTGCTTTGTTTGCATCTAGTAACATAGATTTATTTCCATAGCATAAATGTAATATCTTTGTTTTACATTCATATTTATTTCATTTTACATTCAAATTTATTTTACATTTAGAATCATTTTATGTTACGCTCAGACTTTATTCACTTTCCTTTGAGTTCATAATCATATTGTGGTTTGTTTTCTGTGAATGCATAGTCTATTTTACTTATTACTTACATCTTGTTGCATGTGTGCAGAGATGGGATCCTTCACTGAATTTCTGATTTTATCAATTGAGTGTCTTTCATTGTAAAACTAAAAAGATAGTTTCATGATTACATTCATAGAAATATTTATGTGTGTGTTGTTACAAAAAAATAAAACTAAAAAAATACAATTTTTTCATTCCTCGGATCGATTTTTTCTTCTTCATAAATTCAAAACTCATTAAAGTACAATCTCTTATATCATTAAATAGATTTTTGAATATGAATATTACCTTGCTCGAATCATAAAGGGACATCTCATTTGAAGTAGATTTCGTTTTCTATTCGTTTGATTGTTTTTCCCCTTATTTATTTTAATTTGGTTTTCTCATAGCTTATCTAACCACTACATGAATCCATTGAAGGATAGAACACTTAAGTAATATACTCATGATTAATCACATCAACATCACCCTAAGTGCATGAAAGACTGTGATCTAAGCCTTTCTAGCACTTTCTATGTCCCAATGATAAATCCTTAGTGTCAATTTCCTGTAGTTTGTTTTACTTTGCTCAGTTTGTTCATATTGTCATCAGCTTTAGATTAGGCTCCAATCCTTCATTTCCAATTCTTTCACCTCGAAGCTTACGATCCTCGGGTGATAATTTAATGTTTGAATTAATAGTGCATATTTTTAGCCCAACATTTTTGGCGTCGTTGTCGGGGAGGTGCTAAAGGGATTAGAAGTCTAGGTAGGTAGTTTTCATTTTAAATTACCAAAGGGAAGAGAGAAGACAATAAGACGTGAGGGAAGATCCCATGCGTCCACTTTAGTGGGGTTGCTCCAAAGTTAGGTTTTCCTCTCCCTTTCATGCAGAATTGTTTCTCTTTTAATGCAAGTGTGTTTTTCCTTCTTTTATGCAAAAGTGTGTTTTTTTTAATGCAAATTTAGTTTATTTATGATGATCTGACTTGTGCGAACCGATAACCTGGTGAAAAAAGGGTCCAAGTAATGTAAGGAGTTCAAGTTTGGCGTGTTTTATTTTTGCAAAACATTTTAATTTCTTAGTTTTAAAATTCAGATCTTTGATGATATATCATTTTTGGGGTGTTGTAAGAACTCCCGAGGATTCCTCTTGTCAATTTGTTGAGGAGACTAAAGAATCAAGGATATAATTAAATAGAGAGAAACCATTGGAACTTGATATTGAGGAGTTCTTAGCATGCCTCTCAGCATATCCTGTATGTACTCCAAAGACCAATCAACTTGAAGAACATAATATGTGTAGCATGGAAAAGGAGTACATGTCGTTTGACCTAAACAAAGAAAGGAAACAAGAATATCATGATCCTATTGAAAGATGGTTCCAATTAGTTATCAGGTCACACTACTCTTTTACTTTTCATTATTGTTTGATCTCATCATCAAAGCAGTTGGTCCTTCATACTCTAATATGAATTAAAATTTATCTTTTAAACCTGAGTATGAATATATTTCTATCCCTGTTATGCACATGGCCTCACTGGAAGTATTCTTATACTTGAAGGACATTTTATTTTGTTCAATTAGAGTAGGATAGTAAATAAATAAATAAATGCTACATATAAGTGCAATTCAACCTATCTTTCATACTTTTCATAAATAGGAATGTCAAAATTTAACGAAGCAATCAGTTTAAGATCTTTTGTTCCTCTAGTAGATTTCTTTCTAAAAGTTATGATAATTTTGTTTGGAATTTTATGAGAAGGTAATCACTTCATCCTCCGAATGCACACATAATATTGGAAGGGTATTTTCAAAAGAAGAGAATGCATCATTGTCAATGGAAGAGAACACTTAAGTGAGTACTTCATGACCTATTTCCTCAAATTTCTTCATTTTCCTTAAGTTGTTAAAAAAAGATGCATTCATGATTTATCATTACCTATCTATTTTAAGACCACTATTTCACAAAGATGATCAATTAAGTGATATTTTTAATAGAAATTGAAACTGAATGTCAATTCCATACTATTTTATTCATATATAATATTTTTTGGCCAAATAAATCATGAATAATGTATGCATTGTTCAAATTTTGACATTTTCCATGAATTTTCTATTTGTAAGCATGAATAAAAATCTATTTTTAATTAGTTCTATTGGTTTTTGTTTTAACAGTTGTTCGCAACCCTCTCAGCAACCCTCCTTATTTTTTTAGCATCTCACATTATGTGCATGAGGACATGCAAAAGCTCAGGCATGGGGGAGTGGTTGTTGGGACCTTCAGTTTCTTTTCAGCTTCTTTCAGCAAATCCAAATCAACATGTTCATTGTTGGAATTTGATAGTCATTTCCAGAATTCTGGTACCACTACTAAATTTCTACATTAGTTACCTACAGAACTCTGGTACCAGTACTAAATTCCTGCACCAGTTTCACTACCAAAAAGTGCTCAATTTCAGCCAACATATTTTACACAGTTTTTGTTGTAGCCCATAATACACATAAGAATGAAACTCAGAGTATTACAGTCACACTGCGAGGTCTGCAAATTCCAGTTTGAAGATCAATAAGACATGTTCTGGTAATGACCTACTCTAGTACTATCCTATTCTGGTATTGCAGCAACCTGTCTGGTGCCAGTTAATAATTTGGTACTGGTGCCAAAGTAATATGATCAATGACATGTACTTGACATTGTTTCCACTTCAGGTAATTGGAGGTATGAGCCAATCTTTTCTTGTTCTTTCTATCAAGGAACCATTTAAGTCGTGTGCTAAATTGTTCTCTACTTTTATGTCCACCTTCCTTCTACATTGTTATGCTCACCCCTAAATGTATCATCCTTGTTACCCTTTAAAGAGAAATTTTCACATTCAGCTCTATATGATCATGGGTGTGTCTGCCTTATTACCTCATCCTTCTGAAAAAAGTGATTGATAATTGAAACATCCATTGAAAAATGGTGACACCATTATGTCTAATACTAAACTAGTTGATTCAAAAAGCTCTTATCCAAGTTTCTCTTACAAGCTTCTCTTGGGAGGTATTGATGAAAAAATTCATGTGGTGGACCACTCCTATAAAACCTCAATGGACTTCCATGAGAATCCTAACATGATTAACTAGAGAGGCCTCTTAGTCATTATCTAATATGTTCCATTATACATTGAATAGATGATATTTAAGGCTAATGTGGATGATGTCACCCTTGGGATAAATACAAATAATCAATTATGTGCTTAATAAATCTAAAACACTCCCGTACCACCTGGCTTCCTTATACTCTAAAGTTGTCAATGAACAATATACATCATTCTAAATATTTTGAGTAGTATAATAAAAAGAAGTATAAGGAAGTACAAGCAAACCTATTGGGGTACTGAACAGGCCCACTGGCAATGGGGCCATGCTTGTATGGTACTAAGGTAAACCCATCGGGGTACTGAAAAGGCCTACTAGAAGCGGGGATATGTCGTGTAAAGGGAGTTGAAAAACATAAATAAGAACACCTAAAACTAAATGAAAAACATGTGGCTCTCATTATGAAGCAATCATTATCAAATCAAAGCTAGGAGATGACCTTTACATCTCTCGAATGATGTTCTTAAGAACCTTATAGTATCCACCTTAGGGTTCTATCTTTAAAATGAATAGGTTTGCATGAAAGTGGGACCCTCAGTATGTGTAATTCTCCATACCTAAGCAAGAAGAGTTATATCTCTATAAACTTGGATAAGAGACGAGTTAATCATGTTGGGATGTATTCTTTTATGTGTTCCTTTCTTCAAATGGGATCTAGAATATAACTATATCAATTTTATTTTAAAGGTAATATATCTAAAATACCTATGAGTTAAAAGTCATTTGTGAAATCTCTTGGCCAAATACTAGAGTCACATCTGACCCTTTCTCCTAACTATTTTCCACAATAGATTGGATAAGACTTAATGTCAAATAACTAACGAATCTAATCTATTACTCATGACTCCACATATCCAAGCATGTCATTTCATACTAACCTATTGAAATCATAACCATAATTGAACATTACTACAAAAGGCGCTCCTTTGAATGGCATCGTCATTCATATGAGCGTCATTATATACGTTATATCATTAACGAACCTTTGTCATTATACCACCTTTTCTACTCAGGATCGTTACTCTTCTCAAGTCTATTACTTTGTTCTTGTACCAAACCCTCTTCTTGTATAAACTCTGGTTCACTACGTTAAAATTAAGAATTTCTTTCAAGACAAGCATGGGGGTTGATTGCCATGAACCTGTGTTTATGGTGTTTCAAGAGATGGAGGAATATATGACATGCAAAGAAAAGTTTGAAAGGACTGGATGGGTAACCGTTTCTAAAACAATTTCGAGGGCACCATGATGAAATGTCCAAAGGCCTTTGCACATAATTATGATGGTGAGCCCGTTCAGTTGGGATTTTGAAATATTGAAGATCATTGTTGCATGAGGACATGCAATGGATAAGGCATGGGGGAAATGTTGGGTGTCCTTTTTTACATCCATAGACACCTTAATTTTGCGACCTATATTGAATAAGTTGCCTAAAACTATGAGTAATCCATTCATTTTTCTTGATGATACACTCATTTGGCTATCTCTTAGTGTACATGAGGTAATAAATGTTTAACTTATGATTTTCATGGTTTATTGATAGTTAGAGTAGTTATCTATGTGATTTATTCCATCTAATAGCCTTGTTGTGGAAATCGTATTAAGACAGGGTTCTAAAACGACACTCAAGGTCATCCCATACTCACACTCCAAGTCATCCAGTACCAAAAGGTTCTATAGTCATCCGGTACCTGCGATCATCTGGTACTCACACTCCAAGTCATATGGTACCAGAAGGTTCTACAGTCATCTGGTACCTACACTCATATGGTACCTACGCTCCTCTAGAACCAGTGTTTATTTTTCACCTGTGCTCATCTGGTACCAACATCATACAAGCATCAAGTACCAGATATAGTTCAAAAATTTGGAATGCTTCTAGAGGAAAATCAGGGACATGGATTTTGTTCAAAGCGACGTTGAAATGGGGACACGTGAATTAGAATTCATCCATATTGCACGTGTGTACCTCCAACTCAGGGGGAATTATTATGCAAAAATTAATAAAAATATCAAACTTCCAACTTGTGCCTCGATTTATGTGCAGATGGTATAAGATCTAGAAATTCTATGATATGTATTTTGTCGAAAATATGGAATTTTGAGTTAACTATGGGTAGTTTTTCAAATTTCATAACGGTTTAAGAGTTATGGGTAGATCTTCAACTCGAATATGCCCAAATTGATGAAAAACCCAGATTTTTGTGATTTCATTCCAAAAATTGTAAAATTGGTTTTAACCAAAATCCAAGTTGGGGAATTCATTTTTATCCATTCCTCCATGGATTTCATGTACAAATAAGTCTCATAGGGCTATGAGAAGGATCCAATTGTCATTATGATCATTATTTTGTAATGGAGGTTCATGTAATGGAGAAGAGAGTTACGATGTCATTATTGTAATTTGAGCTTAGTTTTCAATATATGAAAGGTGATTGATTATAGATTTGTGGTGCATCATTGGAGTTCATTTGAAGTGCCTCTAGCAGCAATTGCCAGCTTGGGAGGGCCCCTCAAGATTGGTAATATGTTGTTCATTGTATTTTATGAGTGCTTATATATATATATATATATATATATATATATATATATACCAAAATAATAACCAATCCAATATAAGACAATGAAGGATCACCACATGTCAAGACCTGGTTGGTCTACTTATGTGCCACATGTTTAATTGTGATTGGATCATATCCGCCACTTATCATCATGTAACTAGGCCACCTAGAGGTACTATATGCCACATTAGTTGCCAACAATCATGTACCAAGTCACATATATGGTGCCACTTGTCAATATATGGAGTTGTCACTTATCAACTTGTGAGCCTACCACATGTTTGTTCAGGGTTAACATTTTCTTGGTTGACCTAAACTTTGACCAGCCATAACTTTTTCATACAAGATCTATTTTATGAACCATTTGCATCGTTGGAAATATGAGGATGACATCTTCGCATTAATTCCATTTTAAACCTTTGGGATGGTTGAATTTTGAGCATTTTTTACCCTTCCTGGATCCCTATGAGCATTTTGGATCCTCCTGGACCTCTGTGAGCATTCCTGGATTCTCCTGGATCACCCTTGGGGATGGATTTTATAGTATTAGGTCCCCTCAATGAGTCATCATTCCATTCCCAATCATTCTTATAATTTTTCACACTTCATAGTTTTCACCTCCTTATCTTTTGGGATTTTGGTTGTACTGACCCAAGAAGGGATTGTGCCTCATTTCATGGGAAGAAGGAACTGAAGGCCCAGAGGGAATGTAGCTAGAAAAAGCTAAAATCCAAAACTATAACCTTCCATATGGTCACCCAAAGAGGTCTTGAGAATGATGAAACGTTTCTCCTAAAAAGTCAAAGATCTGCGAGAAACAATTTCACATATGTAAATGTCCCACTTGTTGAGGGATCTACACAAGTGTGTTATACCCTTTGCTTTACCCACATGGAACTCTATGTACCTTTGACTTCAAGTGATGTTGTGGTACTACCTCCAAGTATTATGTTACCCATTTGGAGTACCCAATTGTTTTGGACTTGAATAAATTAATGGAAAATAAATGGGCTTGGAAAAATATTACATTTAAAATGAAGGTACAACACACCCTCTACAAAGGCACCCATAAATCAGACAATATGAACCCTTGCATGTAATTAACCCCATGCCCAAAAGTCTTACCCCCATCCATTTCGTTGTTTCCACATGAATTAGAGAGGGATCCACCTAGGAAACACTCCTTGACTTAAGGAATGACAATAGGTCACCTTGACAACCCTCTCGTACCTAAACTTGGAAAATTGCATAGAGTCTTTGAGCAATCGTTTAATTTGATGAAGTAATTTTAATGCACATGTTTAGGTGGATCTTGTATTAAATGTGATTTTAATTACCATGATATATTTTACTTGAGACCATTGGAGAAATCACTCAACTATCTTTGTAGGACCTTTTTTGGTTGATTTTTTAAAGGAACAAGCCTAGCTTGGGTCTTCATTGGGGCAGGAAGCCCATAGGTTGGATGCCATGGCCCAGAATTTGGGAGAAAGACAGAGATTGGGAGTTTCCTTTGGAGGAAAGACATAATACCTTGGATCTAACACCTATCCCTATCTATCCCAACGACTTTCCTTTGGATGCCTTACACCACACTTCTTGGGCTTGACGTCTTGACTAGGACTAGGGTTTGTGGTGGTGATGATTACTTGATGGAAACTTGCAACCTTGAGATGAGTATTACCCCTTGCACCATGGGGAAGACCTTGGTGCATGAAGGGAAAGCCTTTGAAGGCTAAAACACTTCCTCCTATTGCTCAATGACTTGCCAAAAGTACCAAGTTGTCACCCTCTTAGGGCTTAACATCACTTTTTAGGGTTTATTTATGTGTAAAATCAAATTAAAGTTGTAAAGGGGAAAAATTAACGGGGATGGCCCCATTATTTTGTGTTTTAACCTAACTAAATGTGGAAAAACACTTTTTAAAGGTTTTGAATAAAAAAGGATCAAATTTATTTCATTTCAACATAACTCACTCTCTCTTGAGTGAGAGACTTGGCTGAAATTTTTTCCCTTCTTGGGTATTTGCTATATCTCTCTCTTGTACTGATGTTATGGATGCTTGTTACTTTCCTATGGATGGATAAACCGGTGCACTACCTTCTTGGAGGCTTCTCTCTTGCATGTTGATGGAATATTCTTGGTAGATAAGGGTTTTACATGCTTTCTTTTGGAATTGGTAAGGAATTTTTTGCATATGGTTAGTAATTTATTATTGTTTCAAGGATATTCTTGTTTAAATCCATTGGAGGAGTATAAGGGAATACACCATCCACCAAGTCTATCATAATTTTGATTGGATAAGGTATTATCAAGGTTTCTAGGAGGGGTAAAAGGGCTTACACCCTCTGATGCAACCGCACCCGCAAGCACGTCCGCTTCATAGGACCTTCTTCCACTCGGCCCGAAGAACTCTAAAGTTCTTCTATTTCCCTATCGGGAAATCTACAACCCACAGATTCTCCTTAACGATCCCCCTGGTCAAATCGGGGAATCGGACTTCGGAGTTTCGCGAGTCCCGTGGTCATGCACCTCATGCTTCACAATCCCCCGAAACCCGATGGGTAAATGCCAAGGCCTTCCTATTCCTATCGGGAATCCTCCCATCGGGATTTCGGAACTTATGATGTCAAGAAAACTTTCCTCACTAATCCCCGACTCCCGATACCCGACGTGGCGAAACTCCGATGCATGTGCGAGTTGTTACCTTAACTCCCTTCACTTCTATCGAGGTTTCAGAATTCGTGGGATCACGAATCCTGATAACAAAAGGTTTCGGGTCTCACCTTTTCCTGATCCCCGACATGGCATGCCACCTGTCTTCCACTAACTCTAGTTGTGGCCCCACACAACCCTTCCGTCGCAATATCGCGTTTCGCGATTCCAATATGCAAGAGTATCTCACCTTCGAAAACTCCGATGCCCGAACTCCGACTCCTCGGGATCTCCTGACACGCATCCCAAATGATGGATGGTTCTGAACTTATCGGGATATCACGGATCATGATTCCTGACGTCGTGATTTCTTCACTTCCGAAATTCCCGAAATGCCGAACCCCGACTCTCCTACTCACTAGTGCTTAACCCTGGTGCAGCTCCTACCAAATCTAATGGTTGTCAGGAATTCAACTGCTGATCCGATGGCTCACCATCTTTTCAAGCTCGAACTCGAATATGGCCGTAACCTCCTCACTAATCTGTCGGAGCTGACAGCTAGCGGGATTTCCACGAGTTCCCTCCACAAGATCATGTCCGTCGCTTATTCCTCCTTGAGGATTTCCTGATGAACCGTTCTGTGCAGTCCTTCAACAGATTTAAGGCTCCACTCCTCCTGAGATTTTTCCATCTTTTCAACCTCTTGGTAATGGGAATCCTTTGCTCACACTCCTTACGGAAAATCTGCAAACACTTCAAGTGTTCAGCCTCCCCTAACTGTGTGCACACCTATAGCAGCAGTCTTTCGATGCTTCACTCAGAATCGCAACTCTGAGACTTCTCCCTAGCCTGCGCACTCCTTGCACGGCACTATGCCCAACTGCACTCTTGGGGGAATGAGAAAAAAATATACCTCTAATTGAAACCTTCTGTCAACGCACTCCTTGTGAACAATTCGACTGCACTCCTTGCAAGAATCCTCTAACTCAATTAGAGAAACTATTGAAACTCATTCACTCTTCCTCTCAGACTTTAATTCAACCATGAAATCACATACATAGCATATAAAAGCAAATGTATGATAGGAAGTAAACATTCATGATCATAACATCAATCCACAGAGAAACAACACAAACCATGAATTTGAATCAAAGATTTCTTCTATTAATTCAAATGCCTGTACATGGGTGTTCTTCATACAGTTCTCTGCATACTCTTTTCTTCCTGCTTCTTCTCTCTATGCTCAAGCTCATGCTAATGTTACAATGATACAACGAGGGTGTCTATATCCATTTTCCCTCTTGGACTCTAAGCTGTCAAATCTAGAATTAAATTCCTATCTAACTGCATTAAGTCTATAAAATGCCGACTATCTACCTAAGGACGAGAGCTTAAAGGCTCAAGGTCCATTTACAATATACAAAGGCACCTCCTCTTAAATGACTCATTTAAGATTTTGTGCAACAGTCCCAAAGCATTTTCAAAATTTGTGCTGTCTTATCCAGCTGTCTTCAGCTTCCGTGCTGGCTCGCTTGATGAGTCGGTGATGCTCCTGCATCATACTCCTCGACTTGAAAACTTTCATGGCTCTTGTCCATGAGCTCCTACACGGTCTGTCCATGCTTTTGTATCACTGCTTCTCTCTCCCAGCTGGCATCTTCTACTGGGTGATTCTTCCACTTGACCAGATACTCGAAGTATTTCTTCCGCCTGGTCTTCTTACCTACTCTCTTGTCCAGTATGCACTCCATCTGCGGCTTCTCTGCAACTAGCAATTGTTTCATCCACTGGATCGCTAGTTCCTCAGTTCCAGTCTCTGCTTCTCCAGCCTTGTATGGGTATAAATCTGCTATATTGAATATCAGAGATATTCCGATGCCATCCGGCAACTCAATCTCATAAGCATTTTCTCTGAATTTTCTCAAGACCTTGCATGGCCCGATTTTCTTCATTTTCAACTTATTGTATGTTCCCCTCAGGAACCTTTCCTTCCTCAAGTGTGCCAGAACTAAATCACCAACTTTGAACTGAAGTTGTCTCCGATGTTGATCTGCTCTGCGCTTATATTCCTGATTCGATTGCAGCAGTTGTTCCTTCACCTGGCTGTGAAGTTCCTTCATTGCCTCAGCGAATTCTTCTGCACTAGCACTGCTAGTCTTAGTCTGTTCTGAATCACTCAGTTCAGAAACTCCTCTCGACTGCATCCCATATACAACCTGAAATGGACTTTTTCCTATGCTCCTGTTCACTGAATCATTATATGAAAACTCCGCCTGTGGCAATATGCTATCCCAGCTGTTATGGTGTTCTGTCACCAAGCTTCTCAGCAAATCTCCTAGACTTCTATTGACCACTTCTATTTGTCCATCCGTCTGAGGATGATAAGCAGAGATAAACGCCAAGTTAGTTCCTAGCTTCTTCCACAAGGTCCTCCAAAAATGCCCTATGAATTTAGTGTCTCTGTCCAAAACTATACTTTTCGGAAATCCATGAAGTCGAATGACCTCCTTGAAAAATAGATTTGCGATGTGAGTCGCATCGCTGGTTTTCTGGCATGGGATAAAATGTGCCATTTTGGAAAACCTGTCCACTACCACAAAGATTGAATCAACACCTCTTTGTGTCCTCGGCAACCCCAATACAAAATCCATGCTTATCGCCTCCCATGGCCTCTCTGGTATGGGAAATGGCTGATAAAAACCCGCATTCTTCTTTCTTCCCTTTGAATGTTGGCAAATTCTGCACCTGTCAACGAACCTCTTGACATTTGCTCACATCCCTGGCCAAAAATATGACTCATTCAGCTTCGCAAATGCTTTTTCATGGCCAAAATGTCCTGCTAACCCACCACTTTGTTTCTCCTTTAACAAGTTCTCCCTCATGGAGCATTTCAGAATACACAATTGATTGCCTCTAAACAGTAATCCCTCCTGGATCATATAATCTATCTAAGGGATTTTGTCTCTAAGAACTGGATTCTCAGTTGCTTCATACGTCTCTGCAAAGTCTGCATCTCCTGCGTACATGTCCCTGAGATTTTCAAAACCCAATGTTTTGACTCGGAACTCCTGCAACAGCAAACATTTCCTGCTCAAAGCATCAGCCACTTTGTTAGCAGTACCCGAAATATGTTTAATCACAAACGTGAAATTATGCATATACTCTACCCATTTGGCATGTTTCTGATTCAACTTCTCCTGTTGAGTCACATACTACAATGCATGGTTATCATTGTACAATACAAATTCTTTTGGAATCAAGTAATGCCTCCACTTCTTCAGTGCTTGTATGATAGCATAAAATTATTTATTATACGTGGAGTATTTCACCTTTGTCTCATCGAGCTTCTCGCTGAAATATTCAACTGGTCTGTCTTCTTGACTTAAAACCGCTCTGATGGTAAACCCGCTTGCATCACATTTCACCTGAAATGTTTTCAGGAAATCCGGCAACACCAGAACCGGTTGTTCCGTGATCTTCTGCTTCAACAGATTAAAGCTCTTCTCAGCCTCTGTTGTCCAGTGAAAAGACTTATGCCACTTCTTCACTGTATCCATCATCGCTGCACTAATCCCACTAAAATTCCTGATGAACTTCCGGTAGAAACTAGCCAAACCATGAAAACTTCTCACCTCGAATACATTTCTCGGTGATGGCCAATTCTTGATCACTTCTACCTTATCGGGATCCATCCTCAACTCATTCATAGATATAACAAAACCCAAGTAAATGAGCTATGTCTTCATGAACGAGGACTTCTTCATATTAATCAACAGCTTCTCCTGCTGTAGCTTTTTCATCACTATAGCCAAATGCTTCAGATGTTCAGCCACTGATTTACTATAAATCAATATGTCATCCAAATAAACAATGACAAATTTCCCATTGAACTCCCTCAAGACTTCGTTCATCAACATCATAAAGGTACTCGGTGCATTTGTCAAGCCAAATGGCATGACTAGCCATTCATACAACCCTTCATTGGTTTTGAAGGTTGTCTTCCACTCATCGCCTTCCCTCATGCGAATCTTATGGTATCCACTCTTCAAATCAATCTTTGAAAAGTACTTTTCCCCACTCAGGCAATCCATCAGATCACCCATTCTCGGTAATGGAAATCTGTACATGATGGTTATCTTTTTGATCGCTCTTGAGTCGGTACACATTCTCCATCCTCCATCCTTCTTTGGACTGAGTACCGTTGGAACGGCACATGGACTCAAGCTTTCCCTAACCAATCCTTTGTCCAACAACTCCTGGACCTGCCTTTTAACCTCTTCATTTTCTTGTGGCGTCAACCTGTACGCGGCTTTGTTCGGAAAAATGGCCCCTGGTATGAGGTCTATATGATGACTCACACTCCTTATTGGTGGTAACGAATGAGGTAATTCGTCCACTATGATGTCAGTGAACTCTTCCAGCAGTCCCTAAACTTCATCTGGTAAATCATCCACTCTTGTGCTAGTCAGAATAATCTTCAGTTTCCTGACCACAAAGAATTATGGATCTTCCTTATTCTTCACCTCCGTAAGAAGTTCCTTCCCACTCATGAGAAGTACTATGTTTCTTACTTTCGGCTTCACCTCTTTATCCTTTATCGGAAGAAACATATGGGTTCTCCCATTTTTCTCCAGGGTATATGTGTTCATTCACCCATCATGACATTTCTATCATATTGCCATGGTCTACCCAACAATAGATGACATACATCCATGGGAATAACATCACATAAAATCTTATCATTATATCCACCTATTTTGAATTCAACTAAGCATTGTTTAGTAACAGTTACCTGGTGTCCCTTCTATAGCCACGAAACTCTATATGGGCTTAGATGATCAGTCGTCTCCAGCTCCATCTTATCTACCATTTCTGTAGATACGAGATTATCCGTGCTACCACTGTCAACAATGACCTTGCACACCCTATCCTTGGTCTTGCAAGTAGTCCTAAAAAGTCCGGTCCTTTGGACTGAACTTTCCACCTCCTTCTTAGGTGTCAAAAGGACTTTTTGCATCATAAGCGATCTTCCGCCTTCAGCGTCTTCGGCCTCAACATCTCACTTCTGCGCTTCTATGATGTGAGCTTCTCCAATGTCCTTCTTTTTCTCTGGACACTCATAAGACTTGTGCCCATTCTTCCCACATGTGAAGCATGTGATTACTCCACCTCTTCCTCTTCCTCTACCTCTAGTACGAGGAAAAGTGTTATGGTCAGCATATCCTCCACTCTGCTCTGTATGCTGCCCTCTCTGTTCAACATGTGGCCCTCTCTGTGAGGTCCCACCTCTTTCAACTTTACCCTGAGGTTTCTTCCATTCCTCTTTGGGCTTATGGTATTTGTCTTGGGCAACTGCCTTGCCTCTGGGCTGACTTCTGTCTCACCCTCGCTGACCTTGCTTTCAGCTCAGCTTCTCCTCTTCTTTCAGAGCCATCTGATAAGCATCCTCCACCGTCCTGACGGTTACCATGCTTAATTCATCCTGAATGTTGTATCTCAGACCATTCAGATATCTATCAACCTTCTCATCATCACTCTCCTGATGTCCTGCTCTGATGTTCAATCGATAGAATTCTTCAGTGTATTCTTTCACTGTCATCAGTTTCTGTCTCAAGTTCTGCATGCTCCTGAACAGAGTAATTTGATAGTCTCTTGGGATAAACTTCGCCTTCATATTCGCGATCATTCGATCCCAACTCTTGATTTTTTGCTTGCCCTTGTAGCGTCTGTCAGCTTGTAGCTCATCCCACCACAATGTTGCATGTCCTTTCAAGCGCATGATATCATGTTTGACTTTCTTATCTTCTTCGACATCTTCATAATCGAAGTATGTGTCGAGAGCTCTAATCCAATCTAGAAGCTCTTTTGCATCCAGATTTCCCTCGTAGACTGGAATGTCCATTTTCGCTTTTGCACCCATCCTGGCAATATCTTTAATGAGACATTCATTTGCTGCATCCTCAGCTACAACTTCCTCTTCTCGTTCAGCTTCAATTTCACTATCGGAATCACTCAAATCCCATGCACTAGCTGTGCGTCTTTGAGTTGTCTCCATGTCTTCAAGTCTTGCTCGGAGATCTCTCATCTGTCTCTCCATTTCTGGATTAGCTACCTGCCTGCCTCTTCTTTACACCTCCCTGTCCTTTGGATCAGGTGATTGTCTTTCTCTTCTTGGCAGCATGGCGAATTTCTTCTTCTCTGCTTCAGAAAGCAAAGAGTCTTTTCCCACTCGGATACCAAACCTGATGCAACCGCACCCGCAGGCACGTCCACTTCACAGGACCTTCTTCCACTCAGCCTGAAGAACTCTAAAGTTCTTCTATTTCCCTATCGGGAAATCTACAACCCACATATTCTCCCTAATGATACCCCTGGTCAAATCGGGGAATCAGACTTCGCAGTTTCACGAGTCTCGTGGTTGCGCACCTCGTGCTTCACAATCCCCCGAAACCCAATGGGTAAATGCCAAGGCCTTCCTATTCCTATCGGGAATCCTCCCATCGGGATTTTGACACTTATGATGTCAAGAAAACTTGCCTCGCTAATCCCCGACTCCTGATACCCGACATGGTGAAAATCCGATGCACGTGCGAGTTGTTACCTTAACTCCCTTCACTTCTATCAGGGTTTTGGAATTCACGGGATCGTGAATCCTGATAACAAAAGGTTTCAGGTCTCACCTTTTCCTGATCCTTGACATGGCATGCCACCTATCTTCCACTAACTCTGGCTTTGGCCCCACACAACCCTTTTGTCGGAATATCGCGTTTCGCGATTCCAATATGCAAGAATTTCTCACCTTCGAAAACTCCGATGCCCGAACTTTGACTCCTCGGGATCTCCTGACACGCGTCCCAAATGATGGATGGTTCTAAACTTATCAGGATATCGCGGATCGCGATTCCTAATGTCATGATTTCTTTACTCCCAGAATTCCCGAAATGTCGAACACCGACTCTCCTACTCACTAGTGCTTAACCCTGGTGCAGCTCCTACCAAATCTAATGGCTGTCGGGAATTCAACTGCTAATCCGATGGCTCACCATCTTTTTGAGCTCGGACTTGAATATGGCCATAACCTCCTCACTAATCTATCGGATCTAACAGCTAGCAGGATTTTTACGAGTTCCCTCCACAAGATCATGTCCGTCACTTATTACTCCTTGAGGATTTCCTTATGTGAACCGTTCTGTGCAGTCCTTCAACAGATTTAAGGCTCCACTCCTGAATGTTCCAGCACCAACTGGATGGAAGCCCCAACTTCCAATTACACAGGCTCCAACCTGTATAACAGAGAACACTTGTTCTCCCTAGCACCACCCTGCCACCCTGGTTTCTCTGGCTGCAACCAAATGGAAGCTACAACTCCCTGTGTTCAAGCACTCACTTGAACCTCTGAGGACAACAGTCCTCTCGAGAACCTCCCAACCTCCCTAGAATATCAAAATAATGAATACACAGACAATTTCCCAGATAAATCAATTCTTACCTTCCTTTCTCTGTTCTGTAAGTCTGATCTGTTCCGCTATTCTGCTCTGCATTTTCTCTTGCTCTGCTATTCTGCTCTGCGTTCCATTTCACTCTGCACATCTGCTTCCTTTCCTACCACGCATCCTCTTCTGTATTCTTCCTTACTGTTTCACTCCTTTCCTCACCAGAACAGCCAACTTGACACAGTCTGTTTCATCTTTCTTTTATACGCAGGGGCACAATGTTTCAACTTCCCAACTCCTTGGGGAAAATGACGACAACTTTCCAGCCAACCCAAACGCCAACTGATCGACAACTAGTTTGCAATCATGAGTCCGTTTTACTAACGGATTTGTAACTAAAAGAGTTAAATGTGTGTGGAATAACAGTAACCCTCCGATCACATTCAAACCTTATCCGTACCGTTGGATAATCTTCATTATTCTTGCCTTTAAATCGGGTTTCGGCATTTCGGCATTCCTTTGCCCAAGTTTCTCAACACTTTCACATTGCGATCTCCGAAACTCCGAAATGGAGCTTATCTAGGCTAACTCCTTCTCTTCCCGTGACCAAGGGCTGTGACCACAGCCTTATGTCTCTCCATATTGCAATTCACAAAACTCCGACATGGAGTTGAACCAACGGTTTATATATGAACTTGTTTCAACTGCCACGATTGGATCGTGATATCGCACATCGCGAAATCGGGATTCTTGTTGTATTGAGTTCTTTCCATTTTAAATTTGCGATCCCCGAAACTCCGATATGGAGTTACATCTATGGTCCTGATCATTTCTGGATCTAACGGTCCAGATTCACTCGTGATTTCGCATATCGCGAAATCGAGATTCTCGTTGTATTGAGTTCTTTCCATTTTAAATTCGCGATCCCCGAAACTATGATATGGAGTTACATCTATGGTCCTGATCATTTCTGGATATGACGGTCCAGATTCACTCGTGATTTCGCATATCACAAAATCGGGATTCTCGTTGCATTGTGTTCTTTGCCTCATGAATTCGCGATCCACAAAACTCCGATACAGACTTGAATCAATCGTCCAGATGCGATCTTTATTCAATGGCTGCGATTAAATCGCGAAATCGTGAAATCATGAAATCGACATTCCTGATGTCAAGTGACTTTGTCATTTCAAAGTCCCGATACCCAACGCCTCTCCATTGACTGGAATCAACGGTTCAGATTTAACCTTAATCTGACGGCTCATATTACATCGCGATATCGCATATCGCAAAATCGACATTCCTGATGTCAAGTGACTTTGTCATTTCAAAGTCCCGATCCCCGATACTCTGCTGACATCACACGTGGTTTGACACGTGTTAAATACTGCCACGTGTCACTCTGATTCATGACTTACATGTGCCTGAAGTGTTGAATCTGCCTGACACCTGTCATTACCTAGTTGTGTCATGTGTCCCTAGCTGACGTGGTCTACTGTCGTGAGTTGGATCGATGGTCTAGATCACATGTTGATATGACGGTTCAGGTTCAGTCGGGATTTCTTTCATCACGATTTCAGGGTTTCTGTTGTAATTGTTCACGGGACTTGTGAAACTCTGATTCCTGATTCTCTGATGAAGAAAATCAGAGGTCCAGATCTAATTCTTTCTTTAACGGCTGCGATTAAATCACGAAATCACTTATTGCGATTTCGAGGTTCTTGTTGTCAAGTGAATTGGACACTTCAAAGTCCCGATCCTCAATTCTCCGATGAAGCCTCCTATCGAGCTTCTCCCGGTGGCGCCCAATCACTACCACGCGTCCTTCCATAATGGATGGTCCCAATTATGTTGGGATTTCAAGACTTTCAATGTCCCGGTTCTCATGACCTTGAGAACTACGATCTCCCAATGGCTGATATCTCGATGACAACTCCTTGTGTCGGGACTTCTCTTCTTGCTCCTGAGGCTTATCTCCCTTGCAGCTTCTGCAGATCTGACGACTGTCGGTGACCCTGCACCAAATCCAATGGCTCTCACTGCGTTCGATCATTCACTGCTTTCCACTGTTGCCATCAATGACAAGCATTCATTGTCTGTTCACTGAATTTGCCAACAATCTCCTCCTTTGGCATTGATGGCAACACTTGCATTCAGACCCAAATCTCCTTTGCATTTATCCATTTAGACTCTCCTCTTCATTCGGCCATTCAGGCTCGACTCTGTTCCCGAGACATTTCGAACTCGACTCCTTTCTCCCCCTTTGACATCAATGTCAAAGAAGAATCATTCTTCCACTGATCTTGTTGCAGAACATACTCCCCTTGTCGTCTATAAACATCTAGAAAAGACACCAGATATTCAATAAATACTCCCCCTGACTAGGTGAACATTTTAAACACCATAAATCATAACCCCCAACTTTTGACGAAGATATCCAAAAGGGGTCGCTGCTAATGGTTTGGTAAAAATATCAGCAATCTATTCTATAGACGGTATATAATTCAGTTGAACAATTCTGTTTGTAACTTGTTCTCGGAGAAAATGATACTTGATTGGAATATGCTTAGTCTTGGAATGAAGAATAGGATTCTTGGAGACACTAATAGCACCGATGTTATCACAGTGAATTGGAATGGGATCAGTGTAATTTATCTTCAGATCTGCAAGAGTTTGTATCATCCATAAAATTTGTGTGCAGCAAGTAGCAGCAGCAATGTATTTTGCCTCTATAGTGGATAATGAAATAGATCCTTGCTTCTTACTAAGCCATGCAACTAATGATTCACCCAGGAAAAATGCTCCTCCACTGGTGCTTTTTCTCTCATCAACACAGTTTGCCCAGTCTGCATCTGAATAGGCAGTTAACTAAAAATTCTGATTTCTAGGATACCACAGACCATAAGTCATAGTTCCCTTCAAGTATTTAAATATCCTTTTGACAGCTACCAAATGACTTTGTTTAGGAGCAGACTGAAAACGA
>ML788370.1:107848-148711 GCA_009831015.1 Picea engelmannii
GCACCAACTCAATGTGAGGCTGCTACCTCTATTTTACAAGCTGCAACTTGTTTGAGAGCACCAACTCTCTAGTTTCTCTAGCACCCACTAGAAGGAAGCACCAACTCCCTGAATATTCCAGCACCAACTGGATGGAAGCACCAACTTCTTGAATGTTCCAGCACCAACTGGATGGAAGCCCCAACTTCCAATTACAGAGGCTCCAACATGTATAACAGAGAACACTTGTTCTCCCTAGCACCACCCTGCCACCCTGGTTTCTCTGGCTGCAACCAAATGGAAGCTACAACTCCCTGTGTTCAAGCACTCACTTGAACCTCCGAGGACAACAGTCCTCTCGAGAACCTCCCAACCTCCCTAGAATATCAAAATAATGAATACACAGACAATTTCCCAGATAAATCAATTCTTACCTTCCTTTCTCTGTTCTGTAAGTCTGATCTGTTCCGCTATTCTGCTCTGCGTTCCATTTCACTCTGCACATCTGCTTCCTTTCCTACCACGCATCCTCTTCTGTATTCTTCCTTACTGTTTCACTCCTTTCCTCACCAGAACAGCCAACTTGACACAGTCTGTTTCATCTTTCTTTTATACGCAGGGGCACAATGTTTCAACTTCCCAACTCCTTGGGGAAAATGACGACAACTTTCCAGCCAACCCAAACGCCAACTGATCGACAACTAGTTTGCAATCATGAGTCCGTTTTACTAACGGATTTGTAACTAAAAGAGTTAAATGTGTGTGGAATAACAGTAACCCTCCGATCACATTCAAACCTTATCCGTACCGTTGGATAATCTTCATTATTCTTTCCTTTAAATTGGGTTTTGGCATTTCGGCATTCCTTTGCCCAAGTTTCTCAACACTTTCACATCGTGATCTCTAAAACTCCGAAATGGAGCTTATCTGGGCTAAATCCTTCTCTTCCCATGACCAAGGGCTGTGACCACAGCCTTATGTCTCTCCATATTGCGATTCGCGAAACTCCGACACAGAGTTGAACCAACGGTTCAGATATGAACTTGTTTCAACGGCCACGATTGGATCGTGATATCGCACATCGCGAAATCGAGATTCTTGTTGTATTGAGTTCTTTCCATTTTAAATTCACGATCCCTGAAACTCCGATATGGAGTTACATCTATGGTCTTGATCATTTCTGGATCTGACGGTCTAGATTCACTCACAATTTCGGATATCGCGAAATCAGGATTCTCCTTGTATTGAGTTCTTTCCATTTTAAATTCGCGATCCCCGAAAAATCCGATATGGAGTTACATCTATGGTCCTAATCAGTTCTGGATCTGACGGTCCAGATTCACTCACGATTTCGCATATTGTGAAATCGGGATTCTCGTTGCATTGTGTTCTTTGCCTCATGAATTTGCGATCCGCGAAACTCCGATACAGACTTGAATCAATGGTCCAGATGCGATCTTTATTCAGTGGCTGCAATTAAATCGTGAAATCGCTCATTGCGAAATCGGCATTCCTGATGTCAAGTGACTTTGTCATTTCAAAGTCCCAATACCCGACACGTCTCCATTGACTAGAATCAACGGTTCAGATTTAACCTTAATCTGACGGCTCATATTACATCGCGATATCGCATATCGTGAAATCGGCATTCCTGATGTCAAGTGACTTTGTCATTTCAAAGTCTCAATCCCCGATACTCTGTTGATGTCACACGTGGTTTGACACGTGTTAAATACTGCCATGTGTCACTCTGATTCGTGACTTACATGTGCCTGAAGTGTTGAATCTGCCTGACACCTGTCATTACCTGGTTGTGCCACATGTCCCTAGCTGACGTGGTTTGTTGTCGTGAGTTGGATCGACGGTCTAGATCACATGTTGATCTGACGGTTCAGGTTTAGTTGGGATTTCTTTCATCGCGATTTCAGGGTTTCTATTGTAATTGTTCACGGTTTCTATTGTAATTGTTCAGGGTTTCTCTTCTTGCTCCTGAGTCTTATCTCCCTCGCAGCTTCTGCAGATCTGACGGATGTCGGTGACCCTGCACCAAATCTAACGGCTCTCGCTGCGTTCGATCATTCACTGCTTTCCACTATTGCCGTCAATGACAAGCATTCGCTGTCTGCTCACTGAATTTGCCAACAGGATCTTGTTGTTGTAGAAATCCCTTGATATAGCCATAAGTATTCCCTAACACGTTTTTGATAACTTCATTTTTCATCCTTATTTTTCCATCAAAAGTTAAGCTTAAGTATTGGAATATCATCTACATGTTTTGGGCTTAATTATCCAATAATCATTAGATGACTTTGATGGTTAATTATGCAGTTGTTATAACTTGTTCTTTTCTGTTGTAAATATGATATATGCTGCGGTTCTAGGAAATTAAGCTTATCTCACTGATTCCGCTTAGGTTTTGAGGCTTATATCACACTATATTGTTTTGTTTTGGTGTTCTAACATTGTTTTGGAGGGATACAACCTTGGAAACCACTTTCCACCTTCCAAGACCTCTTTACCAAGTCTCAAATTATCTCTTGAATTTGACCATAGGGGTTCCCTTCATTATCTCTCCACCCTCCATCTCAATTCCCCTAGGGTCACCCAAGATTCCCCCCTTGTGTAGGCGTTCTCCTTCACTAAAGAGAGGGGATGGTTTATCTAAGGTGATAGTGGGTAGACTCTCTCGTAGTTGTCCTACTATTGTGGATTGGGCCAGGATTTTCCCAAACTACAATTTTTTTGATAACATTTTGGCATCGTTGTCGAGGAGGATTTTGAATCCTCTTTCGTGCCTTAATGACACTTTGGAAAGATTTGATCCCAAAGTCTTTCCACGTAGCTTTCTTGGAGACTCCATTTGAGGGAAGTTACCTTTTCACTTTTGATGAGCCTTTAGCTCATTTGGTGACTCCATTGAGGTGTCATTTCATATGATGGAAATATGGCACCATGGGATGAACCCTTTCCCAAAACCTATTGTACCTCAAAAGAAACTTTTACAGGTGAAAAACAAAAAATATACTGATGAAGACACTAAGGATATGATGAACCTTGTGAATAAGTTACTTCAAGAACATATTGAAGATCCATTTGGTAAAGCACCTCTTACTCAAGGGGAACCCCTTGCAAATGAATAATTGTTATAAGAAGAGTTCTATGAAGAAAATTGTCATAGAAATCTCAATGAAGTTTCCCATGTTTGAGGCTAAGACAAGACATCATTGTCTAATTTTCCTCTGGAATAAGATGAAGTTGTTCAGTATTTCCTTCTTCCTACATATGAAGTTGAAAAAGACTCCCATGAGGTGCATCGTGTTGAAGATCTAATTGAAGATTCCCTATCCTTTGTTCCTCTTCCACACGAGGATGAAGAGATGCTCAATTTTAGTTATACATATGGTATTATGAAGGAACCCTTGGATGTGGTTAGTGAGCATATAGACACATTTATTCAAGGACACCTTTCAAATGAAAAATGAAGAAATTTCTTCTTTAGAAGATTGTTTTTCATGCTTGGATGATCCACGTATCTGGCAGCCTAACTATGACATGATAACAAATTTGTTTCATCTACTACTAGATGAATTGTTGCAGTGCACTGATGTTGAATCTCAGTCATGCCTTGGGGATTATCATTCGATATCATGGCATCTTGTAGAAATTAAAGACTAAGAAACAGTGTTTTCATCTCAGGGATGTTTACAGGTATTTGCAAAAAATGAAGCAACATGTTTTGGATTTTAGAAAGGACTTTTTCTTTAGACATGATTTTGTCCCTTATCTCATCTCTCTTTCTTAGGGAAATCATAGGGTTTTATTGGGACCTATTATATCTTCTTGATCTTTAGGAAACAATGGTCATGCTAACAAGGAGGAAGATGAGCCATCCTCTATGCATGGTAGTCCTATTCAAATATGGATCAATCAAGCTTGTGGTTATTTTTTTCAGTAGGATTTCCTCCCTCCCACCCATCTTCATGAGTTTCATTTCATGACTGACTGTATGTTTATTTATTCTCATGATTATTATGTTCTTGTATTTTGTTTGTTGTATCACATAATTAAGAATAGGGGTAGGTACCTTGATGACATTATCAGTTGGTTGCATTGGTTGTACGATTTCACCTAACATCCATGAAATTTGATCACCATGGGCCATGGGCCCCAGGTAAGTAGGTAGGTCATATTTTTTTCTTGCATTTTCATATTGATTACTCATTATATTTTAGTTGCATTCTATTGGCACAGGGGTAGACCCAGGCTTCAATGCTTCAACAATGCACCAACAAAACCCTAACTACCAGTCCTTTTAGCAACACCTGCGAAGTAGATGAAGTCTCACCCGAGGTAGAGGAAGGGGGGGTTGCAGGACTCAGGTGTCTACAAACAATATGGGGAACATATATGTGATTACAACACTTAGCAAAGAACTTAGATAACAATATACATTAGTTTATGAGTTTCATTCACATCACATATTAAACTCTTATTACAGATCAGCACAGTAACAATAGAGATCAAGCACTTCCAATCACTTAGCACATAGCATTAGCTTGGATCTAGAATTAATTTATATTTAATACCATTCAACACTAATCAACAACATCAGATCCATTCATCATTCATTATAACAACAACACTAAGAAAATAAACACCATAAATCATAAATCACATCACACAAAGCACATCAAGACACATGATATACATGGTTCACCCCAGTGTGGAGCTACGTCCACCAACTTCTTCTTATTCTCTATTAGTATTCAATCTTTTTACATTCGCCTGCTCCTATGCACAAAGCCACAGAGCCAGAATATGTAGAGGACAGGATATCTGTGTGCAACGCACCATATCCTCCTTCCCAAAACTAGGTCAAGGCACAAAGAAAACTCCTTAGTAGCACAGAGCCCTACTTTACACAGTCTGTCTGCACAAAGCAACTTACAACCTCTTGCACTAAGACAACATTAACACTTGCAACATATTGTGCACGTAGCCAACAAATTTTTCTTATTACATCACTTATCTACTTATTTATTCATTTACAAAGAGGCCTAATCATGGGTAAACCCATGGGCTGACATCCCTTAACCCATTACATAAACCCTAGTAAACCCTTTTCTCGGTCCAAAATCCCACAAAACAAACGAGATCCCGTGATCTCATCTCTACCTAGGCACTCCATCTTCAACCAGCCTCTCGAAGTCCCAAAAGTGGTCAAACACAACCAATGTTTCCTTAAAACTTGGTCGAGGAACAACAGACCCCCAACACTCACCTATGACTCGTCCCGATTCACTCAGATCTGGGAAACACTGCTTCAAAGGCCTTGAGATTAGCTCAAGCTACCTCGACTTGCTGCTTCACTAGAGCCTCCTACTCAGAGAACTCTTGAATTAGTTTCTCTTTAATAGGCCCTTCCAAGTGTTTTTCCACTGTCGTGACCATCTGGTCCAACTGTGAGCCTTGTCCTTCAATCTCTTCAAAACGCGTGCAGGCTTCATCTTGCACTGACTGGAGTCTCTTTGTAACTTCCATGACTCTGCTCTGGATGGCAGTAATTTGTTGTTGAATTGTGTGTTGTTCCTGTGATCTCTTCATTTTCTCAACTACAGTGAGTGACTTCATCTGAGCTTGCATGGTGGATGCCTATTGTTGTGCCTCCTCAAGTTGTGCTTCCAGATTCCTCAGCTCCATATCTTCTACGAGGCGTTCGTAGGTCTTCACACTATGATTACTTAATTGATTACATTCTGAGGCGAGGGTCTTGATCCTTCCAACTGTGCTATTGGCGATTTCTTCCCTCTAATCATGCACTTCTTGCGGAGCGCTCAACACTACTTGGAGTTTTAAATCTTTTACTCTCACTTGAAGCTATTGAATGGCCTCAGTGAGCTTCCCCACTTGAATCTTGGTTGATTCTTCTTCCTCTTGTGCCAAGCCCGACACAGAGTGAAGTGCTTTAGTCACTGCCTCTTTGATCACAGTATTCTCTATGAGTAGTTGGTCTTTTTCTTTCTATACCTTTGCATTGTCCTCCTCGAACATTGCTCGAATTTCATCTTTCTCCTTCTGTGCAACTCGAATTTTCTCTAAGACCTCCTCCTTTTCTTGCTTCAAGGATTTTGTAGCATGCTCCTTTTCTTCATGGAATCGATGAAGTCAAGCCTCTGTTGCATCTACTAGCCTTCATAATTGGGAAGGCTCATCCCCCAATTCTGCAATCTTCGATGAAGAAGGCACAATAGGTACTGCGCAGCTCAAATGGATGGCTTGTTGTATGTCTTTCAGCTCTTTCTCTATTCTTTCATACAACGTCTCCTGCTTCACTACATGTCTCTGCAAGATATCCTCTGTAGCATCCTCCACGGTTGCGATGATTAGACCGACATCATCCTCTATAAGCACATTCTTCAACTGAGGCTTATTGGCATAGGTCTTATTTCTTGCTAAGGGTTTCTGCGGAGAAACCTTCCTTTTCTTTGATGTTTTGGCCTCAATAGGGGGATCCTTCGGCAGTGTAAATTTGCCTTTGCCTTTATTTTATCCTTCTTCCCCTCCATATTCTTGGTTCACTTCATCTCCTCCTCCTCCTACAGGTGATTCAGGCCTACTTTCCTCCGAGGCGTTGTCCTCCTCATCAGTTTCTATGCTCTGCACTTCCTCCTTTTTCTTCTTTTTCTTTGTGCTAGTCTATCCATCATGTTCGACCCAGGTGACCAAGGGACTTATGATGATGTCGGGGTTGGAGAGTTTTTCATATCCCACCGGTACAAGGAAGTTTGTTGTCCATTTTTTGGTGATCTCCTCCATATCTTCGTCGGTCAGCTTATAATAGGACTATAGATCCTCCTTACTTTCATCCCTGCACGCAATGATGTAGATAAATTGTCGATCTGCATAGAACTTCTCTAGCGGTCTTTACTGGTGCAATGTATTTGGTGTCATGCATGGAAATGCCTCAATAGCATGCTTCAACTATTGCTATTAATCATGGAAGATAACGTTCGACTATCACTGCTTCGACATGTCATTTGTATACCACAAGGTGGAGAACCTTGCGGCCAATGGCTCCGATGGCTCAAATTCTGGAAAGGCTACTCCTTCCGGCATTTGCCAAGCGACAAATGTGATCAGTAAAGGTAACCAACTAAAATGGAATTCATAGCCCTCATCATGCACTTTTTGATAGTCCTTCTCTAGCTCGTTGACGAGGTAACTCACCCAGTTCATTTGCATTCCTTCTATGCACTTCCCTGCGAGGTCTACTATGAATCCAGTGACCTATTTCGAATGGTTATTTCTGACGAGCTTGCTAAATATAATATGACAGGCTAGGCGCACTGCACCATCTTGGATGGAAACCACCTTGTATCCTCGCTTTCCCTTCTCTATATCACCATAATCCTCCTTTATGCGTTGTGCCAAGGAGTGATCTGAATTCTTCCTCGGGTAGAACTGTTGAGGGTCTGGTCCCTGCATGCTCAGTCCTATGATGAGGTGGATCAATGATGGATCCATAGTGACACACCTTTCAAGCCATAGATATCCTCCATGATAGCACAAAAGGAGGAGTTTAACATAGGCGTTAACCTCCTGATGTCAGCCAAAGTGAGGGATCTTCATCACATTCAGTATCGTTGATTGTGCAAGCTCCTTAATCCATGGCTAGGATACTATGTGCAGCTTCTTTCCAGACGTCTTAATCAAATACCTATGTGGCGCGAGCATCGCGTAGTTCTTTCTATATATGAGGTTAAAGTCATTGTTCTTTAGAGCTAGGATCTGTCCTAACTGGGGTCCAACTACGCGTATCCCCTTCAGGATGTACACAGTGATCAATGTGTACTCAAATTCACATTGGATACTGTCACAGTTAACTGCGCCAGCCAAAGGCGATATGTACTCTTGCAATACTGATGGGATCTACTTCGCATTAGCTAGATCATCATGGTGCTTTCTTCGCTTCTTAGTAGTATAGATAGAAAGAAGTTCAGTTGAGGGGGATGCTTTCAATCCTCCAATCGATGACACCTGTATTCCTATAGACATAACTCTCTTAGCCATGAGATCCACGAGAATCTCCTCCACAAACTTCACTAACGCGCTATGTTCGCCTGACATTCACACTTGTAATCAAATAGATCGGGTAGGTGAATGGACAAGCAAGGTAATCAAATGGATGGAGAGGTCTATAAATCACAATGCAATATGCAATCGATTCTCTGTTAGCTCGAATAATCACAGGTGGAAAAAAGTGGTCCCGACGCAACGTCTGACGGTTTAAATAAGAAAGCGTCGTAACAGATTCCTCCAATGGGCAGGAATGCATCCATCTATGTGAATTCATTCGTTATGGCATAGTCTCAATGGTCCAACGATGGTCTTTCCATCAATAACTATATTTCTAGCCATTCTGGAACATTATTATAATGGTCGGGGCACCTCCAACAGTCATATAGCTTCGTCGTGGAGAAGTCCCATTCTGTGTGGTCCTACTATTCTGGCGAGATTCAACTTCTGTAGATCTACCTCCTATGAAGTCTTCTCTAGAACTTCTTGTAGTTTTTTCTAACTTGGCTTTCTTCTTACTGAGCTACCTTACCTTGTTTCCTATGATCTGAGTCTCTGGATTCCTCTTTCCATTATTATTCTTATCTTTTCTTAGCATAGTGACTTCGTGTTGATGATGTTCTTTCAAAGGGTTCAAAGGTAATACATGTTTTCTTACTAGGTCCTGGGTGGACATAATTTTTTCTTGCATGGGTGGGTTCTTCAAGTCTTCTTGCGTTCTTTCAACTTTGACAACTAGTTCTCTTGCCCTCCATTGCTTCAAATTATCTTCTTGTTCTTCTATAAATTTCTCTATTCTTCAAGCTATGAGATGCCTTAGTTCTTTCTTTTTTTGTTCTGTGGTTTCCTCCTCTGCTTCCCTTTTGATTTGATCCTTCTCAATCCAAGTGTTTCCTAACAAAAGTGGAAAAGGGGCATTGTTCTCAATAAACTTAATGACTTCAAACTCTTCTTCAGTCAATGTTTCATGAGAAATCATAGGTATGTTAATAACTCTTCCACGTAGGGTTATCATCTTTCCTCTAAACAAGCCTACCTTTCCCAATGAAGGTACCATAGCAGGCTTTCCCAAAATTTCCCAAGTGCTTTCTGGCATAATATTCACATGTGTTTCTTCATCCAATACACAATCTATGTCGAACTCTTCTATTCTTTTGACTATGCGTTTTTTTTCTTTCAATATCTCTAACAAACTGATATCCTTGTGGTCATCCATTGCTTCTTTTAACTATACTAACATAGTCTAAGGTTTCTCCGATTCTTTCTCTTTCTGATTTTCTAACATATCCTTAGTCTCTTGACCTTCTTTATAGTTTTCTTGTCTCATGTTCATCTTTTCAACTTTAGCAATCATCCTTGGGCAATCCTCAACCTCATGACATATAACTTTACAACAAAGACAAATGGGACCTATACCAGGGAATTCTTTAGCAAGATGTCTCGGTCTTCTGCAATTATAACACAGTGTTAATCCTCTCTTTATTTTAAATGATCCCCAACCTCTCCAGTACTGCGCACTGGGATCACAGTGCTGGACCTGCAAACTGCAAAAATTCTTTCTAGGTTCCTGCATCCATTTATTAGTCCAAAAATTCTTTCTATGCATAGGAATAACATATCTTTCTCTATTTCTATCAAATTTTTTCAGATCAACTCTTTCTTCTAACTTTTCCCTAACATTTAAATTAGGACAAAATCTATCAAACACACATAGATTCATGGTTTCAAAATAAAAATTTCCACTTATCTTACCCTTACCAGAGAACAAAGCTTTAAGATCTTACCTCTTTTCTTCATATTAAGTTTCTTTCCTAGCACAGAGCTTTGCAAGTCAAGTAGAATACTGCACACTACAACAATAGATCTACGCACAAAGATTTCTCTTTTCTTCAGTTCCCATCAATCACAGTTTCAGGTCCCGACAACGAAACCATTTGTTGGAACAGGGGCAGACCCAGGGTTCAACACTTCAACAACACACCAACAAAACCCTAAGTACTAGCCCTTTTGGAAACACCTACGAAGAAGATGAAGTCTCACTCGAGGTAGAGGCGGGGGGGTTGCAGGACTTAGTTGTCTACAACCAAGCTGGGACACAGATCTGTGATTACAACACTTAGCAAAGCACTTAGATAACCATATACATTATTTTATGAGTTTCATTCACATCGCAGATTAAACCCTTATTATAGATCAACATAGTAACATGCAAAGCACTTCCAATCACTTATCACATAGCAGTAGCTTGGATGTAGCATTCATTTATCTTTAATATCATTCAGCACTAAGAAACAACATTAGATCTATTCATCATTCATTATAACAACAGTACTAAGAAAATAAACAACATAAATCATAAATCACATCGCACAAAGCACATCAAGACACAGAATATATGTGGTTCACCCTAGTGTGGGGCTACATCCACCAACTTATTCTTATTCTCTATTAGTATTCAATCTTATTACATTTGTCTTCTCCTGTGCACAAAGCCATAGAGCCAGACTCCACAGAGGACAGGAGATCTACGTGCAGTGTGCCAGATCCTCCTTCCCGAAACTAGGTCAAGGCACAGAGCCAAATCCTTAGTAGCACAAAGCCCTACTTTACGTAGTCTATCTGCACAAATCAACTTACAACCTCTTTCACTAAACCAACATTAACACTTGCAACATATTGTGCATGTAGCCAACAACTTTTTCTTATTACATCCCTTAGCTACTTATTTATACATTTACAAAGAGAATCATGGGTAAACCCATGGGCCGACATCCCTTAACCCATTACATAAACCCTAGTAAACCCTTTTCTTGGTCCACAAGCCCACAAAACAAGCGAGATCCCACGATCTCAGCTCCTCCTAGGCACTCCATCTTCGACCAGCTTGTCGAAGTCCCAAAAGTGGTCAAACACTACCATTATTTCCTCAAAACTTGGTCGAGGGACAACACATTCCATTTCTGGTTTTCATTTTGCTCCACTTGCATTATTGACTTGCATATTTTTATTTCATCATATTATATGAAAAATGTGCAAAATTTTATTTTCTATATTAGTTGTTAATTTTGAAATTTTGATTTTTTATTATATGAACAAAGGGTGAGTGAGCCACCCTAAATTTTATGTTTTGATGTTTCCATGTAGGAACAGGTCTAACCAGAAGATGATGAGGTTCTCATGCACTCTATGGTGAGTACATTTCCCGAGTAGAAGCAAAATGTTATCCCCAATTTCTAGGTATAACTTAGGAGATTATGTATCAAGGCCCTCAAGCTATAGACATAGAGTACTGAGAGACATATGACTAAAAGTGTCCACATGAACAGATAAAGACCCACTTCACCACCATGCATCCTCGTTTCATCATGATGGAATTCACCACATCAACTTGCTTCTGAAAGACAATGGGTCTTTATCCATGATGTACAAGTTAGATATTGTGGTAAGTGTCCCTTTAATACTTGAGGCATTTGAGTATGTTTTATTTAAAGCTTCTTTTGATTAAAGAACGTCTGCTTGAAAATTATGCTATTTTCCTTGTTTCACCTTGGTGGTTGACATTGTTCCCTAGTAAGTGGTCACCCTTGGGGATGGGTTTTCTACTGGGAGGTCCCCTTGATGAGTCATCATACCATTCCCAATTATTCTTATCATTTTTCACACATCATCATTTCCACCTCCTTATCTTTTGGGATTTTAGGTATACTGACCCAAGAAAGGATTGTACCTCATTTCATGGGAAGAAGGGGACAAAGGCCCAGAGGGAATGTAGCTGGAAAAAGATAAAATCCAAAACTATAACCTTCCATATTCTCACCCAAAGAGGTCTTGAGAATAATGAAACATTTATCCTAAAAATGAAAGACCTGCAAGAAACAATTTCACATATATAAATGTCCCACTTGTTGAGAGATATGCACAAGTGCATTATACCCTTTTCTTTACCCACATACAATTTGAATACCTCTGGCTTCAACTGACATTGTGGTACTACCTCCAAGTCTTATGTTACCCATTTGGAGTACTCAATTGTTCTGGACTTAAATAAATTAATGGAAAATAAATGGGATTCGAAAAAGGTTGAATTGAAATTGAAGGCAACGCACACCCTCTACAAAGGCACCCATAAATGAGACAATATGAACCCTTGTATATCATGAACCCCATGCCCAAAATTATTACCCCCGTATATTTCATTTTCTCCACATTAATTAGAGAGGGGTCCATTTAGGAAACACTCCTTGACTTAAGGAATAACTCACCCAATAGGTCACCTTGACAACCCTCCTGTACCTAAAGTTGGAAAATTAAATAAGGTCTTTGAGCACTTGTTTAATTTGATGAAGTGGTTTTAATGCACATGTTTAGGTGGATCTTGTATTAAATGTGATTTTAAGTACCATGATACATTTGACTTGAGACCCTTGGAGGGAACACTCATCTATCTTTGTAGGACCTTGTCTAATGGACGTTTTAAAGGAACAAGCCCAACTTAGGCCTTCATTGGGGCAGGAAGACCATAGGTTGGATGCCATGACCTAGAATTTGGGGGAAAGATAGAGGTTGGACTTTTCCTTTGGAGAAAAGAGAGAATACCTTGGATCTGACACCTATCCTTATCTGTCCCAATGAATTTCCTTTGGAGGCCTTACACCACACTTTTTTTTCTTGATCTCTTGACTAGGGTTAGGGTTTGTGGTGGTGATGATGATTTGATGGACACTTGTGTTACACATGATTTTGGTCACTCTAGTGATGTCTCAACAGTGATGCATTTAGGCTCCCAACAAGGATCTTTTTCCTGAGGAAAATGGCTCCTGTCTTCTTCCAAAAACATATTTTTAAGATGAGTTTGTAGGTTGCCTATGGTCTTGGATGCGAGAATCCTTCATTTTCGTAGGCCACCCACACTTAGGGTGAGAACTTCTCACAGTCTGCTCCATATATAGGGTGCGAACCTATTTTTAAGCTTGGAAAGAAGAAGAGGTCACAAAAGTTCTAGAAAGGGATCTTCTAGAAAATGAGTTGGCATTCATATGGTTGTCATTCTACTGACTTCTCAGATTTGGTGGGATCATCCTCATCCATTTAACCATCTCTCCTTCTCCTATATAATGAAAAGTTTCTCATGGAAAAGGTTAAGCAAGATTGAATGAAGAATTGGTGAAAGAATTGTGTGAAGAACCCTGCTTGGACAGAAGCTTGAAGACTCTATTTGGTCTATCAAGAGGAATTGGATCTTCTTCACACAAGTATAGAGCAAGTGTGTGTGTTGGAACCAAGGGTCATTGAAAGGAAGCTTGCAACATCAAGGTGATCAGGTTGTATATTCTACTTTCAATTAATATGATACAACAACATGTCCCTTTCCCATAAAGTCACTCTTACTTTATTGTGTAATTCCTTGATCATATGCATAAGTTGACATTGAATATACTTTGCTATCTTCACTTTGGTTGGTTTGTGTTGTCTTGGACTTGACTTCACGAGAGCACCGGAGCAAAGCGGGAACAACAAAGACCTAAGAAAGCGATATAAAGGTATGTCACTTATTCCTTCCTATTAGTAGATTCAATGATTACAACTTAGGGAAAGAGTCATGTCCTGTCCTGTTTTGTTCTAGATCCAGGTGGATCTAGGGAGATCTGTTAGTGTCTGCACCTACCGATTTGTCCGATAACAAAATTGGCGACTCCACTGGGGATGCAACCCATTTTTGGTGGTTTTTGGTGGTTTTTCCTTGGTCATTTGCTTTTAACTTACCATTTTTCATTTCCATCAATCTTTGAGTCTTGAGGAGACCCTGATAGACTCTCTGGGTCTAGAAGTTCCTTAAAAAAAAATTTCTTTTTTCCAAATTTTGCTTAGTTTCAGGCCTTCTCGCACTGCACCCTTCTGTAGCTTGAGAGAACCATTAGAGTTTACATCTTGTTGTTCAGTCTAGTGTGAACTTCTCACACTATGATTGTGTCCAGCCTGTGAGAATCATTGATTCTTGCACTGTACACCACTGCCAGCCTACGAACCCATTTGCAAATTTTTTGGATTAAGGTTTTTTGTATCCTCAGATGCCCAGATTTGTATGTGTATCTGAAAAGAACTTCTCTGGCTAGTGATTGATTGTTTCTTGACTTCGAATTTCATGAATGATTAGTCTTCGGAAATCGAAAGCTCTTATTGTTCATTTTTTCTCAACTATTACCTCTTGACCTTTTCTTAACAAGGATATAATCTTGGGTTTTGAAATCCGAGTGCTTGTTTGGTTGGGAGCCAGTGATTGGTTTAAAAGTTGGGATTAATTGTCTTTCTCAATTGGTCATTACTTGGAAAATTGTTGCCCACATGCATTTGAAGAGACTAGTCTTGTCTGTTTGTTATTTTTTTCTTCATTGAAAGATTGGTTTGGGTTTTTTGTTGTATATTGCTTTTTCATTAGTTGCTAGTTTTTCTTAGTTCCACCACTGTTGTTTTTCATCAGTTGCTAGTGAAAATTAAAAAACATTTTTTCTTTTTAAGCAACTTTTTATTCAAAAATATTGGCATTCAATTGTTGAAATAGAATGAATAGAGGATTGGCATTGTTCATGATTGATTGATGTTGCATTTCAAAGAAGATCATATATCGTAGTTCAAGTTGTTCCATAAAACTCCTCTTTCCCTCCTATAAATAGGATTCATCGAACAAAAAATTTGTATCATTTATTCCTATCTATGCATTGTTGGGTCAGAGTCTCACACAACATCGATTTCATTTCTGTCTCCTTTGTGTAACAACAGCCTTTAATAATATTGCGAAATTTTTAAAATTTAACTAGTAACTTTTTCTAGGGCTCTTTTACACCAACATTAGCTAGGCTAGAGCTTTGGAATAGGCAGTGAGACACACTCGTCAAAGCAAAAAACACACAATAGTATCTTGTGATAAGGAGTGTCAAATTCCATTTGCAGCATTTTGTCATGGGAAGCCCTTCTCACACAAGGGTCAAACCTGAGGTTGCATCAAGATTGACAGAGTTACTCACCCTGCTTTATTGATATCAGTGTAGAGATTGCATGTATTATGGGGGTCACTTGAAGGTATATCCACAATGATGAGTGGAATCCTCTCAAGATGATTTCGGGCTAGATACCCTGCCCTTGCATGTGGATCGGACTGTCGATTTTTCCCCCAGGCTTTATTGTTGTTGGTGGTAACCTTAGTGGCCTATCTTCTTAGGGTCTTACACAAGGTGACTGTGAAGGGGCAAGTCTTCACGGTACCTGGAATCGACATTGGCCAAACTCACTCGGGCTCCTTGGAGGGTATACCCACGATTATGTGTGGGAGCTTGCACCAAGGTGTAAGTCCGTTAAGCAGGTCATCAACGTAAATTTTCCACCCTAGCCCAGCCCCTTCTTTTCTTGTCATTGTGACATTACATTTCATCACCAACTAGTGACTTCGGAATTAGAAGGTCTTGTTTTCTTGGTTTTGCTTCCTAGATTTTTACTAGTGCGTGATGTTTTTTTACCCAAGTTGACCATAGAATTTCCCCTGTAAGTTTCTAGCTCGCTCACAATTGACCTTCCACGTCAGTCACGTAGAATGCAAGGCTTACCCCCAGAAAATCTGGAAGGTTCTCAACCCTTGCCTACCAACTGATTGGAGGTTTCTCCTCAATAGAGTGAAGTCCAAGATGTTGCCACTCCACAAGTGGAAAGAACTGACTCTCTAGAATGGTTCCAAATTACCAATTCTTGAGAGGACTTTTGACTTCATCCCAACTCCAAGAGATGCATTGTGGGACTGAATTCTTCTAGAGACTTAGTTGTTCAGTCTTCTGGATCACTGACTGGACCTTTCCTAGGACCTGAGGGTCAAGATCCTTTTTGGACTACTGACATTTTTAGATGGGATCTCTTTGGCTCAAGAGAAGGTGTTGATATCACTGTCTCACCTAAGCTAACTAAAACATCTGATCCAGAGTCTTCCAGATGCAGTACCTTTTACTACTGCTTATTATTTTCCTAGTACAAAAGCTCTGCGAGCTGACCACATATTGACTCTCCCTTTACAAATGGTCCATTACAAAGATACTACGAGTCCTCACACTAGGATTACCATGGCTAGCCAAGCCCCCATTGGCACACCACTTTTTCCCAAAGTCACCCAAACACTTCCACCTGGATACCATGTGTTGAATGCCTCTATTCCCTCTCCTACTCAAATCTCATCTGGGACTCCTGGAAGTTCCACTCCTTCTGAGCACCATCCTCTCAGTTTCATTATGACACTTCCTCCGCCCCCTTTCAGAGGAACTCTTCCATCCTCTATCGGAGGCACTGATCCTAGTGACACCATTTCGTCGTTCACACCAAATTACCAGATTCCCGTTGGTGGACAATTTCACCAAGGAGGCCCAACTCAACCCCCCCTTGTAGGACAAATCCCAATTGGGACACAACCCCCGATTGGAGGGAAACCCCCACCAACCCCACCCTATGGACAAAACATACCTCCATCCTTGGCCCAGTATTGGAATCATCTTATACAACATAACCCTCACCTGACTGGGGGGCAACAACCTCAGGCTAGCTCCATCATACCCCCTAGTACAGGCGAACCCTATCCAGGTACGTCTAATCTTATTTGGGGCTCGAATGCTCAACCCCATGCCCCCATTCAAGGGTAAAACCCTATGAGTTACTTGCCTCCACACCAACAACCGAATCTACCCAGATCCTCACATTATATGAAGACTTCTTATGGTCCCACACGTTTGCCGACGAGACTCCCTCCTTAAAGTCACCAGTACCCGCAAGTGAATAGACAGTTACCTTTCTTAGCCACCCTGGACCTCCTGAATCTATTGAGGATTTTAAATGATCCAATCCGTCACTCTCCCCAATGGCTCACCATACCAGCCAAACTACCATATAACGTCCCTAAATTCGATGGCAAACCAGGAGAGGACCCGAACAATCATGTAATGAATTGTCACCTTTGGTGCTCATCTAACTCCTTGATGGATGACTCAATTCGTTTACACCTTTTTTAGTGAACCCTCACGGGTTCCGCCACGAGGTGGTATATAGAATTACCATGAGGTTTCTTCATCGACTTCAACACCCTCGCTATGGATTTCCTCACCCACTACTAGTTATTGATCTGCTATGAAACAGGGACCGAGATTTTGAGTTCTTTCAAACAAACCAAAGCCACTCATATCTCCGATCACATTCAAGAGTGGTGACGAAGACGACATCTCATCAAACTCGAACTTCCTGATCAGTTGTTGGCAGAGTGGTTCATGAAATCATTCATGAACGACATCGGTCATGACATCGCCATGGGTGGAGTTGTCACAGAAGAACATGCCATTAGTCGTGCTCAATACCTTGACCTCGTTTACTCACAAACAGGTACTCTTTATGACTTACTCCCTAATGCGCCTCACCCTTCTACTTCTGCCACTTCAACTACTCTTGCTACTTCTCATGCAGTCGACAGTGTGATTGGCACTTTCCATGCCCAACCGCATTCCGTCCAAACCTCTAGCAACAACCCCAAACCCATTTCTTCTAATGTTCAAAATGCTCTGTCTCCTACCCCTCCCATCGGCAAAACTTCTAAGGTAAATTTTGTTCAATATACCTTCGTCGGTAAAAACAAATCCAAAAAGGGAAAGGGTAAGAATAACGAGGACAAAAATAATTTACAAGTAGAAAGAAACAAAACACCACCTGTTGACGATAGGGATAAGCGCAAACCTCGATACCCTTGTCTTATCTGTGGTGATGATCATTACACTAAGGATTGTCCATGACGAGCCGAGTTTACTAAGTTCCTTCAAGGGACCACGAAACCACCCACTTCGGCCATATTATCACAACCCTTCCCCTCTCAACAACAAGCCCAATTGGTCATTCATGACCAACCTACCCCCTCCAATACATCCTATGTCTTAATGTGTATAGGTGATTCAAAGTAGAATGACATCACACTTACCACTTGAGCCAAAGATTATTCTTCCTCCAAAGAGAAGGTTGATGTGATACCTCCTTCATTGGTCCAACCATCTCCCATGAATCCACCTACCAACGGTCCTCTTCATCTTGAACGACCAAGCCTCAACACAGTTCTTTGCCCTCCTCCAAAGGGCATCTGTTATAACCCTAAATTGCACCACACATGCTTACCTGGCATCAGGCCAACTCATATCCCTTCTTTTCCAAAGTACTGTTGAACAACTCTTTGAAAATCCTCTTTTATAAAGGCCCACGTGCCCTAATCCATTACTGCACGCATGTACATGCTGGCTAACCCAAAACAGCCTGCGTGGACTGACAAAAGCACGAAAAAAGGAAAGTTGCCAATGGAGCACAAAAGCTATGGGTGAGTTAACTGAAACTCCCAACCATGCATGGCCAAGGGTTCATCCAAATACCTAGCTCCTTCTAGCCTATAAAAGAAGGGGTAGGGGTCCCATTTGGAGGAGGAAAAATATAGCAAAGAAACTCTGCCCATTTACGTATTCCCATTGTCCCAACCCTTTAGCCTTTCCTTGTGCCAAAGGAGACTCAAAGCAAAGTAGTTGGAGGACAAAAGAAGAGGAGCCCAGGATCAGGTTCAAGGAGCGGTGTCCGGTCTCAACTTTTGTAAGTTGACTCACTCAAAGTAATAAAGAAAATGCTTTCCCGTCCCAATTCATGAACTTTTTATAGTTTGATTAGTATATGTTTGGATTTCTAACCCGTTAGTATATAAGTAGGATGCATGCATAGTTGTTGCTTGTCTTGGATGCAGATCAGCTTTGGAAGGAGTATTCTGAACAAGTAATCAAGTACAATGGAGGATCGACATCAAACACCGGGAACGAGGTAGGTTGATCTTTCCATGCATTTACTAAGAAAAGGGGATTTAAATCTAGGGATGAAGGTAGGAAGTAATTTCTCTTCGGTCATATCTGCATGCAAAGACTAAACTCTATTTTCTAGTCCGTAGGGAGATTTTCCCCACAACAGAATTGGCTACCATACTGGGGATCGAACCTAGAATCTCATATCGAAAAACTTGCATTGGCTGCAGTTCATGTTGTTCAACGGTTCCGTCATTATGTTCTGTTTCGCAAGACCACCATCATTGTTGTCATGAATCCATTCTAGTACATGTTGACACAACGAGTAATAGGTAGAAAAATCAGTAGATGGATAGTCATCCTCCAGGAGTTTGACTTAGACTTCATTTCATCAAAGTCCAAAAAGTCATTGGTCTTCACAGAGAGCTTATTTCAGAACTTCCGGTTGAGTCAGGTGACGTTGTGCCTAAAGAATCGCCTATCTGGGGAGACATGTTTTTTATCACATCTTCAGATCCATGGTACGTAGATATACTTATCTATCTCCAGACTTTGAAGTGCCCCACTTCTGCTTCTCATGATGAGCATCAGCGTATACACCATCAGGCTAAGAATTATCTCATACTCGATGATACGTTGTATCTGAGAGGTGCAGACTGCATCTTACGTTGATGTCTCACACATGAGGAGGTAGTTATTGTGCTTAATGATTGCCATACTAGAGCTTTTGGCAGTCATTTTTCTGGGTTGAAAACAGCCCAAAAGATTCTACGAACAGGTTACTTCTGGCTGACACTTATCAAAGATTGTATAGAATCGGTCAAGAAGTGTCATCCGTGCCAAATCTTCTCTCGGAAGATGAGGACACATCCCGCTCCCATGTTTCCTGTCATCACAGTTGGTCCTTTCACCAAGTGGGGGATTGATTACACTACTTGCAACCCCCCTTCAGCAAGGGGGCACTGCTATATCATCGTAGTTGTAGACTACTTCACTAAGTGGGTTGAAGTTATGCCAACATTTAAATATGATGGAGAGACTACAACTCTCTTTTTATTCAACCATATTATAGCAAGGTTCGACGTCCTGAGAGAGATTGTTATTGACCATGGCAGTCACTTTCAGAACCAAATGATGACTGAATTAACATCAAAGCTTGGGTTACGGCAAGAGCATTCATCACCCTACTACCCCCAAGCCAATGGGCAAGTGGAAGCTGTAAACAAAACTTTTAATACTATTCTACAACAAACTATCAACTCAGCCAAGTCAAATTGGCATTTGATGTTATACTCGGCATTATGGGCTTACCGAACATCTGTTAAGACTGCAACCGACTTCTCACCTTTTCAACTCCTTTACGGGCTAGAGGCAGTCTTGCCCATCGAATGTCAGATCCCATCTCTAAAATTGGTAGTACAATTATTGCCAGACACTTCTCCACTTAAAGAACGGTTAGTGTGCCTTGAGCAACATCGTGATGCGGCCCTGGCCAATGAGGTTCACAAACATAAGGTCAAGTGCCAGTATGATAGGTCCGTTCATCCTCAGATTTTCTCTGAAGGCGACCTTGTCCTAGTCTATGACCAAGATAAGGACCCCCTAGGGGTAGGAAAATTCAAACCCATGTGGTTTGGACCTTTCATCATAAAAGAGGTATTAAAAAAGGGAACTTATCATCTGGTTGATTTTGAAGGGAATGCTTTGGCGGAGCCTAGAAACGGGCTCTACCTCAAGAAGTATTACTCATAGGTAGGTCACTGTGGGTAACTTTTTGTAACATATGTATAGTCTTCGTACTATTACTTTTTAGTTTATTTTAAATGTTATGGATGTGTCATTGATGTTATCTTTCGTCAATATGGTAGATGTCAAGTGATTCCGAGGTGTTCATTGGGTATGCAGATGGTGCTAGTTGGCACACTCGAAGGCTTGCCTCCGCAGCTTGGGTAATCTTTACACCTCAGGGCCAGTTGTTATCTTTCGGAGGTATATTCTTACGTGACACCACAAATAATGTCGTCGAGTATAGTGCAGTTATTGAGTTGCTTCATGACGCCTTGTCATTTGGTATCTCTTATCTCTGGGTCTATCTCGACGCTCAACTGGTTGTGTCTTAGTTAAATAGAATATATCAGGTTCATGATCCAACCTTGCACCAACGATTCCTTAGGGAATGTCTCTTAGAACAAAACTTTGATTATATTACATATTTTTATGTTCCTAGGAGATTAAACCAAATTACAGATACTCTAGCTAATCAAATTTTAGATTGGCATCTTGCACACATATGAAATAACATTGACATAAGCATGTAAATACATTTTTGCACATGTAATCCATAATACAAAAAAGATCAAAAAAACATATATAATATCATAAAGTAACCAGAGTACATAGATGGATGCAAGCGCCTCAAAAATAGGACCAATAACGAGTCACAGGGCTTATGCCCTCAAAAACTATATACAAGTAGTGCTCGTGGCACGTAAAAAGTCTAAATAGGTTCAGGGCCTATGGGCCCTGTTTTACTGGTCCACGGCATGGGTTAAACACCTAAACAATCGGACCCACATCCGAGGTGCCCCCACTACATGAGGTTGCATGGATGGTAGCACGTCCTCTATCTCTACCATCAGGACTATGCGAGTGAGTACAGTAAAGTTCCGCTCAACTCGTCTAAGTACCCTCTCAGCCTCCCCGGTTGGGAGGTTTCCTGCTACTACTGGTCCCCCGGTAGCGGCAGCTGTGGCTTCTGTCCAAGGACGATGCCTGTTCCGTGCATAATCAACAGGTCGCACTGGTCCCACATATGCATGCAACAAATGTATATCTATCAAATACTCTAGCATATAAAAAAAATGATATATATAACAAAAATGACATAAAAATTACATATACAACAAAAAAAACTACAAAGGTGGAGACTTACCCATCTCCCCTCGCTCCTCACCAAGAGGCACGGGTATCTCAGGATCTCTAGAAAAGTCTATCCCTACATATGGGTAATCCTCAATCACAGGGATCTATCATGATAGCCATGCAAAAAAGTCATCATTGAAGGACTCATTGGTCCTTCCACCACCATGTCGCGGCAGTAATACTGCCCATCTACATACAACAGGAAAAGAGGCTTGATGTCCTCGTACCACTTCCCGAGGACTAAAGCTAGGAACTCTCTCAAAAAATAATGAACACAAAATCATCCCGAACCCGAAGTTCCTCTGTGTCCGTTGACAAAAATATGTCAATTGCCTCTTCATACATTCCAGTAGTGTGGTACTCTAGTCAAAAATTTGTGCATTCAAGCACTGGATAGCATAGTTCATCTGTGCGCGAGACTCCTGATGCTAGGCTGTTGAACCGGTAATCCTCCCAATGAGCAATAATATAGCTTGCAGTGATAGGTCATTGATCATACTTATGGGCACCTGGGAGCTCAAACAGTTCATCCCAGCCTCACAGTGTAGGGCTATCAATTCTGCTATGTTAAGCGTCCCCGATGGAAATGTCCTGAAATTGATTGGTTCCCCTCTCCTTGAGAGGCCAGTCAAAAAGTAGATATCCTCAGTGGTGGGCACCAATGATTGCCCCTCTAGCATGAAGGCCTTTGCATCAGGGTGCCAATAGTCAACCAAGGCATTCAGTAGCCTCGGTTGTTCTCACATAAATGGACACAAGAAGAACTTAAGAAAACCACATTGCATCAACGCGGCCACGACATTCAGATCTCCCGCAACCAACTCACTAATTGCTTCATGCTCCCTTTCCCTCCAGTGGACATACATCCTACCAACACAACAAAGTTCAGGAGGGTGAGTGAGTGCTTTTTAGTTATTTTTGTCTATAAAAGGGGGTCCACGCGTGTTGTCTAGGTGACAGTCGTGTGTACACGCGGGCAAGTTTTACTCTACCCAGGTGGACCTAGGGCCGACCTATTAAAGGTAGACGCCCACCCAAAAAATGAAATCAAAATCAAAAAGAAAGAATTGAATAGATATATAGGGGAGTTTGTTCTTACTTGGTCCAAGCAGAAGTTTGTTTCATCTACTGTAGCTCCCGGAATCACCATTTTTATCAAAGGGGGTCTTTTGGCTCTAGAGTCAATTTCAAAATCAGCAATGGTGATAATGAGCTGCCAGCTTTTATTTATAGACTTTTTGGCCTCTTTTTGTCATTTTTTTGGCCTCCCTTATTATTTTCTTTATACCAAAAACCATTTAGAGTGATTCAGGAGTTATATGGGAGGGATCTGATCAAGTATTGGGACATTTTCTTTGAGTTTTGAGGAATTTTTTACGGTCCATGAAAATTTTTCCAAGAATTAACTTGAGCATATAGGTTAGGTCACTACCCCGACTTTTGTGTCTCGTTGTCTTTTTTCTCGGCCATAGGATCAATCCCATCAGGTTGTGACACAGAACCATCATATCTTCTTTAGAAGTGTCACAACTTGGCGGTAGAGCTTACCAGAACATGGATGCCCTAGGTAGGTCCTGGTTGCATTATGGTGTCCATGCTGTCTCTAAAACACTCCAGGCTCGGGAGTCCTTATAGTCCTTCCTGAATATGAGTTTGAGCCTCATTTGCATGATTCTTCTTCGCTCTTGATCTCACCCTCAGGACTCCCAAAAAATAACGGGTCTCCTTTTAAGCCCTTTTCAGACCCTCTAAACATGAAAAGATTGTTGAGCAATCTTGTGGCCTTTCACGCTCGTTAAACTGAAATTTGAAGTCACGTCTGTCCGACGATAGTTTACCCCTTTTTTGGTCTAAACGGTCAATTGTACGAACAAAGGTATACTCTATGGAACTTCCGTTCATTAGAAGAGTACTCTCAGATATAATTTTATCCCTTTTTCGGGCCTGAGGGACTAAACTTATGAAAAAGGAACCCCCACAGAGTCCATAGTTAAGCTCTTTTCAGACTCCCTAAAATTGAAAAGATCGTCGAGTGACCTTATTCTTTCACACTCATTAAAATTGGTCCAAAAGAATATTCCTGACGGAGTCCATAGTTAAGATTTTTTCAGACTCCTTAAAAATGAAAAAATGGTCGAGTGACCTTGTCTTTATCACACTCGTTAAAATGGTTTTGAATAGATGTCTTGTCGGTGCTAGTTTACCCCTTTTTCGAACCGACTAGACTATATTCAAAAAAGGTACCCCAATGGAGTCTCCTTTTATGTTTTTAAGACTCTCTAAATATGAAAAACCACCGAGCTTACCTTCTCTGGGCTCGTTAAACTTACATCGAAGGACGTTACCATTGTGTGTTTTATTAACCACGTTTGCATACCTTATACGCCAGCCTTGTAACAGTTTGCTTCTGTGTCTTAACACCTTTGGCCCCCGGAGGATTTTTTTCGAGTATTATTTTACTATAACATCAGTCTTGTCCTTGTGCCTTGAACTTGTATGTTTGCAACACTCGTTCCTCCACTGTAACGTAATATTCCTTTATTCTTTTTTCCAAAATTATTGAAAAAGACAAAAAAAATCAAATATACCCCAAAGAGAGGAAGGGAAAAGTATTTTCTTTATTGGCAGCATCATGAGTCGCCCTTGGATAAATCACATCTGTCTATTTTTTCATCAGACTATGGGATGTAGTACGACCTTAGAAATCTTTTCTCGCTATATAGAGTTGTGTCCTCCACCGTTTGGTTATCCTTCCAAACATATGGAGAGTTTGTGTTTCCTCCTGCTTCATAGACTTATGATTAATGCCACGCTGCCTGAGTCTCATTATTTGTCGTGCTATTATTCAAGGGAAGTTTGTCACCAAGCCTGAATCAGCACCTCTGCAATATGTCTCTTGTCCTCATACCTGACCATCCTGAACATCCAATCAAGTCCTTGTTCAAAATCACTGAAGCCTTTAGTCTGATCATCAAGATTATCAAGTCCATGACCGACGAGCCGTCGAAGACCTTTGGGTAGTGCATTCGTACACTCATATTACACTCCTACCTGAGTTTTGAATATTTTGAAGTTGTTTCTCGAGATCTGAAGATATCATCTCCAACCATTAGGCCGAATCAGCTTCTGGAAGATGGATACTCTATATGTATATCTTTCTGATTTTGAGATGTATCTCCATTGTGTATTGTTCATGGCTACTCTTTATAGTTATTTGACATGGATCTACAGTGTATTTGATTGGTAGCCATGATTCTATTTTATCCCAAGCATGGGTATTCCCGCCTCAGTGAGACATTTGTTATTTTGCAAACGGCACCTCCCGATTCCTGATCCTTGAGCTCAATCATTCGGCACATCAGTAAAAATTGGTAATGTATTTCGGCCATCAGATGCTCTTCTGACCTCACACATTAGGGGGAATCTGTTATAACCCTAAATTTCACCACACATGCTTACCTAGCATCAGGCCAACTCATATCCCTTCTTTGCCAAAGCATTGTTGAACAATTCTTTGAAAATCCTCTTTTATAAAGGCCCACGCGCCCTAATCCATTACTGCACGCATGTACATGTTCGCTGACCCAAAATAGCCTGCATGGACTGACAAAAGAACAAAAAAAGGAAAGTTGCCGACGGAGCACAAAAGCTATGGGTGAGTTAATTGAAACTCCCGGCCATGCATGGCCGAGGGTTCGTCCAAATACCTAGCTCCTTCTAGCCTATAAAAGAAGGGGTAGGGGTCCCATTTGGAGGAGGAAAAATATAGCAAAGTAACTCTTCCCATTTACGTATTACCATTGTCCCAACCCTTTAGCATTTCCTTGTGCCAAAGGAGATTCAAAGAAAAGCAATTGGAGGACAGGAGAAGAGGAGCCCAAGATCAGGTTCGAGGAGTGATGGCCGGTCTCAAATTTTGTAAGTTGACTCATTCAAAGTAATAAAGAAAATGCTTTTCCTATCCTAATTCATGAACTTTTTATAGTTTGATTAGTATATGTTTGGATTTCTAACCCGTTAGTATATAAGTAGGATGCATGCATAGTTGTTGCTTGTCTTGGATGCAGATCAGCTTTGGAAGGAGTAGTGCGAACAAGTAATCAAGTACAACGAAGGATCGACATCAAACATTGGGGGCGAGGTAGGTTGATATTTCCATGCATTTACTAAGAAAAGGGGATTTAAATCTAGGAATGAAGGTAGAAAGTAATTTCTCTTCGGTCATATCTACATCCAAAGTCTGAACTCTATTTTCTAGTCTGTAGGGAGATCTTCCCCACAACAACGTCGTTCGAAAATTGGCTTTCAATCCTCATGCCTGTCCTGCCCAGAACTACAGTATTGTTGAATATCTGGCCCAAGCACCATCCACGATGTCAGCCCTCGAAGTCCTTCAAAGTTGTCCTATACAACGGAAGGCACTGTTGAAAGCTATCAGTGGAATCGACCCTACGGATACGAATTTAATAGTTTTTGACTTGGAAGATCACATGCCAAGGTTACCCCCTCAACTCGCATTCCAAATACAAGTTATTATCTCCGACAAAAAAATTTGTAGAATAGTTATCGACTAGGGTGCCTCGACATGTGTCATGTCTATTACCTGTTGGAAAGTCATCGGCTCTCCTCCTTTGACTAAATCCCACAACACACTCAAAGCCTTTAATGTCTTCAGTTTTAAGCCTTACGACATCCTCCCTTCGTTGTCGATTACGTTAGAAGGCAAAACGGTCCAAGTTGAAGTGGAGGTCTTTGATGCTCCTCTCGATTACAACCTTCTACTTGGCCGTAGCTAGATTGATTCCATGCACACAGTTGTGTCTACTCTTTTCCGTGTCGTGTGTTTCCCACATCAAGGAAAGGTAATTATCGTCGACCAATTATCCTTCTTTAACTTGGATGTGCGTACCGGAAACATCTCGTTCATTTCCAAACCCCCCCTCCCCAGATATGAGAACGTCGGTATGGGTCTTCTTAAAGACTCCTCATTAATGGGTACCTTCCCCATCCCACTACCCGATGTTCCACATCTGTCTGTCGCCTCAATCAACATGATCTCCACCTCTATTCACAGAACCCCTGCGTCTCACGACCCATGGATGGTACCCAACCTCGGAAATCATCTTCATTACGGTGACGAAATTCATTTGAGTCCGATCGAATCTGCTTATCAGGCCATTCAATCAGAAACCCCTTCTACCCCCTCTCTTGCTGATTTATCTCCAGATCCTTTCCATGTCATTTTTCCCACGGATGAGATGATTATGTCTATTATGGAAGACACCCCCTGGGATGATGGACATCATCGTTCCATCCTCTTCCTGGAACAACACACCATCGAGAGCTACCAATGGATCTCGACCCCGTCGACCGTTGTCACCATTTCTACCATTCCTGAGCCTATACACGATGTGTTTTCCAAAGGGAACTTAAGTAAGATCTCACCCACCATTCCCCTCAACATATCCATAAAACCTGGAATTGTTGAAAATGTGCGTATCGGAGCTTTGTGTTCCCCTAACGAAATTGTCACCTACAAGTCGCTTTTCAAAGAATTTCTTGACTTCTTCACCTGGAGCTATGAAGAAGTTCCAGGTATTGACTCCAACATTGTGATACATGAGATTAAGACATACCCAGACGCTAAACCTGTCTGGCAACGCCTTCATCCGTTCCACCCACGTAAAGCAACCGTTATCAAGATTGAAGTCAAGAAACTTCTCAAAGCCGGCTTTATTTATCCGATGGCTCTCACTGACTGAGTTTCCAATATTGTCTCGATCGACAAGAAACAAGGCACAATCCAGGTGTGCATTGATTATAGAGATATTAACAAAGCATGTCCTAAAGACAACTTTCCTACCCCCTTTGTTGACCAGATCGTCAACAATTGTGCCGGCAGTGAAATCTTCTCTCTGATGGATGGTTTCTTCGGATATAATCAAATCAATATCATTCCCATAGACCAACACAAAAGTGCTTTTATTTGTCTTTGGGGCACTTTTGCCTATCGGAAACTTCCTTTCGGTCTAAAAAATGCTGGCACAACTTTTCAGCGCACTATGTCTTACACCTTCCATGATATCAAGCACATGATGCAGCTATATCTAGATGACTTACCCTATCATTCCATGCACCGTGTATATCATTAAATACACCTCTGATCCATTTTCCTTCGATGTTGGTTTTACCATATACGCTTGAATCCTCACAAATGTGTCTTCTGCGTAGAATCTGGCCAACTTCTAGGCTTTATTGTTTCACGGCAAGGGATCCGAGTAGATCCTTTGAAGGTCGAGGTGATTCTCAATCTCCCTCCTCCTTCCTCACTTTGCCAATTACAAAGTTTTCAAGGGAAGGAAAACTTTCTTTGTCGTTTCATCCCGAACTATGTCGAGCTAACTCTTGGATTTACGTGACTACTCAAGAAAGGGTATGAGTTTGTATGGGATACCACTGCCAACAAAGCTTTCGAAGCTTTGAAACTATCTCTGACACGTACCCCACTTCTCTTCCCACCTGATTACAGTCACGATTATTTCCTCTACCTTGCAGCCTCAGACTACACCATCGCTATGGTTCTCATCCAGGAGGATGATTCTCATGATGAACATGTCATCTATTACTTGATTTGAAGTCTTACACCTACCGAAACCAAGTATTTACATGTTGAAAAACTGGCCTTGGCAACCATCCAAGCAGTTCAACATTTCCGGCACTATATCCTCTCTCGCAAGACTACGGTAATTTCTAACTACAACCCTATGCAGCACATTCTCACACATCAACTGCTAGGGAGAAAATACTCCAAATGGATCATGATACTCCAGGAGTTTGACTTAGAATTCGAATGCACTAAGTCCAAGAAATCCTTAGTGTTTGTCGAGTTGATATAAGACTTTCCTTACTCTGAGACAGAAAATGTAGCAGCTAATTCATTACCTGATGAATCCCTTTTCCTGATTAGTTCCAATGATCTTTGGTACGGAGATATCATCATATATCTCCAAACCCAGACTTTCTAGCCCGATGTGTCTAGTATAGACCGCCTTCGAATATGCTACCAAGCCCGTTAGTATATTATCCTCGACGATACTCTTTATCGTTGTGAGATTGACTCCATTTTTCGACGCTGCCTCACTTTTAATGAAGCCGAGAAATCCCTAAATGGCTGCCATTTTGGAGCCTATGGTGGTCATATGTCTGGATATGCTACTGCCCAGAAGATCTTGCACATGGGGTGTTTTTGGCCTTCTTTATTTAACGATTGTTTAAACTTCATCCAAAAATGCCATGCTTGCCAGGCCTACAACAATAAAATACGGTCACACCCTGCTCCTCTTCATCTTGTGGTCTCTGTTGGTCCTTTTGCGAAATGATCTGAGGCGATGACGACATTTGACAACACCGAAAAGACCACAGCATTATTCATATTCAATCACATCATAGCTCATTTCGATTATCCTCAGGCTATCGTCATTGATCACGGTAGCCACTTTAAAAACTTCATGATGTCCGAACTCACTGAAAATTTGGGTCTTCTCCATGAAAACTCAACACCCTATTACCCACAAGCCAATGGCCAAGTTGAAGCAATTAACAAAGTCCTCATTACCATGCTTCGACGAATGACAGGGATTCACAAAATGAGTTGGCACATGATGTTGTTTTCATCATTGTGGATTTACCGGACATTCGTTAAGTCTGATACCGGGTTTACACCATTCCAGTTAGTCTATGGTCTAGAATCCATTCTTTCGATTGAATGTGAGATACTCTCCCTAAAACTAGCCATCGAACTCCTCCCAAACACTTATGTCGAAGAAGAATGTCTGTTGTATCTCATGCGATTAGACGAAACTCGTCGTGACACCACCCTAGTCATAAAAGCACAGAAGAAACACGTCAAAGCCCAATATGAAAAACATGTCAAGCCTCATGTTTTCTCCAAAGGTGATCTGGTTCTCCTTTATGAACAAGATCGGGATATGCTAGGAGCAGGAAAATTTGAAGCTATGTGGCGAGGTCCTTATATTGTTAGACGAGTTTTGGAGAAAGGAGCTTACAAGTCAGTGGAGTACGATGGTATCCCTTTGAGTGAACCCAGAAATGGGTTGTACTTAAATAAGTACTATGCCTAAGGTCACCTGTGCATGAGTACATGTATTTTATTATATCATACTTTTTGTGTGTTACTGTAGTATGCTTTTTCGTTATCTGGTCTCTGCCCTCGACCGCTTATGTTACGTTGTGTTTGGTTTCCATTTGTCGAAGTCTTCACTACCCCACATTGGCTTCGCTGATGGTGCTAGCCATAGTACTCAGAACCTTGCTTCTGTTGCTTGCGCAATTTACGCCCCTACAAACGAACTTATCACTCTACGAGGTTTGTGTCTCGGTCGTGCGACCAACAATATTGCAGAATATAGCTCCGTCATCGAATTGTTGATTGATGTTATTTCTCTCAGTATATGCCACTTGGTTGTACGACTCGATTCGTAGCTATTAGTACTACAGCTAAGTAATGTCTATGCTATATGAAGTCCTAATTTATTACGGGTATATTTACGAATTCACCTCTTGGAACATTACTTTGATTATATTGAGTATCATCACATTCCTAGATGTCTAAATACATTGATTGATGCTTTAGCTAACTATGTATTAGACAAACATTTGGCCCATTTATAAACCAATCACATCATATGTATCACACAACACAAGATAAGCTGGTAGAAGCTGTATATATGTATATAACGATCAAAATTTTTTACAAAAAGTTTCTGTCCAAGGACCAAAATCTCAAAATGTGAAGCTCATAGCTTCTACAAAATAGCTTCATGGGTGATTCTCATGATAACGCACAACTGCCCAAGCCACCCTACGAAGCAGTTGACTAATAGACTTTGACACGCCTACAGTATGGCACTGATAACGTCTAGGGATCTCCCCAATAGCCATATATGGGATGTCAGCGGTCAACCCCTCCAAGTTCTGCTCCATTGCCTCATAATATTTGGCATCCCATTGCGCCACTGGAGCCACCTCTCCTCATCGCTGAATAGGAGACGTTCCTGGAGGTCGATATGGCCCCACATCTGTGTCATCAAAAAGATATTTTTTGATTAGTTCTTGGACAAACATAAAAACATTTTATATGATAAAAATTACAAAAAAATTTAAAAGAACAAAATGTGTACTTCTTACCTAGGTCACCCCACTGAGCATCCTCAGGTAGGGCCAAATTCAGATCCCCTCGAAATTCCAAACCAGTGTATGCGTAGTCATCAATCATTAGCATCTGTGGCCATAACCAGTTGAACAATGAATCATTATACTTGATGATGGGCCCAGCTACGTGTCGGGCCATGAGGTTGCACCACCTCAGCATCCTCGGATCATGTGGGGCTGGTAAACCCCAATCAACCTTTAATATCAATAATGGGACCCTCTCGAGGAAGAAGGACACCAAAAGTGATCTATACCCAAACTACTTCAAGTTGCCCCTCCTGCACTTCATCAATTGCCTCTTCATACTGCGGAGAATTGCATCCGACCAGTTGAATACGCGTGGCTCTGTGCACTCTATGGCGTATTGGAAGTAGCTCTAGAGATCCATGTGTGGAGCTGTGCTCCTGGCCATGCGTGCTATAGTGAACAAGATGGTTCGCAGGGTCAAGTTTTGGACCCACCAAATAGCAACCTTGCCCTTGCTTCTTTCTGCCTTAGGAACACACTATTGGTGACAATACTCACTCATTAGGAGTCCACCACCTCGACTACCGATCAAGCTAGCATGGTACCCACGCCGTGATAAACTTGTTAGAAGGTAGATATCTTCGATATCTAGGGTCAATGTGTGGACTCCCACATGAAACAATTGTTGGTCCACATCCCACATATGAACCAGGTACTCCAACAATCTGAGTTGGGCCCTCATTCCTGGAATATTAAAGAATTTCAAGAGTCCACAGTCTCGGAGGGCAGCAACGGTACCTGGTTCATTCCCGACAATGGCATCCTCCTCCTCATGTTCTCTTTCTCACCACTCCAACATCGTGATGGTCAAATACCTGCACAAGAACCATAAGAGAAGGGTCAACAACTTATTTCAAACCTTGGCATAATTTTTATTGAGCAAAAATCAAATTGAAATTTCATTTTTCGGCCCCCACAGGTGCCCCTTTAGCACAGTGTGAGATTCTCGCAGGTCCCGCATGGCTAGCCTGCGAGAATGCTCGGGCGCAAGTTATGGCCCTAAAATGGATCAAAAACCCTGAAAATTGTCAATGAAAACTAAAAATAAACCATGGAAAAGGTAGAAGATCAAGAACTTACCTCGTTGGCGAAGACGGTTCACCAAATGGTCGCTTGTGCCTCCCACAATTGTGCAACGAAATTTGGGGGAAAATGAGGTGTATTGGGCAAATTTTTTGGCAAAATCACAATGAAAATGGTAAAATCCCTTTTTACCCATATTTATTCATTTTTTACCATTTTTTGTTGATTTTTATATTGTTTTGTCTATAAAACCTAATGCTTAATAGCTCTATGAGTGTGACTTTTTGCAGGTATAGCAACTTTGAAGTCCACGTGAAGGAGTGCGGATGTTTTTTCTTTTTGTCACATGTACGACTGATTTTTATGGTTTTTAGAAAAACCTCGAGCTCAGTCTTCATTCGTTCTCATGCTCGAAAATACATGAGAACGTAACTTAGTATACTTTTCTCGTCTTTTCGTACTCGTCACGGTAACATGAAAATGACGAACACAAAGGATTATTCTTTAATCTCTTTTCACGCTCCATTAAAACGAAAAGATGGCCAAGCGACCTTGTTTTGTTCACGCTCGTAAAAGTATTTGAACAAAACGTTCGATGGGCGATAGTTTATCACTTTTTCGGTCCTATCGAACTATTTTACGAAAAAGGAACTGAGAGAGTTCTCTTTAATTGTTTTTCAGACTCTCAAAACATGAAAAACCCCCGAGTTTTCTATATTTGAACTCATTAAACAAACATCGAAAGACCCGTAATGGGATCGAGCCACTCCTTCCTAGGTTCATTAAAAATACTCTGAGGGACTCGTCCAAAGGATGAGCTTACATCAACAAGCATATGTTATCCTCCTTAAGCTTGCGTAAAAATAAAGAGGTACTCGCCAGAAATGGTGGGGGAAATTTTCGGAAAGGGATGTGTTTTCGTATTCATATTAATCGTAGTAAGCATCACTCTTGAACATGACACCCCCTATTCATCATTTGAAGCCAGTTTTGGAAATCCATTTGTCTCTCATTTGAATTGCTACAAGGTCATATCCTGGGTCGTCTCTGAGTCAGTGCTGCCAAGTCCTTGGTCATGTCATTCATATGTTCAAGAGAAGTTCATCCAAACCCTCTATTGAGTCGGCCATCTGTAGTTGTCCATTCTTACTATGTCGGCCTTCCCTGTGTCTGTTTCAACCTATATTCATACTCTATTTCATCCTCAAAATATGTTACTTATTTCATGTCATTGATGGGGGATACATCAAGGCCCTCCTATGACGAGTCTTGTCCCGTCGAATTCAACTCATTATCTGGAAACGAGTCTTAGAAATTATCTAGTATCTTGGAACTTGCATGCCTCAATGGCAGGTTTTCTCACTTTTGACAGTGGATTTTCATTATTGACCCCTGATTGGGAGGTTCCATCGAATGTTTGACCTCATCTCATTTATTCACATTCGTTGGATTGTACTAGTGTACCTTGGGAGTCATTGACATTAATGGTGATTTCCCTCGCACTTGTTAATGGTTTCATCAATGACCGGTAATCAAGTGGTTTCTACCATGTTCGACTTCATCACATGTAATCGCATGGCTAGATTCGTACTTTGAGGGGACGTGATTGAAGACCCTGGGTCTCATATTTTTTATCCAAGCTGTGATGGAGTATGTATGATTTGCATCGGCACATAGATCCACTTTGTATGTCATGTGGCTATTTCATCTTAATTTAAGTCTTCTGGCATAGATCCACAGTGTATTCCTGGTGGCTATGTAGCATTTTGATGGCATGCATCCACGGTGTATGATTGGTGTCCATGACCTACATTTATGATTTCATTCATTTGTGATCTGAGTATGGGAATGCCTACCTCAGAACTAGTATTATATTCTGCAGATGCATGGTTGTTGCAGGTTTTTTATTAGGTGCGCTCCTAGTTTCTGACACACACACGCAGTTTACAAAGTATTTTGGTTGTCACAGATTCTGGCCTCATACTTTGGGGGGAATTTTGTTACACATGATTTTGGTCACTTTGGTGATGTCTCAACAGTGATGTGTTCAGGCTCCCAACAAGGATCTTTTTCCTGAGGAAAATGGCTCATGTCTTCTTCCAAAAACATATTTTTAAGATGAGTTCGCAGGCTACCTATGGTCTAGGGTGTGAGAATCCTTCATTCTCGCAGGCCACCCACACTTAGGGGGTGAACTTCTCGCAGTCTGCTCCATATATAGGGTGCAAACTTGTTTTTAAGCTTGGAAAGAAGAAGAGGTCACGAAGGTTCTAGAAGGCGATCTTCTAGAAAATGAGTTGGCATTCATATGGTTGTCATTCTACTAACTTCTCAGATTTGGTGGGATCATCCTCATCCATTTAACCATCTCTCCTTATCCTATATATTGAAAGGTTTCTCATGGAAAAGGTTAGGAAAGATTGAATGAAGAATTGGTGAAAGAATTATGTGAAGAACCCTACTTGGACAGAATATTGAAGACTCTATTTGGTCTATCAAGAGGAATTAGATCTTCTTCACGCAAGTACAGAGCAAGTGTGTGTGTTGGAACCAAGGGTCACTGAAAGGAATCTTGCAACATCAAGGCGATCAGGTTCTATCTTCTACTTTCAATTAATATGATACAGCGGCATGTCCCTTTCCCATAAAGTCACTCTTACTTTATTGTGTAATTCCTTGATCATATGCATAATTTGACAATGAATATACTTTTCTATCTTCACTTTGGTTGGTTTGTGTTGTCTTGGACTTGACCTCACAAGAGCATCGGAGCGAAGTGGGAACAATAGAGACCTAAGGAAGTGATATAAAGGTATGTCACTTATTCCTTCCTATTAGTAGATTCAATGATTACAACTTAGGGAAAGAGTTGTGTCCTGTCCTGTTTTGTTCTAGATCCAGGTGGATCTAAGGAGATCTGTTAGTGTCTGCACCTACCGATTTTTCCGATAACAAATTGTCACCTTGAGATGAGGAAAACCCATTTCACCATGGAGAATACCCTAGTGGATGAAGGGAGAGCCTTTGGAGGCTCAACGACTTCCTCTTATTGCTCAATGACTTGCCAAAATTACCAAGACGCCACCCCCTTAGGGCTTGACATCACCTTTTAGGGTTTCTTTATGTGTAAAATCAAAGTAAAGATGTAAAGGGGAAAAATTAAGGTGGATGTCACCCTTATTTTTTGGTTTATCCTAAAAAAATGTGGACAAACACTTTTTAGAGGTTTTGTATAAAAAAGGATCAAATTAATTTCATTTGAACATAACTCACTCTCTCTTGAATGAGAGAGTTGGATGAAATTCTCTCCCTCTTTAGCAATTTTCTATACATCTCTCTTTTACTTATGTTATGGATGCTTGTTAATTTCTGATGGATGGATAAATTGGTGCACTACCTTCTTGGAGGCTTCTCTCTTGCATGTTGATGGAATAATCTTGGTAGATAAGGGATTTACATGCTTTCTTTTGGAATTGGTAAGGAATTTTTTGTCTGTGGTTAGTAATTTATTCTTGTTTCAAGGATATTATTGTTTAAAAACCTTGGAGGAGTATAAGGGCATACACCATCCACCAATTCTATCATAATTGTTATTGGATAAGCTATTATCAAGGTTGCTAGAAAGAGTAAAAGGGCTTACACCCTCCTAGATTTACCTTGTTAGATTTTCTTTCTCTAGGGAGTAAAAGGGCTTACACCCATAGAGAATTGATATATATAACTCTTCTACCCAAGACTCCATAACCCAATGAACTAGGAACTCATCTACTAACATTGGAGAAATAAAATTATTGCATTGGTATATGTGAAAAGTTGAGATTTAGCAATTGTCTAAGTTGGAAATTCTTCTTCGTGCTCAAGGCTCTCTTCTTCCCTAAGGGATTTTTTCTTAGACAAGTAATTCTTATTTATTTTATAAATAAATTCTATAGCCATTAGGGCTGCACAAAAATCTCGTTTTCATTCATTTCTCTCCGATCCACCACTAAAATTTGCTTGTAAACCTAGATCATTGTTCTGGTGATTATTAGCTATCATTTCCTCGATTTACTTGTCAAGTTTTGTGGTTGGATATTGTTTTTGTAGCAATTCCTTTCTACATCCATAAGGATTCCCTAACACTTTGTTGACAAATTCATTTTGCAACCCTAGTTTTCCATCAAAAGTTGAGCTTAAGTATTGGAATATCATCTACATGTTTTGGGATTATTTTTTGAATAATCATTAGATGAATTTGATGGTTAATTATGTAGTTGTTATAACTTGTTATTTTATGTTGTAAATATGATATATGATTCAGTTCTAGGACAACAAGTTTGTCCTGCTAATTCCCCTTAGGTTTTGATGCTTATATCACACTATATTGTCTTGTTTTGGTGTTCTAAATGTGTTTTGTAGGGATACAACCTTGGAAACTACCTTCCACCTTCCAAGACATTTTTTCTAAGTCTAAAAACCTATCTTGACTTTGACCATATGGAATCCCTTCATTACCTCTCCACCCTCTGTCTCAATCCCCCTAGGGTCACTCAGGATTCCCCCCTTGTGTAGGATTTATCCTTAACTAAAGAGAGGGGAGGGTTTATCTAAGGTGACAGTGGGTAGACTCTCCTATAGTTGTCCCACTATTGTGGATTCGGTCAGGATGTTCCCAACCTATAATTTGTGCAATAATATGATGAATTAGGTTAACCACGTTTTATTATGAATGACCGTGTTGATTATGGATAACTTATAGAAAATACATCAACTTCAACCCACAATCACAGAGTTTTCAACACTCTGTTACAGTCAATATTTGGGTTGTTTGTATAGCCTCGAATCAACACAAACAGACATTAATTTTTTTCCTTTTTCCTATATCATTGAATTGCGCTCTACCATAGATAAGTCTATGTGGAATTACCACTATGAGGATATATGTCTGCTCGGAAGCATCAACGAACAATTTTGACAAAATCTGTCGTAGACAATTCTGTGTGAAATTTAGCAAACAATGTGGGTGTGTCGCAAGTTACTCTACATGCAGAATCCTGCAACAATACTAACTTGTCGTAGATCTTTACGGGTTGTTCCACTGTGCCAAATCATCATTGTTTGTTCCTGTGAAGACAAATACTTAGGAAATATTCTTTTAAACAGAATTTTAGAACTTGTTGAAATTAATTGCACACATTATTCTTGTAATCACACAAAGTCATCACTCTACCAAGACAGCTTATACATAGAGATTAACAATTGAAACACACAGTGCAACAACACTACACACTTTGTTCTTTATTTCTATCAATAAAGAAGTAAATTTACATAGGAAATATCTTTCCTTCTTGGTCTCTTGGACCTGTGCGATCCACACTTTAACACATTCAATCTCACACACTCGCTCCCCTCTACCTCTTACAAAAAATTCAATATATATCAAGCCCTCAGATATCTTGCAAACAAATGAATCCCAAGTTATATTAACAAAATCCTAAAATAGAGATGTGTTCCTAATATTTAGCAATATACTTAACACCTATGACAAACAACTCGATATCCAATTGTTAGCAACATTTCTTGTCAGGAGGTGCAAGAGTATTCAGGATTGCAAATGGCATGAGGAGCGCTGAGCGTAGCTCACAGGAGAAATCTATTTCGGGCTTAAATCAAGCGAGCAGGCACTTCATTCTTCTGCGGTAAAAATTCATCAATAGAGCGGAGCAGCAATTGATGGGTAATTGTAGATTAATCGAATCACGTCAAGTGTCGCGTTTAAAGTTTTAAGGAAGTCAACGGTTGGAATCCTTCAGGAGGAACTCGCGAAGTTACCAGGGTCGTTGATAGCAAGCAGTTCGAGCGCAGTAGTTATTTCTCGAACTCGGGGTTCGTAAGTTCAGGGGGCAGACTATGTCTTTTAATTGCACGAGATTGCGAGTTGCGAAAAGGTGTCCAGAGGGGGTCAACCTTTGTTGACCATCGCGTCTCGGGACTTCGCGAGGGGAGAATGCCAAAGTTCGATACTCCAACTCGCGAGGTTGCGAGTTGCGAGAGGCGCTAGCACTTAATCCCTAGACGACGGTTACGTGTGGAGGGCACCAAAAATAAAAGGAGCTACCCAGTATTGTCGCGATGATCGAGGTCGTCCATCCAGAGGGACATGTGGTGCGCGATTAGGCTCCTCGCCTTCTCGTCCCTCACAACTTTGAAGATCGAAGACTAGCTCCTCCCAGCCATGAGACGCGAAGTGCCGAAGGCGTCCAGGACCTGGGCCCACAGTATTGCCGAGATGATCAAGGTCGTCCATCCAGAGGGACACGTGGTGCACGATTAGGCTCCTCGCCTTCTCGCCCCTCACAACTTTGAAGATTGAAGACTAGCTCCTCCCAGCTGCGAGACACGAAGTGCCGAAGGCGTCCAGGACCCAGGCCCACAGTATTGTCGAGATGATCAAGGTTGTCCATCCAGAGGGGCACGTGGTGTGCGATTAGGCTCCTTACCTTCTCGCCCCTCACAACTTTGAAGATTGAAGACTAGCTCCTCCCAGCCGCGAGACGCGAAGTGCCGAAAGCGCCTTTGAAGATAAGCACAAGGTCACAGCCCGTGGTCACTTGGGGGTTATAGAAAGAACTGTGCAAAAGGTCGAAGCACCGGGTTTAGCTGTAGAGGGGATCACTGTGTTATCTAGGTGCCAGTTCAACTTGATCTTCATCCTGATACCTGCTCGGAGTGAATGAAGAAGAGAGAGGGTGGTTGAAACCTCGCCTCACTCATTAATTGCAAGATATGGATGTCCCGGTAGGAAGCCTGCCCGAGATGGTCCTCTGTACTGGTTTTCCCACAGAAGCCATGCCGATGTCCTCAACTCACCAGGGAAGTCTGCGCATGCTAATTCGGAATTTAAGGGCTCAACTACCCCTTAGCATGAGCCATGCAAAGTTAAGGTGGCGTATGACAGAGGAATGCAGGCCAGATTTGATTGAAGAGACGCCCCATCCTGAAAGTCTAAGACGCCTCTGTTGGGCAAATGTTTTAGGAGTATATATACTCAGTTTTGATATTTTTAAAAGGATCAATTGTTGAGAAGAGATCCTGGTTGTAAAATTTTAACAAAGCACTGTTAATCTGGTTATGTATGGACTTTTGAGACTTCTTGCCTTATGAATGCCAGTTTCTTTCACGCCTTTGTTTACACTGTGTTAGAGAAACTCGGAATTGGAGGATCCAGTCAAGTTGTAGCCATTATAGGATGATGTTGTAATGGATCACTATAATGGTTGTGTTGTCTCTAATCAGTTCTTGTGATTTTCCCAGCGCTGAGTGACTTGGAATTGGAGGATCCAGTCAAGTCCCCTTTCAATTTCTTGAGACCCTGAACCAAGCGGATCTTGCATTCAGAGTCTTTCTTCTGCAAACTGTCGAAAGCATGTCGCCCAAAGTTGTTTTTTCACCTTTCTTATCAAGTCTTCCACCTGATCATCTTTAATCAACCCACTAGCTGAAGTTGGATCAAGACCTCATTTGTCCCACACATGCTAGACCCAGTCCCTAAGTTAGAGTGATATCTCCTCGAGTATTTATCTCCATTTGATCATCCCTTTACAAACAAATCGTGAAATTAAACTGATGGGTGTCGGGCTCTGCTCCTGCTGCAATCCAGGAGTGACTTCTGACGCTAACATTTATGGTGCCATTTCCAGGAACGAAGTTGAATATTTTCCCTGGGATTGAACGACAACGATTAGCTGATTCTGAAGGTGCATCAGATATTAGAACTATTGAGATTTCTACTGTGCACCTGGCGACTCCATTGTGACGACTCCACCAGAGAGAACCCACTATTTTAATTGTGGCTTCCAGAGGCAGACATACGCGGTCACATCCACATCTTCCTCTAGCTACACCTGTAACTGATCCGGAGGTGGTTCTCAGAAGAGGAAAGGCCCCTGAAGAAGAATATTCTACCGCCGAAATAGGTAATCTGCCATTTTCTTCTATAAGAACTCCTTTTTCTCCTCCTCGGTTTCTTGATAGACCTCCTTCGGAGGTTTCCCATTTCCTGAATTTTGGGAGTGTTCCTGCTGAGTTTTCCCCTCCTGGTCTGGGACTAGAGGGAGAAATCCTTGTCACTCCCCTCTCCTTTGAAAATGTTTATCGACGAAGACCCGTGACTGCAAAATATTTCCCCACTCCTACCTTTACTACTCCTGCACAAAGAGAAGCACCTGCTGACCTAAGCTCATTAGCTTTCTCCTTAAATCCACTCTTGTTTCCCACTCCACTTCGGGACTCATTCCCAGTAGCCCCTTTGCGAACTCCTCCTCCTCCTGCTTCTCCTCTACCTAATATCCCTATGGCTGGTGCTAATCCCCCTCTAAATAGAATGGATGCCATAGTCACTGCTAGATATGCTCCCTTAGTTCTACCCCATCCTATGAATCCTCTCCCTACTGGAGATTACTTGAAATATATGCCCAAGTTCACTAGGGAAGGAGACATAACTGCTGAAGAGCACTTGGCTGCTTTCTACAGTTATGCAGACAACCTCAACATTGAAAATGAAGATGTCTGGATGAGTGTCTTCGTCCAGAGCCTGGATGGTGAAGTGAGGAAGTGGTTTAGAGGATTGGCTCCCGGATCTATCGCTGGGATTGAAGCTCTAGATAGTGCTTTCCTGAGGCAGTGGGGAGATAGGAAGGATTTCATGTATTACATGACAGAGTTTGGGTCTTTGAAGAAGATGGATGGAGAGTCTGTCTCTGACTTCTCCAAAAGATTCAATAAGATG